>OZ025296.1:273981526-274581526 GCA_964019185.1 Maratus speculifer | reverse complement strand
AATATTTATTTAAAAAGAATAGAAAAGTACGTAGTTTATTATTTTAAATATCTTTTAAAATTCACTTGGAAAATTGAAGATTTATATGTAACAGATAAGTTAAATAATGTAAAAAAACATGTTGAATTGTTCCGTGAGAAATGCATTACAGAGCATCTGCACTGAAATATATATAATGCAATAAATCAGTCAAAAATAACTGTTAAATAGCTTATGTATTTAAAGAGAAGTGTACCTCTTGCAAGAAACATTAAACTGATTATCTTTTACGCCATTCGCGCACTGAAGTATTGACTACACCTGTATATGTACAGCATTTTTTCTTAAGTTTTACCAGGGTTTTAAAAATGAGGCAGAACTATAATTAAAAGAAAAAAAAAAAGTGTGAAATCGATATAGAAAAAGGCGGGGCGGGTGATCCGAGGTTGAAAATCCCTTGTCGCTGTTTTCCAGAAACCTTAAAATAGTTGCATTGTTTTATCACTCGTCTTAATGAGTCAGTCACTCGATAAGCTGAAACCGGAAAAGATGGAGGGAAATTGAAATAGCAAAAAAATTAATACTGTCACGCTTTAATCATTTACCTCTCTCTCTTGCTCATCTTGTAATGATTCAGATAGGTCGATTTCGAAAAAAGAAAGATAATCAAAGATGCATTTCATTATCTTGCGATACAGTAAAGATAGCTTCCTATTTGAACTTGAAAATAGAAAAATTTTCCCCTTCCTTGCATAAATATTCTTATTTTTATTTATTTTTACTTTTCGGAATGGTGTACTATTATTAGTACATGCAGTTTCATAGAATATCAGAGTTTCCCCCAGGTTTAAAAAGGGGCAGGGCGCTACTGTCCTGAAAAGGGAACTTTTTACATTCTTCAGGGCACTTTTTTGATTTTTAAGGGCACTTTATAGAATTGAATCTAGAATCTAGTACTTCAAAAAATCGTGGAAATATATCAATTTCGTCAAAGAATCCAGGAAAAAATTCAAAAAATTGGGAAAAAAGGTAAATTTTGTTAAAAGATCGCGAAAAACTGCAGATTTTGCTATAATATCGCCAAAAAATGACATTTCAAATTTCTTTAAAAGATCTCGAAAAACTGCCAATTTTGTCACGTTTAAACACGAAAAATTGTTAATTTAAAAAAAGGGATGCGAAAAAAAGCACATAGCTCGTAACAGGAGTGGAATCGCCTCCTCTTTTCTCCCACCTCCGTTGTAACCTTTCAGAAAATTTGCTGTGAATTAATTTTTTTTTTTTTTTTTTTGCTAAGGATCACCTCTGTGATTCTGTCAGATTTTTTTTTTTTTTCCAAAATTAAGAAAATTAAGAGCGTCCGGATATGTAAATTTAGGGGACGCTAAATTTAGATTACAAAAGTCATTTTTGGGCTGTCACAAGAAAAAAGTTGAGAGAGGTGTGGAGGGGGGGGGGAGGCATCAAATTCTAATTATGCCCCTGATACAATTTTCTCTTCGCACGAAAATGATTGTGAATCAGGAAAATCTGCTTTTGGAGCAATAAAAACACATTTTTGAAGCAGGAAAATTAGTTTTTAGAACAGAAAAATTCACTTCTGGATTTTAGTGTTTTTTTTTTTTTTTTTTTTTTTTTTTTTTTTTTTTTTTTTGTCAAAATTTGCATTTTTTGCGATCTTTTGACGAAATTTGCCGTTTCTTCGGGATATTTTGACGAATTTTGCGTTTTTTCGCAAATATTTGGCAAATTTTGCCGTTTTTGTGAATTTTTTGACAGAATTTTCCATTTTATTGCGATTTACGGACGAAATTTGCCGTTATTTTCTCAAATCTCTTGACGAAATCTGCCGTTTTATCGCGATTTTTTGACGAAAGTTGCCGTTTTTCGTGATCTTTTGGCGAATTTTTCCATTTTTCGTGAATCATTTAACAAAAATTTCCGTTTTTTCGCAATTTTTGGACGAAATTTATCGTTTTTTCACGATCTTTAGAGGAATCTACCGCTTTTTTCTGGATTTTGTGACGAAATTAGCCATTTTTTTCGGTAATCTTGCCGGAAATTAGTCGTTATTTCGCTTTTTTTTTTTTTTTTTTTTTTTTTTTTTTTTTTTTTTTTTTTTTAAACAAATTTTGCGTTTTTTCGCGATTTTTTGACGAAATTACGCGTCTCGTAAGACGCGTAAGAGCTATTTTTTCCGTTCCGTCGCCGATTTTTTGCTTAATTTACGCGCTATAACGCGTCCGCATCATTGCTGAAGGGTTGCGTTTTTTCGAATGTAGGACAAGAAGGGCGCTATTTTCTTGGATGAGCGACAAGAGGAGCGCTAGTTTTTGGATGAGGGACAGTGGTGACCATCTCCCCAAATCCAATGACGCAAATCCCCCCCCCCCCCAAAAAAAAAAAAAATCTCCATACTTTAACATTGACCCCTCTCCCATCCTAAACAAAATATCAATTGTAAAATATATATATTCTACTTATAATCTATTGCATCTTCAAAAGATAGCGAATTCAGCATAACAGAATGAATTCTTATTGCCCTTATCTAGAAGTTAAAGAAAGAAAATACAGGAACATTTTCTGGAAATTAAATGTTGAAAAAATTTAAAAGTGATATGAAAAAATCAAGAATATTTTTAATACTAAAAAAATGGGGAAATATTAAGAATATAAAAATCCCCCCCCCCCCCAAAAAATGTACTTTTTCTCAAATTCCCTCCCAAAACCAAATTGTATGACGCATTTTGCGTCACCAAACCCCTCTCTGGGCACCCCTGATGAGAGGCAAGGAGGGCGCTATTTTTTAAACTAAAGGGGCAGGAGGGGCGGAACGTCCTTCTGAAACCCTCTGGGGGAAACTCTGGAATATTATCTCGTCTTAACAATTCTTGTGCTACCTTCTACATATAGAAATGATAGTAGGTGCATATGCCTTTCTGATTAGGACTTCATTTATGTTTTGACATTTAGTAATAACAACAATAATAAGTCTTCTTAATTCTCTTTACACCGTTGGCGATTCCTTTATTTTATACACATATTTCACTCTTTAAATTAATATATATATATTACTTTTCCGAACGAATCATGTGTGATGAATCGCAAAAAACATTAAAAAGTTATATCTGTTAAACCCTGTTGTAATACGATAGTTTCCAAACGTCTCCCAAAGCTCATGCTTAGCCTATTATCATATAAATATAAATTAAATAGTACAAAAACTAAGTACATTCATTGTATTTCCGGCAACGAGATAATTTTTAATATATATATATTTTTTACTTTCTTCTATCTTCAATAGAAGAAAGTATTGTAATCGAAATTTCTTCGACTTCCGGTTTTTGACGGATTTACACGTTTTAGGGGTCAGAGATTCCAAAAAACATGTTTTTGCAAAATGTCTGTCTGTCCGTGTGTCTGTGTGTCTGTATGTCGTCCTTCTACCATCAAAAAGTGTATGAAGTTATGCATAGAATTGAACCAAATTTTTTGTGAATGTTTTTGTCTGTGGCAAGCAGGTCCTCCTTCAGTTTTGAAATATTCCGCCGGAAGGGCGGAAAAAATAAAATGTACGTTTTAAATATTAAAATGTACGTATGAGATAGAAGAAAGTTTTGGGATTGGCACATCCAACTAGTTTCTATTTGGATAGCTACGATCAACATTACTAAAGTAATAATAATTTTGCTCTCAAAATGAAGGAAAAAAATTCGGACCCAAAAAAGATTAAACCGAAAAGGCAAATATTTAACAATGCTTTTTCTGTCATTCTTCTATCTGTTGCTTCGTAATCTAAGTTAATGAGAATGGTTTGCGAGGAAGAAGATTGTAGTTCGTGAGTCAAGATAAATAAATACTCCTGTTGTTGAATTGAATGATAAAACTACTGTGTAAGTAAGTGATCAAGATAAGATAAGTGAATGTGCAGATAATTCTAGAATACCCATAGGTAATTTTTTGACTGAAATTTTGAAGTGGTAATCGTAGATGAATTTTGCAAATGCCAGATTTTTTTCTTCTTTTTTGTTAAATATGTATATACGTATCTGTACTGAAAATTATTAGAACTGCAACATTTTCTGCTAATGTTGCTACAAATAATTGTGCATGTGCCCTGCCTCAGGAAAAAAAAATCGGGGAATTTGGAAATGTAGGCAAAATGTTAGAGAAATATCGAAGAAATATTTGAAGTGATCAGGGAAAGTCAAGATTTTTTGATGACTACTTAAATCAGAATTCGGTTTACATAAATGGGAAAAAAAAAAAAAGGATTTCTTTATTCATCTAATCTACATTTTTTTAAAATAAAATTTATACAAGTTGTACAATAATAGCATATGAAAAGCAGATTTGTATAATATAGACGCACGCGCGCACGCCGTGCGCAGAAATTTTTAAGACCTTTGCAGAAAAATTTTTGGAAAGAAATGATTTTTATTTTTGTAACTTTTTTTTAACCTCCTGACTGCCGCTGGCTGATTTTTTCGCACACTAACCTGCAGGTTTCACTGCAGCAAAAACAATATTTAAATTAATATAATTCTACATATGAAACCCAGTTCTGAAAAATTAAGTTAGGATTAATACTCTCAAAGATTATACACCTCTACATAATAACATATTTTGTATCAGGTTGGAAAAAACATCTTTTTTTAATATTTTTAATAAATTACAGAGAAAACAACATTACAATTTTACCCTTTTGCCGGGCAGTCAGGGGGTTGTACCAAAAAATTAAAAATATTCCCCCAATTTTATGTACGATTTATTTACTGTTAGTGTACTATTATAAGCAGGGCTGATTTTCAAATTTCCCAAAATTTAAGGCATTTGATGCTGAAAACTTTAAAAATACATCAGTCCGATATTTTTTACACCAAAAATCGCGAATTGCGACAAAAGGTTGTCGTAAAATATCAACTTTTTCAATAAAATACAAATTTCTTCAGAGGATTGTGAGAAAAATACGAATTTCGTCAAACGACTTCGAAAAAATCAAGAATTTTAACAAAGAATCGCGTATAAAAACGCACATTTCGACAAAGAACCGCGTAAAATACTCGTATTTCAACTAAAAACCGCGCGAATTTCGTCCAAATACCGCACAAAAAACTGGAATTTTGTCCGTGAATCGCGTAAAAAACGGGAACTTTGTCCGTAAATCGCGTTAAAAACGGAAAATTTGTCCGTAAATCGCATAAAAAACGGTAATTCCGTACATGAATCGTGTAATAAATGTTAATTCCGTCTGTTAATCGCGTAAAAAACGGGAATTCCGTTAGTGAATCTTGTAAAAAACGAGAAATCCGCCCGTAAATTGCGTAAAAAACGAAAATCCGTCCGTAAATTGCGTAAAAAATTGGAATTCCGTCTGTGATTTGCGTAAAAACGGTAAATCCGCCCGTGAATTTCGTTAAAAAAACGGGAAATCCGTCCGTGAATTGTGCAGAAAACGGAAATTTCAACCGTGAATTGCGTAAAAAACGGTAATTTCGACCGTGAATTGCGTAAAAAAAAGGTAATTCCGTTCGTGAATTGCGTAAAAAACGGTAATTCCGTTCGTGAATTGCGTAAAAAACGGTAATTCCGTCCGTGAATTGCGTAAAAAACGGTAATTCTGTCCGTGAATTGCGTAAAAAACGGCTAATTCTGTTCGTGAATTGCGTAAAAACGGTAAATTCACCCGTGAATTGCGCAAAAACGTGAATTTCGTCCATGTCAAAATATAATACGTAATTTTATTAAACATTAATTTTGCAGAAAGTTTTGACCTAATATTTATGTGCGCAGAAAGTTTTTGGTTTTATACAAGTCTGATGAAAAGAATTAAATCGGAAATTCGTACCCCACTTTTTAGGTGCATTCTTAATTATGTAAATACATAGCACCTATACTCGACGTTCAGTCCGTCCGCATATAACAACGCAAAAACAATTTAACCGAATCGTTTGAAATTAAAAATATGTTATTGTTACATAATTTTGTCGAGTCATTTCAAATTTTATAAAAATAGGATGTATAGTTCAATTACAGGGACGATCAAAAGTATTACATTATAGTCAATGGGAAAAAATAGTTTCAAGTGCATTTTATTTGTTTTACACTCTTTTGAACTTAATAAAATTGATATGCATCTAAGAAATACCGTATTTTCGGGTGTATAGTCCGCGGCTTATACAGGAAAAAAACCTTCGAAAAAGCCGCTGCGGCTTATACACGGTGCGGGTTATACAAAGATTTAAAAAAAAATTGGAAATCGTGATATTTTTCCTACAATTTTTAAACATCAAAAAATTTGAAAAAACATCGAAATTTGTAAATTTTTTTCGCTATGCCGTGAAATATAGAGAGTTCTCTCATGTTTGTAAAAGCTTTTTATTATTATTATTATTATTATTGCTTAAATACAGTTATTTCTGGGTTTGGAAGAACTGTCGCAACTATCGCCAAGTACTGCACTAACCGGCAGCGAGAAATAATGACGCCCGAACGCAGTTTGCTCTTGATTTGAGAGGGTAAAAACAATAGTATAACATGTTACTTATTTTAAACTTACTTTTTGCTGAAATAAGTCGTTTTAACGTTAACTATAATCAGTCTTTTAGTAGAGATGTGTAATTTATTGAGGAACGATTCAAAAGGAGCGATTCCGGCAGTGGAACTAAAGGAACGAAATCACGGAATCGGTCCGAAACTCTGAAAAGGGAAAAATACTCGGACTCGTTCCGAAATGAAACAACTCCAAAAAGGTTCGATTCCTCGGACTCGTTCCGAAAAGGAGCAATTCCTATGACTCGTTCCGTAATGAAACGACTCTGAAAAGGAAGAATTTCTCGGAATCGTTCCGAAAAAGACCGACTCCTCTGAATTGTTCCGAAATGACGTAAATCACACACTTTTTTTTGTTCTTTGCAACAAGGCAGGGTAGATTAATTTTTTTAATAAACTAAAAATGATCTTAAACTCAAAACTGTCAAGGTAGGAAAGGTTCCAGATTTTGGATTTTGTACTCTACAAACACAAAGGGGTGCTGCAGCACCGATTCGCTAGAAAATTATTTTCCGATATTTTATTCATAGATTTTTTTTAAGGTCTCGCGTATAAGTCGACCCCCCTCCACTTTGAAATTCTTTTTTTGTCTAAAATTTTTCGACTTAAACGCGCGTATATACTTTAATGGCTTCTAACTTCGAACCCTGATCGAAATATACGTTCATAAATGGTGTATAGCCCGCGGACTATACACCGATACATCTCCGCGGCTTATACACGAACTTTTTTTACTGCACTGCTCGATTTAGGAGTGCGGGCTATACACCCGAAAATACGATATGTACTAAAATATACATTCTGTGCAACCTATGGTGCAAAGAATATTTGTTATGAATTTACACGGCCACACAAAAAAATCCTTTATATAATGCATACATGCCAAGTTTTACGCATTAGGTGTAAAATTTACACATTTGGGCTGTTTTTTACACTTTTACACTTAGGATACTTTTTTTACACATTTTGCAATTTTTTTTCCAGGCTCCATTTCGTTTCTTAAATTATGAATTATTTTCCAATTGCTTTTAATTATAAATTCTCAAGGGGTATATTTAAGTATAGTTTAAAAAATTAGCTTGTTTCATTATTAAAAAATATACAATTTTTAATTTGTATTATGTGTAAAAGATAACTTTATTTTGAGTAAATTTTGGGTGTATTTTCTATTAAAAAGTGAGAATTGAAGATCTGTTAAAAATTAGTGATGCAATGGATAATGATTTGACCAAATAACTGAATAACTAAATATTCAGTATTTCTTTTGATATTATTTTTTTTAATGTTTTAAGTAAGTTACTATCGTCTTACTAAATGTGCTATTTTATAAAAATTCATTAAAAATATCATCCACGTATTGTTTTACATTTGAATTTTCTCAGGTTGGCAGGTATGATAATGGTATAGGGGAAACATTGTTTGGTGTGCGTTTTAATTATACTAAACTATTTTACATTTTATGAAATTGTATACTTTGTCGGTGTTTACTACCAGTTACTTCCTATATTATAGAAAGCAGATATAGTATTTATAGGGACGCACAAAAGATTTCGGATACTAAACTATATTCGAAGTACTGTATCAGGGTTGGCACGGTTTAAACCAATTGGTTTTAACCATGGTTTAAACCACGGTTTAAACCAATTGGGGTTTTTTTCTCAAAAAAACCAATTGGTTTTTTTCAAAAAAATCTAATGATATTTTCTCATTTTCTTCGCAGTTTAAGACTTACAAATTATTGGATATAAATGTTTTCTACGTTTAACACTCTATTTCAGCAAAAAGTATTAAATATAGTGATTCTAGGTTATTTTTTATGTATAGGATGAAATTCAGTATGCATTGATGAACATATTCCATTGCTCTAAAGAAAAATCTTAGAATATGTGAACTGATCAAAGATAAAATGGATTAAAAATATTCCATATTTAGTATAAAATATTTTCATTAAAAATGCAGATTATTTAAAGCAATCTATCATAACATGCATAATGCTTTTGAATATGGAGCTACATAACTGGATAATCTTTAAGATTTTGGTGAAAGTATAAAAGATTTTTTTTTTTTTTCTATTAGAGAGATTATTTTTAAGAATTAAAATCAAAATATGAAGTTGAATGAGTATTCAAAAATTGGGGGCTAGTTATAGTATTTTAATAATAACAAATTATTTTTCCCCTCAGTTATCTGCTAAATCCAATGACCATAAATGTTGATTTCAAATTGTCTCTCAAAACACAAAACCCCCAAGAACAATCTCAAATTTATTTTTTTTAATTGTAGAAAAGAATTATATTCATCAAACTACATCAAATGTTTATTATAAGTAATAAAAAGATTATACATAAACATTTTCAAAGCATCAGTGTTTCACTGTGTAGAGTAGCATATTGTTTGAGCATATAACTTTACTAATATTTATTTAAGTTAAAATATGATTGTTTTTAATTTTCTACATAATTAACTATAATTATTTAATTTAAATTATTTTCAAATGATTTTATACTACTTATAATTCAACAATGTCTATTTTTATCAATAAATATGCATGTATATGTAATAAAAAAGGATGTTTTAAAAAAACCCGGTTTAAACCAAAAAAACCTGGTTTAAACCAAAAAAACCGGTTTTTTTGGTTTTTTTTCAAAAAAACCTGGTTTTTTACCAACCTTGTACTGTATACTGTTAGACCAAGATTTTAATAATTTTAAAACTTCTTAATAGTACGAGAGCACTTCATTTGCCACGTTTGACATACATTTGTTTTAGCATTTATCTAGATTAAAGTTGTCCACTGTTTAGGGTTTTGCTATATGTAAGCCGAATCTTTTATTGACCACTATTGACCACTATTGACCACTATTATTGGCCAATAAAAAAAAAAAAAAAAAAAAAAAAAAAAAATCGAGATTTTTTTTTTTTTTTTTTTTATTAATACTAGAATTGTGTATCAACCCTGTAAAACTAAAACCTGTAACTTTTCTGCAACACTTAAAATCTATTTTCTTGAACGCGGACAACCGTAATAATGATTCAAATAGTATTTATCTGTCGTTGCAAGATCACGCAAAAGAATTCAGATACATGTGGTAATTGTTGTCTATAACGCGGTAATTTTAAATACATTTTAATGTCTTACTACTTAAACAATTAGATTAGTATATGTTATTAAGATATACCATAAACCATTCAAGAAAAAGTTTGACAGCAATGCCCACCACTACGAAATTTAACATGTGGTACTCAAAAGAGAAGAAATTGAAAATATCTTTTTCAGCAATGTATTGAAATTCCGATTTTGCAGGTTTTACTGTATATACACCTATTATACACAAGAAATTAATGTTTATTGGTAAATTTGTACACTAATAATATTTACCCTATTTTTTTTCTTTCAGTGATACTACTAAGAAAACTACGTTTTCTATTCTCTCAACAAGGACGGCCCAAAAAGCGGTCTGCCCCGCACCAATAGAGATCCCTAGGATCTCTATTGAATTCGAAAACACTCTTCTTCTGTATATTTAAAAACTAGATTTGATTTTTTAAGTATTTCTTCATAATAATAATAAAAAAAAAAAAAAAAAAAAAAAGGCTAGGATTAACTTTATCTCCTTCATGCAAAGTTGATACGACTGTCTGAGAATGTATAAATTTGGTTAAACCCGTGAGCAAAGAAAATAAATATTTTAAGATATTGTAAAAAAAAGCTTATTATTGCTATGTACGTTGGGCGCTATTAACTACTATTCAAACTCCGCGCGGCGACGTCGCATCGGTCTATCCTTCTACCCTACCCCCCCCCCCCCCCCCCAAAAAAAAAAAAAAAAAAAAAAAAAAAAAAAGCAGATGCATAAATTTTAATTAAACATGGAAACGGAGTTAAATGACTTAGCGAACCATAATGTATTTCTGTTTCGTAACCAAAACATGTAATCGCTGGCATCATTAAGTAGCCGTTTTTCCTGTTTAACATAATAGAATTCTTGAATAAGAAGGTCAGAAGTGACTTGTTCCAGATTCGTCAACCTTTGGCATGCCTTTGAGCACCCAGTGCTTTTGTGTTTACCGACTTTTACTGAATAAACAACTGGTAGAATCTCTTATTTTATTTTTATTTTCCTGCGTAATCGCTAAAAATGTTTTCCTTTTTTAAAAATAATTTTATTTTTTAATTCAGTAGTTTAAACGAACAGTACTACTCCTGATAATGTAATATTTTTTATAATACTGGGTGCTGCAAGGAAGGTATGTGTCACTTGATCGTGCCAGATATGTAACAGTAAGGTGGTCACAAATCTAAGAAAACTTAGACATGTTAAATACTTTTGTCAACTTGAAAATTATCATGGAGATTTGGGGATAATAATGGAAAAAAATATTTTTTATTTTCATTATGTACCATTCACAGTAATCTGCAAAAAACATTACAAAATTATGCAAGAATATGATTGATCTAGAAATGTTTTTGATATTTTATTTATTTTTATTTATTTATTTATTTTGAAAAAAAAAATTATTTTTTAGGAATGTTTTTAAAAAAGTTATTTCCTCCAAGAATGTAAAATAGTAAACATTTTTTAAATATCTGCATAGTGATTAAGTACATAAATTGTAACCCTTTTAATGAAACAAATTCTTGAACTTCTAGCATTATAAATATTATCATGTTTTAGTCTTCCGTTATTTAAAAATTTGTAATTTACAATATTACGTTTTTCTCCTCTACAGTTATAATTTTCATTTCTTGTGTTTGTATTTAGTTTTGGTATAGCTTTCCAGTAGAAAACCAAATCCAAAGCTATGTTATAGTTTAAAATTCTTAATATGAAGCGATATAAAATAAATTAAACATGTGAAATCTTAGTGATTTGGCCAGATTTTGTTAAAAAAACTTGTTCGTTGTTCTCTTTTGATTTTCAAAGATAATACATAGTATATTTAATAAAAATTATAAAATAGATTTTGCATGCTTATAAAATTTTTTAGTAAATCTAAGAATTTATTTAAGAAAAAGAAAAGAATAAATAAATTATATTTTATTAAAAAGAAATGCTTTTAATAATAATTAAATATTTCCTGTCGATTACCATCTGATTAATTATATGAAAAATCATATCGACATGCATCATAAAATAATTATCACATAAATTATAGCGACATACATCTATTTTTATTTGCACAAGTATAAGTTATATTCTTAGTAGCTTTGAGATGTGCTGCGACTGAAGTCGGCACACTCGGCGACCTTTTGCTGTATGTTAACGGCGCAGAAAAATTCGGGTCTACTGAATCAGAGATTAAAATATTCAGTCCTATTTATCAGAATTAGGGTCAATGTTGTGCTATAGTCCTGTCATCACAGACACTATAAAAAAGGAAAATACTATTTAATGTATGTGGTCCGCGAGATCCTAGATAACATCATCTTCAGCAGTTCAGACACATAATCGGCAGTGGATCGGCTTACTCACAGTTCGTCAATTTTTAACACATACGATATTAAATTAATCATGCATTTTAATTATAATTTTGAGAATTAAGGAAATATAAACCTCTGTTAAAAAAAGTACCCTCAGCCATTTATGTAAGAATTGATGATTATAAATTAATTTTGATTTATTAATTTGCGGATGATAATGTTTTAAGTGACAAACGAAACATTTTGTGCGATCTGCGATCGCACTTATACTTACTTACTTAGGAGAAACTATATTATATCACAAAACCTATCATTGAAGTTCCTTTAGTTTCGAAGAACTCAAATTTAAAAGTAGTCCAGTTTTTATATTTTTTCTTTAGATATAAAAATATTTACAGTAAACTCTAAGGCAGAATCGATTGGGACCGAGACAATTTTCTGTAGTGGACAATTTTCCGCCTTAGACAAACTTTACTCTATGCCTAGGACTTGAAAATCTTTCCGAGTCGGACTGATTTTAGTCTTACACGGAGTCAGCCTTGCAAAGAGTTCTCTGTAATTTTAAAATAAAAAATCGGGCCTCGACTATTTAAATAAACGTTGGGATGTACCTTCCTGACAAGTTTCTTATTTGTTGCTTTCAGAGGTCTTTGCACAATCACACCCTGACAAACTTGTTCCTTTTTATTAACATAGATTATGTGAACGCAAGAGTATATTTATCACTTCCGGAATAGCGTGATAGCAGAAGCATCAGTCAAGACAAGGAAATAAATATAATAATGAAAACCATTATCTTTCTATTCTTTATAGATACATAATTTCCGCACTTAGAAATAGCTTTAAATATATTCGCTTTTAAAATAAATCGAAGCTAAAACGTTTATAATATGCACCAAATGCTTGGGCAATATCTAGAGCCCGGGAGCAGAATCGGCGCAACGCTGCGACGCACGTCGCAGACTCTTGGGAAGGTCTGCAGACTATTTTTCAACTGTTAAAAATTTAGCAAAAATTAAAAAATTTCGGTCTTAAATCCAAAAATTCGGACAGGAAATGTATAGCGAATTTTGACAAATAGTCTTCGAAAAGAAATCAGTTTCGTCATAGATCGCGAAAAACACACGAATTTCGTCCAAAAAACACAAAAAAAGGCAAATTTCGTCAAAAAAAATTACGAAAAACGGCGAATTTCTTCGAAAGATCGCGAAAAAACTGCAAGTTTCTTCAAATCATCGTAAAAAAAGGAAAGTTTCTTCAAAAAATCACGAAAAAACGGCAGTTTTCGTCGAAAAATCGCGAAAAAAAACCCGGCAAATTTTCTCAATAAATTGCAAAAAAACCCGGCAAATTTCGTCAAAAAATCACGAAAAAACGGCAAATTTCTTCAAAAGATCACAAAAACGGCAGTTTTCGTCAAAAAATCCCGTAAAACGGCAAATTTCTTTGAAAGATCGCGAAAAAAACAGCAGTTTTAGTGAAAAGATCATGAAAAACGGTAATTTTCCTAAAGAGATCACGAAAAAACGACGAATTTCTTCAAAAAATCACGAAAAAACTGCAAATTTCTTTAAAAAAATCACGAAAAAAACGGCAAATCTCTTCAAAAAATCACGAAAAAACGGCAAATTTCTTCAAGAGATCGCGAAAAAACGGCATTTCTTCAAGAGATTGCGACAAAACGGCAATTTTCGTCAAAAGATCGCGAAAAAAATGGCAGCTTTCGTCAAAAGATTACGATAAATCGGCAATTTTTTTCAAAAGATCGCAAAAAACAGCAGTTTTCGTCAAAAGATCAGGAAAAACGTCAAATCTTGTCACAAAAATGCAAATTTCGTCAAAAGATCAGGAAAACCCCTCAAATTTTGTCAAAGGGGAGCCCTTCACCTCCTCCCCGTCTTTCTGACAATGTATAGTGTTAAAAATTCTGAGAACAAAGGCAATTTCTTTTTAAAAGTATACTTTTCTTTTATGTTTATCAGAAATACTTAGTAGGTTTGAATGCATATAAAATTAAATAAGAGGAATTGGTCTGCAGACTGTTTTTACTTGTGTTGCAGACTGCAGAAAAAAATTTTGCTGCTGGGATCTAGAGCATATTTTATCTTGATTAGCAACGAATTTTTAAAATAGAAAAATCACTTCTAAAAATAGAAATTCTTAGCAAACATAATCTATTAACATCGCATTTTTATATTTAAAAAATGTGTTGAATACTATTATTATCCTATATTTTGAAATACACTGTCGATGTGGCGTCAGCAATACTCATGGACATGTTTTTCCTTTAAATTATAATTTTGTTTCAAATTTATGTCTTATATTCATCAGGGTTGTAAGAAATACGGGTTACTATCTTTTAAAAAAAAGTTTTTTTTTTTTTTTTTTTTTTTTTTTTTTTAAGAGGTGAAGGCAGGAAGAATTACCTTTTTAGATGCGTTCAAAATTTAAATATGTAGCACATATAGTCGTCTTTCAATCAGTCCGTCCGAATGTCCGCATATAACAGAGCAAAAACTACTCAACCGAATCATTTGAAATCTAAAATATATGATTGTTGCATAATTTTGTCCAGTCACTTCACATTTTATGAAAATCGGATGCATAGTTTAATTACAAGAACAATAAAAAATATTCCGTTACACTGCTGTTAATGGGGAAAAAATAATGTCAAGTGCATTTTAATGATGTTACACTCTTCCGAACATAATAAAGTTGATCTGCATCTATGAAGTATATACTAAAAGATACATTCTGTACAATCTGTAGTGCAATGAATAATTGTTATTCATTTACAGGGCTACACAAAAGTATTTTATTGCATAATAGTATAGGGAAAAAAACGCGCGTTGGCCGCGTTTTAATAATATTAAAGTATTTCACATTTTATGTAATTAATATATGTTGCTGAGGTTTACTACAAGTTACTTCCTGTATAACAGATAGCAGATAGTATTTACATGGACACAAAAGATTTCGGATACTCTACTGTTTTCGAAGTACTGTATACTATTACACCAAGATCTGCATTTTTAAAACTTCCTTTTATTACGAACGCATCTCATTTGCTACACTTGACGCGCAATTTCCAACTTGTTTTGAAAGTGTATGTACTAAATTAAGAAATCTTATTACTTTTATTAAGTTAATGCCTATGTTTAAAATGTCAATTTCGATAGAAATTCGCCTCCCCCCCCCCCTTATGAAATGAAGATTTCTGTTTCTAAATCTGTTTTTATTTTTCCTGTACGCCTATTAAATAGAGTTATTAAGAAGAAAAATGTTAATATAAACCGAAATTGAAAACTTTAAATGTGTTTTCTGAAAAATTATATTCATCGGAAAATGTTAATGACTATTGCTGTAACTCAAAATTTTATTATCCTATAACGATGAAATTTTTGTGTAGCTTTTCGATAATATCTAGAGTGTAATGAACTAAAGAATTGGCTATAAATGACTTATTTGTTGATATATAGCTATTTTTCTCAAGAATTGCACGTAAAATTACTGAAAAATTCTGATGTAATTGTATATAATCAGCTGTATCTCTTTTAGATTTCTGTATGTGGACTAGTTTTTAGTTCATTCCACTCAAGAGTGTCTAATATGTTGAAAAAAGATTTGTGTTATATGCATTTTTTTTTAGAGCCACAGCCATTTTTATTTAAAAATGCTAAAAAATGACGAATTCTTCAAAATTTTAAAAAGTCACATTGATATTTTATAACTTTTTTTTATATAATTTTCTTTATTCTTCGTTAGATTACGCTGAAAAATGTAAAAAAAAAAAAAGTGTCAAATGTCGAATTAAAAAATATATATACGTATAAAAATAAATAAAAATCTCTGAACGTAGTCAGATACCTTAATATACAAGTAGTTTTCATTGAAATAGCACAAGTAAATCGGTGTAAAAGGCTGTGAAAGGTTTCTTATTCTGACATCATATAATATTATATAATAACGACATATCACATATTTAAAAGCTACTTTAATAAATTATTTTTTATTTTTCTCACTAAGAACACATTTTTTAAATAAACGTTTTATTATTTATTAATCAAAGGATGCTTGATAATACTTTCAAGATATTTATTGCTCACTGTATAAAGCAATTTTTTCTTTGAACATAATACAGGACTGTTACTAAAAATATTTAAATGATTTCAATTATCTACATAAGTGCAGACTTCTATAAAAACAAAAACTTTCTGCGCACTCAAATATTGTTCCAAAAACTTTCTGCAAATTAATGTGTTAATAAAATTACGTGTTGTTTTATTTTGACGATATGAATAAAAAACAGTTTTAATTACCATTTAAATTAAAAAATAACTCATTGATGAAACTTGCTTTCTGTCCATAATACATTGAAAAAATTTGCATTTTCCCCCCAAACTTTGAGGAAATTTGTGTTCTACTGCTGCTTTATCACAAAATTCGCATATTATCCCTTTGACAGGCCTCGGAGCGAGTCGCTAAACTCTCTTTTCTCGCGATTTTTTTTGCATTTGTCTCTTTTAGTCTATATTTTTCAGATTTAGTCTCTTTTTTCGCTTTTTTAAAAAATATTTCTTACCCATCGATCGATCGCAGGAAAAAGATCGTAACTTTCCTCATTTGATAGCGGGAAAAACATCGCGAAATTCAACAATTTGTCGTGAGGAAATATCGGAAAACTTGTCAATTTGTTGCAAGAAAATCTCGAAATTTGTTAACTGTTCACGGGTAAAAAACGCAAAAATTTTCAGTCGGAAACCGGCGGGAAAATATGTTCATCTGTCGTAGTATGAAACCATAAAATTCCGTGGAACTGTAGTGAAACTTTAGTCGCGGGAAAAAAAATACCAAATTTGTCTCTCATTTGCAGGGGAATAAACTCTAAATTTCGTCATTCTGTCGTGGAAAAATGGTTACGAAATTAGAATATCGTTCGTGGGCAAGGATCGCAAAACTTTTCTGTCGGACATTGAAAAGAAAGTGAACTTGGTCAATCTGTGGCAAGATAAAAACGCGAAATTCGATAACCATTCTAGGGGTAAAAATCATTAACTTCGTCATTCGGTCGCGGGAAGAATATCATGCTTTTGTCATTTTCGCGAGAAAAATAATGCGTATAATCCATCAATCAGCATATTGCAAAATTTGTCAGTCGATCTTGTGAAAAACAATTGAGAAATTCGTCAGTGGGTTGCAGGAAGAAATATCAAAATTCTTCGTTCGGTCGTTATTATATACGGTGATCATTTTTTCGAAAAACGGCAAATTTTCACGTTTTTTAATTTTTAAGAATTTGCGATTTTCATAAACTGATCACGGGCAAAACTGCTATTCTAATTAATTGATCACCGGAAAAAAGACTATTTTCATTAAACAATCGCGAAATCAAGCCGCGATTTTCACTAGACGATCTCGAAATAAAATTGCTGTTATTTCCAAACAATCCCAAAATAAACTTGTGATTTCCGACAAACGATTGCGGGGGGGGGGGGAGGGACCCTGGGATTTTTCTCAAACGATCCTGAAATAAAACCAAGATTTCGTCAAATGATCGTAAAATCAGAAAGCGATATTCATAGATGAAGATGCCAACTTGTACGGTTTATCCGAACGATGTACGGTTGTATTAATGAACAATATGATTATACGATTTTGCGTGCAGAAAAAATAGTCGCAGAGAACTAGCGAGAAATAGACAAGAACAGTTGCGAGAAATAGTCGCAAATTTCATGAAAGGATCGCCGAAAAAGCACACATTTCGTTACTATTTCGTGGAAAAACGACGATTTCATCAATGTTTTTGTCAACGAGCTTTGTCAAAAGGCGAATTTCTTGTGCAGATCGCGGTAAAGTATGAAGTGCGGATTTCGTATGAAGACCACGGGAAAGCGTTGATTTCCTCTAAAGATTGTGGATATAACGCTTATTTCGTCAAAAAATCGCGGGAAAAAATGCCGTTTTCGATAAAAGATAGCTTTAAAATATTTTGTCAAAAGATCATTGAAAAAAAAAATGACGATTGCATCAAAAGATCGCGGAAAAAACGCCGATTTCGTCAAAAGGTCGCGGGGATAAAGCGCAGTTTTCGAGAAAAGATTGTGTAAAAATGCAAATTTTGTAAAAAGATCGTCGAAAAAATGGAGATTTCATCAAAAAAAATCTGGGAAAAAGCCCATTTTGTAAAAAGATCGCGGAACATCCGCCGATTTCAACAAAAGATCGCAATACACCGCCGATTTTGCTAAAATATTGCAGATAAATCCCCGATTTTGTCTAAAGATCGCGGGAAAACACCGATTTCGTATGAAGATCGCAAGATAAAACGTCAATTTCGAGAAAAGATCGCACAAATTTCGTAAAAGGATCGCAGAAAACAGTGAATTTTGTCAACGAATTGTGAGAAAAACGTAGATTTTGTCAAAAGATTGTTGAAATAACGCTGATTTCAACAAAAGATCGCGTAAGAAACGTGAATTTTGTGAAATGATCGCTGAAAGAAATGTGCATTTTATCAAAGATACCCAGTAAAAAATGCATAATTAATGCCGATGGATATATTCTCCCTCCCACCCCCTCAACTGCTGTAAAATTTCAGGAAATGTGACCCATTGGCAGGCATCCTTGATTTTTTTTTTTTTTTTTTTTTTTTTTTTTTTTTTTTTTTTTTTTTTTAATGGCTTTATTCTACGAAATTTGTTATTTTTCCTGTGACTAGTTGATAAATTTCACTATTTATTGACCTTCGACAAAATTAGCAATTATTTGTATGATCGCTCTTCGAATTCCACATTAATTTAATGAATTTTGTGATTCCCTCTCTTCAAGACCCATTTGATGAATTTTACGATATTTAACACAAGATCCATTTGACTAAAATCGTGTTTTTGAGACCATTTGATGATTTTCGGGATTTTTATCTTAAGAACATATGACTAATTTCGAGAATTTTTTTCCCAAGATCATGTGACAATTTTTTTTATTTGTTTTTTATAGACAATTTGATGAATTCCACTATATTTCCTGGAATTTCATTATTTTGTCCCCATGATCATTTAATGAATTTTTTGTTTTCTTCCATGATGAATTGTTGCGATTTGAGATACTTTTCTGCAACCAACCAACAAAATTTGCAATTATTTCAAAACCGACTGAAATTCATTAAAAATATGTTCCACAGATGGTGCTAAATCTTATAGTGCTTGTCTGTATACCAAAAACATTTAAGTGAAAAGAAAAAAATGTTTTTTATTTGGTCTCCTTTTAGTCTCTTTTTTTAAATTTTGGTCTCTTTTAGTCTCTTTTTCTTGCGATTTAGTCTCTTTTCTCTCCTTTTCAAGAGCGACACTCAGCGGTCCTAGGCCTGCTTTGACGAAATTCGCAGTATTTTGTCGAAATTTGAGTTTTTTCGCAGCCCTCAAATAAAATTCGCTATATTTTTTTTTTTTTCTTTCCATGACTTCTTGAAGAAATTCGGTTTATTCTTCCGCGTCCCTTTGACAAAATTCGCATTATATCTGCGATTGTTTAATTAAATTCGCATTTTTCTCTCAGTTCTTTGATAACACTTTTTTCAGCGACCCTTTAATACATTTCGCATTTTTATGCGATTGTTTGATGAAATCGGCGTTTTTTTATGCAACCCTTTATTTAAATTTGCGTTTTTTACACGATTATTTGATGAAATAATGTTATCTCCGTGATGATCCTTTGATGAAATGTACGACTCTTTGACGAAGTTCGCGTTTTCTCTGCGATACTTAGAGGTTTTTTCTGCAAACTACTGACGAAATTAATTCTTTACGGCGACTATGTGTCAAAATTCGCGAACTTTTTTGCGATCAAATTTTCAAACTGCTGATCTTTTTAAATTTTCGGAAAATTTGGAACAGAACCGCCCCTGCCTTTGTGCGTTAACAATAAATAAATCGCACATAAAACTGGGGAATGTTTTTAATTTAAAAAAAAAAAGTTATTATTATTATTTTTTTTTTCTAAATTTCTTTCACCAAAGTTCCGGAAAATTTTACACACACGGCTTGGGTCCATATTATAAAACTATGCATAAATGATAGTGATTATTTACTTTGAATATTTTGCAATGAAGTTATAATATTCAACATTGTTTATTTTTTATCGACAAACATGGATAGTACAATCTGTAATAAGGAATGATACTTAAGGGGAAAAATAACCTGATTTAACAATCAAAAAGCAGGTTTAAACAAACAAAAATGTCCATTTGGTTTTTTAAGCACCTCCCCCCCCCCCCCCCAACCTTGGCCAAGTCAAATTTGTATCCAATTGGGAAATTATTATGAAGTTTTATATTGTTAAATTTTGATACACAAGACCTTGTCATTTTTCATCTATGTGAAAATGTTATGATTGGCTATGCGCATAGATTTTGGCTTATTTTTTTTATTCACAATATTAATAGGCCTTTATAAGAATTAAGCACATTATTTAATTTTGACAATTTTAACTACTTTGTCACATTTGGAAGTACATCCACAATATCATATATATTATAAAGCAGAAATTCTGAAACTTCCAAACGGGTATTTTCAAAAACTACCCGGTGGATTTTTTTGCCGATTGTATCATTCGATTGGAAATATTTTTCCGAAGGTTTATGATTCAAATTTACAGGGATAACTCTGATTTTTCGTAGTAAATTTCGTATTTTTCGGTTATTTTTGACAAAAGGGTTACCAGAAGCTGTTTTTGGCGAAAATTATAATTGCTAAAAGAATTAAAATGGCTATATCTATTAGAAATATTACAAATATCTTGCAAATAATAGCAGAAAATAACTATTAATAATATTAATAATAGTAAAGAAAGACCGCTTAAATGAGGCGTAATATTATAAAAATATATTTATCTTGAAAATGAAAAAAATATTTGTAATGCTTAAAAAATAAATTAACGCGAAATATAACAATTGGTTCAACTTTTGGCGATTTATCCCTGGCGTTAGAATAAAAACATGAAATTCAGAAATTGATTAAATGAATTTTGAATGATAGTTATTTCCCTTTTTATTATCTTCTTTCTCTTTTTTATCGAATTTCCGTATAATATAACTTACAGCAGAAAAAAAGCAGATCTGATTGTAAAAAACACTGTAAGTTGTGAGTTACATATTCGTTTCTATACGATTTTCATCTTGCTTTTGTCGCCGAAGAATGTGTTTTTAAGCCGAAAATGTACTACTGACTTAATGCCTGACATAGGTTCTTAATGGTCGCTATAATGTTGCTTTTTTCAAGTGAAGATAATTTTTAGAGTATATTTTAATATTCAATCGTAAATTATATAGATATGAGTATAACTCTTTTATTTCGTTTTGCAAATGTTTTTATTTTTAATTTAATTTTTCTTGCGCCATTTCGTTAATTTTACTTACAGGAAAAATTACAGTTTCAAAATTTAGAAACTGAAGAAGGAAAGATTATCCCGTCGATTAAAAATCTACCGCCAAGTTCTTCTCTTTTGCGCAAGCTAAAAAAAAATTATTTTAAATATTTTATTAGATAAAATGTAAATAACATTTTTCTATTTTTTTAAAAAATATTTTTTAAATCTAATTCTACCATTATGTGTCTTACAGGACAAAATAGCCGAATTACTTTTAAAAATGGTTTTATGCGTATGATGTTTAAATTTTAGTATAAATGTCTTCCTCATCCAAATTGTAAAATAATTTAATTGCAACTTTTTAAAGTTTTGGCGCAGATGTCATATACGCATCACATTCGCACGATTGCAACTTGTCAGCCATTTTTTTTCTTCCTTAACACTCTAAAATACATAATTCTAATTATATATATCGTAATATTGTAAAATGGCATGGCTTACTATCTTATATTTTGTTCCAACTTCCATTTTTCTTCTTTGCCGGCATTTTTCAATCTTCCGATCTTTTGTTTACATGTTCAAATCAATCGCTTATCTTTTGTTTTTCCGATCGTCGCTGATGGGTGTGTTCATCCTGGTTTTATCGTTCCGTTCGATCGCAATCCGCAAGCATCGCGGATCGCAACTCGTAAGTGGCTGTCTTGCATTTCTTCCATCGCAAGTCAGGAGCTCGCTTGCTCAACTCGGAGGGGCGTATCCAGTTTCGAATTGCCGCTGCTATTTAAACCGGCTGAGATATGTTGTGCTGGGGATTTTTTTTGAAGCGATGCTATGAGCTAGCAATATTGAAGTCAATATGATATAGTTTCAGAAATGTTTTTTTAGATTCATCCAGTTTTTAAAGTTAACAAACTTGTGTTTAATTACGCCAAATCCGTTGCTGGACATTTAATTGTGAAAATGGTTTTTCAACTTCGCCCGTTTGTCATTTTACCAGCAGTCATAATCCATTTGTGTTTTTAATTAAGTCTTCATATTCATTTGTGGACATTATTATCTTCAGTTAAAAAACTCTACATGTTTTTAAGACTTTTCATCGAAACAGTTGGTGTGCCGTATCATTGGAATTTTTCCAGTACGTCGATAGCTGTCATCCATAAGTGAGTCCGTTTTGGTTTTCAGTGCTATCCTAATATTGTTATATGCCATGCCATGCCATTTAATAAGTAATATTATGTCATTATATAGAATAGTTTTAATTTAAATACGGAATTGAACTTATTTTCTGTTTACATTTTACCAGTTATATTTTTCATCTAAGTTTATACATATTTTATTTAAACTTGAATATTATTTCATGACATAGAATAACTTTAATATAAATCTGGAACTGAACTTGTTTCTGTTTACGTTATGCCTGTTATATTTTTCACCTGGATTTATACATGTTTTATTTAAACTTGCATTTATTTTTTCGTTAATAAACGTTAGTCTTATTTCACTGAAAAACAGTTTCTTTAATGAATGTCTTACACTACACTGTCACAATGTCACCAATACTTACTCTCTTAGGTCACCGAAGTTGCACTATTATAAACTGCTAAATTTTATTTTGTTTTAGACGGTTCTTGTTATAGAACCGATCACGGGTTATGGGCCCAGAGCGAATACGCTTTTAAACCCTTTACGGCGGCCATAACCTAATTGGTGACATTTCAAAAAAAATTTGACAGTTGTTTGTAGTATGCGGCCATTGGACCTCCGAGTCATTTTAGAGGGGGGGGGGGCGCAATATAAAATTTTTTTTGGAAGGTTAAATGAATTTTTTTTTCTATTGATATGAAATACAAAAAGGTTTTTTTTGGATAACTTATAATAGAAATTTTGTTTATGTACTATCTGACTACTAAGTACGTTATTTAAGAAAAAAAATTTTTTTCCCTTTTTCCTGTCAAATCTTCTGTTTAATGCATGGCCATGGCTAACATACAGGTGTGCATAACAAAACTGAATTCTCACAATTATGGAACTTGGGCAGCTGACGTCAAGTATCTACTATTAGATAAAAATGCGTGGAGCATAGTTAATGGCACTGAAAAGGCTCCTGATGAAAATGACTCTGTAGCGACAAAAGAATATCAATCCAGAGTCAGGTCTGCCCTATCAATTGTGTATTTAAATGTTGAAAATGAATTCCGGAGAATCATAGAAAATATCGACGACCCTCATGAAGCCTGGACTAAACTTAAACTGCATTTTCAGCCTGATAACCGGGCACGCCACATGCAGCTCTTTGGCGAAATACTTTCCTGTAAAATACAACCTGAAGAGCCCGTTGATATGTTTGAAGCTCGCCTCCAAAGACTTGCTGACCAACTTGCTGCGATAAATGAGCCAATCAAAGAAACTTACCTTACATTTCAATTGCTTAGATGGCTCCCGAAGAAGTTCGACAACATGGTGCAAGGGATTCTGCGATGGCCAGACCAACGGTTCACGTTTAAAGATGTTCTTACAGAGTTAGTCGCAGAGGAGTCCCGTATCAAACTACGAGAGGACGACAGAATAGATGCCGTGCAGTCTCATTTCTCTAGAGCCCGTTCCTCAAAGAAGTGTTCCTTTAAGCCTAAGTTCAGAGGTCGGTGTCACAAATGTGGACGCAGAGGACATTTACAGAGCCAGTGTAGAGTGCCTGATGTCACCCGCCAGGAATCCTGTCTTAGCTCTAGTTCCAGAAGTTCCATGATGCCTAGAGACTCCTCCAATTCCGGTTCCGTGGTGTACAGAGACTCTTCCAGTTCTAGAAATTCTTTGTCCAGAGGTTCCTCTTTTTCCAGAAATTCATCGAAAGACTCTTCCGTATCCAGTCCTGTCCGTGCTCAATCTGATGGTCATAGATCCAGAAAAGATGTGCCTCGCAACCGACGTCAACGTAAGCCAACAAGCCAGGTAAATTACCTCATACAATCTAATCTGAGTAACATAAAATGTGGTGGAGACGCCTGGGTCTTTGACACAGGTGCCTCCCACCATTTCTGTAAAGATAAAAGTTTATATGTTAAGTTCAAACCATTAAAAAATGAGGAATTGGCTGTTGCTGTTGACGGTGCTACTTTCCCTATCGAGGGCACCGGTTTAGTGGATTTAAAAATAAATGGGGAAACGGTTCGCTTCGGCGACGTCATGTATTGCCCTAGTCTAAGACATAATTTAATTTCAGGTCCCAGACTTGATAAAATGGGTGCCAGGTTCAAAGGAGGTGAGGGAAGGGTCAAGGCATATCGGGATTCTGGCACACTTTTTCGTGCTTTTCTTAAAGATGGCATTTACTGCCTCTATCCAGATCCTAACCATAAAAATAGAAATAAAGACCCTAAAACTAACCGTAATCAAAATCCTAAAAAGGTACGTTTCCAAGCCTCAACCGTTCAAAAGGATGATTTTAAACTCTGGCATAGACGCCTTGGGCACATCAGTTCCACATTAATTGAACATACTCTAAAATGTAATGGCGTTAGGGGCTTACCACCCATTAAATGTAAAGACTTTGAATGTGAAACATGTAAAATTAATAAACACAGACGAACATCATTCCGCCCAATAAACCAAATAAGATCTAAACGACCTCTAGAACTGCTACACACTGACCTGTGGGGTCCGACACAAATAACAGGGCGAAACGGGGAGAAGTATTTCCTAACTATAACAGACGACTTCTCTCGCAAAGTGTCGGTATACCCCTTATGCAGTAAAACACAGGTGTTTAAAGTATTTTCTAACCACGTAAAAAGAGCAGAAAGGTTTTTGGGCACCAAAGTAAAAGAAGTTCGTAGCGACAATGGGCGGGAATTCGATAATGAAGCATTCACCAAATTCTTTGAGGACAATGGCATACGACACGAATTTACCAATGTATATTCTCCGGAGCAAAATGGAGTTTCAGAACGTTTAAATCAAACAATAATGGACGGGGCTCGCTCAATACTCAATGAAAGTAAACTCAGTCTCAAATTCTGGCCAGAAGCTGTCTTGTACATCGCATACACTCTTAACCGAATATGTCACAAAACTCAGAAAAAAACTCCCTTCGAATATTATTGTGGTAATAAACCATCCATAAGACATTTACGACCTTTTGGTACGGTGGCATATGTGGGGGTACCTAAACAACTAAGAAACTCCAAATTCGATCCGAAGGCTAAAAAGGGTGTTTTAGTGGGTTACGCAATGTCTACAAAAGGCTACAAGGTATGGATTCCCGAAACCAATAAAATAATAGAGACAATAAATGTTAGGTTTGGTGACGAATCTGTATCCAGAAGTATCCACAAACACAGTGAACAAGGTCCAAGCTATTCAATAGGCACAAACCCATTTACAACTTCGGAGCAGCGCAACGGAAGCGATCTGGGACCCTCTTACATCCTAAGTTCCGAACCACCTGAAATAGACCCTTTGACTGACCTTCAACCTGACAGATTTACTTCAGAAACACCACCCACTCAAAGTATTAGACCGAGTACCTCTGAATCTTCCGACTCTGCCTCCTCACACCCATCTGAGGGTGACAGTGACGAGGATGGCGAGGAGTTTACTAGAACTCTCAGGGAAGCTGTCTGGTTCCGTAAGCCTGTAACCAGGCCTGACAAATCGAGAACCGACGTCTACTATTACGAGTTGGGTAAAACACAACGTCTAAGATCACTGAAGGAAGTAAGAGATTACTGTCAATCTAATGGTATCAAATTTAATCCGTCACTGTTCAGTTTTAAAGGAAGCAATAAGTACCAAGGCATTGTAAAGTCCACTCCTAGTGCTAGCTCAAGTCCTAGTTACACACCTCCACACACCTCTTTCTCTGAAACTCATAAAACCAATACCTGACTAGAAGACTCCATACCTAACACATATAAACAGGCATTAAAATCCCCTCAGTGGAAACTCTGGAGACAGGCAATGCAGGAAGAGATGGATGTTATAAATAAAAGACAAGTATGGGTATTAACATCTCTGCCACCCAACACCGAACCGCTAGGCTGCAGATGGGTATTCACCATCAAACGAGACGACAAGGGACGGGTTGCAAGATATAAAGCGAGACTTGTAGCACAAGGCTATAAACAAGTCAGGGGTGAAACGTACGATGAGACGTTTTCGCCCGTAGTCAATTTCAGCCTAATTCGCTTTTTCTTTGCAGCCCTTGTCTCATGTCTCGGATGGATCCACACTCAGTGTGATGTAAAAGGAGCCTATCTGTACGCCCCTCTTTCTGATAACATCTACATGAAACAACCATCAGGGTTCGAGGTAAAAGGTAAAGAACATTTAGTCTGCAAACTCCAGAGGGCCCTTTATGGTCTCCACCAGAGTGGACGAGTATGGTTTTATGAATTACATAAGATTTTAATTTCTCTTGGTTTTAAAAAGTTAGAGTGGTGTAATTGCGTCTATACGTTTTCTAATTATGTTGTTTTATTACTATATGTGGATGACTTTGTAATATTAAGTAACCATCAGAAACATATTAATGAAATTTTAACCCTTTTAACAAAACATTTTGACATAAAAATCCTGGGGAAAACACGCAAACTACTTGGTGTTGAATTTGAGGAGGATGGGAATGGCACTGTTTCAATTCATCAAATGCAATATATTGATGATATTTGTACAAGATTTAAAGAATTCAACTTTCCCATTACATCACTCCCTATAACTAAAGGTACTGTATACTCCAAGTCACAATGTCCTCAAACCGAAGCAGAAACCCAGGAAATGTTACAATATCCATACAGAAGTGTTTTGGGCTGCCTTTCATTTTTAACAAGCAGGACACGTCCTGATATTTCGTACGCTGTAAATATCTTCAGCCAATTCCAGAGCAATCCTGGGATTGTTCACTGGAATGGTCTCCTGAAGCTTTTAGGGTATGTCCAAAGCACAAAACACTATAAACTGAGGTTACCTTGTCACCACATAAACCTAATAACTTACACCGACGCGGATTTCGCCGCTAATAGGGATGACAGGACATCAATGGGGGGACAACTACTAATGTTAGACAAAGCTCCTATCATGTGGAGAGCCTTTAAACAAAAATCTGTCTGTTTGTCTACTATGGAATCAGAATTTGTGGCTTTAACAGAAGCAACTAAAGAGCTTCTATGGTTCAGTAGGATCATAACTGAATGTTATGACAAACATATTTTTACAGGTCCACAAGTTAAACCAACACTTTTAGTAGACAACATGGCCTCCATTGATTTTCTTAAGTCTCCCATTGAAAATTACAGAACGAAACACATTGACGTAAAATTATTTTTTGTTAGAGACCTTTTAAACCAAGAGATTTTTAATGTTAAACACGTAGCCAGTAAATCTAATCTCTCAGACATTTTCACTAAACCTTTAACAAAGTTTGATCTTAAAAAATTTATTGATGTAATTTTTAGTTATAAGTAATTTATATATATACATGATATTTAAATGCTATGAAAAAAAACTCCTCCTTTGAACTTGTGTCAAGCATTACGATGCTTGTTTAACTTTTCATGTTAAACCTTGAAATTTAGCATTTTTTTTTTAAACTGAAATTTTTGTATATTTCAGTACTTTTCTTTTAAAAAATGTTTGAATATGTGATTATACTCTTGTTGTTTCATATTTGTTTCGTATGCATACGTTTCATAATATCATTTCATAGGTTGTGATATACCCTCATTTCCAACATCGCGGACAATTTAACTCCCGCTGGAATGTGGTCAGACCTCAGGATCGTTCATCCTCCGGGATCCGAGCAGCCTCGAAAAACGCCTCGTGAGGTGCCCTTGTAAATAGCCAGAGTGGTCTGCAGGGGGTAGCGGCGTTCTTGAGTGTTCTGATCACAGGAAGGCCTGTCGCGGGCATCGTTCTTTTTAAGTCTGTAAGTCCCTGTTTTTGTATAATGGAAATGTCACATAGGTCCCGTCCGTGGTGTTGAAAATCGAGTTGTATTTTTTTTTTGCATATGTAAATATGAAAAATTTTTTTTCTCGTTTTAAGAGTATATATAACAAGTTTTTTTTCCATATTTAAATTGGCCAAATCATTTGCAAATGTATATCGTTTCAAAAGCTTAAGCATATTTTTTTTGTGTTGTCTTTCACGTGAGCGCTCACAGTCATTTAACTCTGTCACTATTATAATCATAATTCATTAATCGTTATCATGATCGTGATCGTTATTGTTCTCATTATTGAAATTTTCTCATTTGTATAACATGTATCTTTCATATATTGTCAAAGTATTTTTCATATTGTAATTCATGTATATTTATTCTTCATATTATCCTGAATTTGCGTTTATATGATAATTATTCTCTTCCAGAATAAATATGCAAATGTATGATTGTTTAAAATTCTTTTGAATATTGTACAAATCAAGATCAAGAAAAAATCATCATATTAAATTGTTATGTAAAGGTAACTCGTAGTCACTTGCACGTGACGAGGTAATTGTAATTATCTTTCATGGTTTTTTTTTTTCAGGAAAACGTTATCTTTATAGACTTTTGCTATTGAACTTTATTCGACGTGAAAAAAAACTTTTCGTTAGAGTTACAATTGTAACTGAACTTTCATGAAATGAAAAAAGTTGTTAATCTAGTTGTTATATAATTGTTAAAATTGTTGGTATTGTTGAATATTGTTATTAACATTATTGTAAATTGATGTTTTTGATTAACCCTGTTGAAGTTATTGAATTTGTTGCATTTATACTTGTTAATGTTAAGTTTCTGTTTTACTGATAACTATCGAAGTGTGATAGTTGATATTCTAATGTTTTTCATTATTCTATATATATATATATAATTTACAATATCTGTTAATTATCCATTTTATTTTTAAGTACGAGTGTTAAGGGGGGGGGGCGATTGTCAGCCATTTTTTTTCTTCCTTAACACTCTAAAATACATAATTCTAATTATATATATCGTAATATTGTAAAATGGCATGGCTTACTATCTTATATTTTGTTCCAACTTCCATTTTTCTTCTTTGCCGGCATTTTTCAATCTTCCGATCTTTTGTTTACATGTTCAAATCAATCGCTTATCTTTTGTTTTTCCGATCGTCGCTGATGGGTGTGTTCATCCTGGTTTTATCGTTCCGTTCGATCGCAATCCGCAAGCATCGCGGATCGCAACTCGTAAGTGGCTGTCTTGCATTTCTTCCATCGCAAGTCAGGAGCTCGCTTGCTCAACTCGGAGGGGCGTATCCAGTTTCGAATTGCCGCTGCTATTTAAACCGGCTGAGATATGTTGTGCTGGGGATTTTTTTTGAAGCGATGCTATGAGCTAGCAATATTGAAGTCAATATGATATAGTTTCAGAAATGTTTTTTTAGATTCATCCAGTTTTTAAAGTTAACAAACTTGTGTTTAATTACGCCAAATCCGTTGCTGGACATTTAATTGTGAAAATGGTTTTTCAACTTCGCCCGTTTGTCATTTTACCAGCAGTCATAATCCATTTGTGTTTTTAATTAAGTCTTCATATTCATTTGTGGACATTATTATCTTCAGTTAAAAAACTCTACATGTTTTTAAGACTTTTCATCGAAACAGTTGGTGTGCCGTATCATTGGAATTTTTCCAGTACGTCGATAGCTGTCATCCATAAGTGAGTCCGTTTTGGTTTTCAGTGCTATCCTAATATTGTTATATGCCATGCCATGCCATTTAATAAGTAATATTATGTCATTATATAGAATAGTTTTAATTTAAATACGGAATTGAACTTATTTTCTGTTTACATTTTACCAGTTATATTTTTCATCTAAGTTTATACATATTTTATTTAAACTTGAATATTATTTCATGACATAGAATAACTTTAATATAAATCTGGAACTGAACTTGTTTCTGTTTACGTTATGCCTGTTATATTTTTCACCTGGATTTATACATGTTTTATTTAAACTTGCATTTATTTTTTCGTTAATAAACGTTAGTCTTATTTCACTGAAAAACAGTTTCTTTAATGAATGTCTTACACTACACTGTCACAATGTCACCAATACTTACTCTCTTAGGTCACCGAAGTTGCACTATTATAAACTGCTAAATTTTATTTTGTTTTAGACGGTTCTTGTTATAGAACCGATCACAACTGGCGATTTTATGCCTCACATGGTAAACCGACTATGGTTGTTTATTTATTAATAAACTATTTATTCACTTTCATTTTTTTTGTTTAGAATAATATAAATCATTTTGTTCTATAGCTATTAATTAAACTTTTTTATTTATTAATTTTTTTCCAATAATAGAAAAGAATTAAAAAATATTTATGAAATTGGTAATTAAAAACCAAGTTTTCTCCAAATTGGCGCCAGAAATAAATTGCGCCAATGTGGTGCATACATGGCATCTGTGTCAAAGTTTTTTCACTATACATAAGTAGGGAAAATGCAGTATAAATACCGATTAAAGTTTTTTCCAAATATGGAAATTTTGTAACAGATTTGGTCATATACTCATCGAGGTATCTCACTGGCGCCAAAATGGCATTATTTGCCTTATATGGTAACCTAGCTATAGTTGTTTATCTGATGATAAGTTGTTTATTTACTTTCATTATCTTTTTTTGAAATTATATTTGTTGTTTTGTTCTACAGTTACTTTTTTAGTTATTGTTAATTGCTGTTTAAAATGATAGAAAATAATAAAGTATCTATAAATTTCTTTGGTATTCTAAAACGAGAATTTTGCCACATTGTAGTTGCAAGAAAATCGTACTAAACCTATTGAGTATGCGTATATGATGTCTGTGTAGGAATCTTTTGTGAAATATGAAAAGTGTGAGTTGGCTACTACTTGATTATCACGTCAATCAATTTCGCCAAATCGTTCGCCAAATTATACAAATTTACATAATTTTATCTTAAATAACAAAGAGAAAATGCTTAAATACGAAAGAGCAAATAATTTTGTTTTCAATTTACTGGAGGAAATTTTTCAATAATAATGTAATTGCTGTAGTGAGAATTTTAATGTGTGTGTGTGTTTTTTTTATCGTTGGCAACTTTCTGTAACGAAAAATGTTTATTTTTTCCTGCCATTGTTTTGTAAGAGCTGGTTTTGTCAAAGCCATGTTCAGGTGGTATTCAAATTTTTGAACCCTTCCCAATTACCACCCCCTTGGGCCGATTTTGCTCATTTGGAATTCCCACTGAGATCTTAACCATCTTATGTACTTGACGAGTTTGAAGATGATTCTTGCATAATTGTGCCTTTTATCGCGCGAACAAAATTTAATATGCATAAAGTTTTTAGGTGGGAGTAGCTTTGGGTTCCTGGCTTCACATAATGAAAAGTTGTGAAGAAATTTTTCAGAAGTTGTACCGTGGTAACAACTGTAATAATTAATATTTCTTCAGATAAGGGAAAATTTTAAATCCTGTTGCCCTAATGGTCTCATTTCGCTTCCAAATGTGCACTGTTAGTAATAAACTAAAATAGTTACTTCCAAATATCTGGTTTTTGTCCAACGTTTAAGATAATTTAATATCACAATGGTGTCTAAATCGTTTTCAGCAATGAGCAAGGTGCTGCTGGAGGTCCAAATTATTTAAAATGCAAATTTAAATTCACCAGTTCGTTTCATCCACGTTTGATTTTGAAATATTGACCAGCGCAGCGGGCATAGCCTGCTAGTGTTCTAATAAGATAGTGTAACTCTTTAAACACAAAGATTAAAAAACTAATACAAAAATTATAGAATATTAAATAATATCATGAATTGTAAAAAAATCCATTTTGAAGTGGGTTTTATTGGATTTTTTAAAGTGGGTTTTTTGCAATATTCATGCACAGGTTTAATAAGTAAGTAGTTCATGTATGATATTATTCCGCGAATTCTGGATTTTCTGTTTATTGCGTTTCTCGCAGAGATGATTTGTTCCAAACTTTTTTTTTTAATAAAGCTTATTTAGCCGAAAATTTGGACACAAAATTTTATTACTAATTTCATCAAACAGTCACCGAATAAAACAATTTCGCTAATCGTGTGCAGGAAAAAAATAGCTTCGCAAAAGATCGTAAATAAACATGAATTTCATCAAAGGATCGCAAAAAAAAAGCTTAAATTTCGCCTATAGATAGAGGATTTCGCCAAAGGGTTGAGAAATTTTTCGCACATTTCGTCAGTCACGAAAAATGCGAATTTGCCAAATGATTGCACAAAAGCTGTAAAATTAGTCAAAGGATCGCGAAAAAAGCGCAAATTTCGTCAAAAAAATCGTAAAGAAAAAAAAAACGTGGATTTCAACCAAAGATCACGAAGAAAAACTTGGATTTCGTCGAAGTATCGCGAAAGAAAGTGAATTTCTTCAAAGGATAGCAAAAAAAGTAAATTTCTTCAAAAGATCGCAAACGTGCATTCTCCAAAGGATCGCGAAAAAACGGGAAAACATTCGCGCACAAAAACGAATTTCATCAAGATCGCGAAAAAAAACCGTGTATTTTATCAAAAGGTAAAATTTATTTAGTGACTGAAGAGGATGGGAATCTGGCCGCTTGGCTGAAAATTCTCAGTTGCAATTTAGTGATCTCATTTTAGTTTCCATAGTTTCATATTCCACTTTGACATTGGTCTGTGTTCTGGTATATTCAGTATCAGTCCTTGTAAGCAATAAATAATCATTGATTTATTTATTTATTTATTTTTATTTATTATTTTTTTATTATTATTATTATTATTTTTTTTTTTTTTTTTGTAAAGCACACAGTCAGTTTTGGGGTCCTGATCCTCCAGCTCTTAGAATTGTAATAATGACTATCCTCTTTTCCCCCTTTTGTCTGTTTATGTATTCGTGTGTGCACAATTATCAATTGATCTCTGATTTTGGCAAAAAATATTTTGGAAAAAATAGAAGATTTATGACCCAACATTATATTTAGTATTTATTCATTTCAGGAAAAGATATTTTGATGATTTTTGTAGGTTAAGCATTTATGTATGATAATTTTAAACTGTAACAATTTAAATTCAATTTTGCATTTCATTTTGAAAAGATTTTTTAACTATATTAAAAAATTAGTACTATAAAGCAGTTGGTCTACTTTGAATTAAAATTTAATACATAAAAATAGCACACTGGTATTTTTATTTTGTTTATTTGTAGAATTTATTGAGAGCCATAAATAAAATCTGTATTTTAATGTTTAAAAAAAGGGAAAGGGAGATTCGGAAATATTTTGTATTTAAGTATATTCTGCCAGTTCTTTATATATATATATTGGTGAATTTGATAATAAATTCTATTTTGTTTGTTTGAAATCCAAATATAATTCCTAAAAAAATGTATTTTTATTTTCGCTTTAGACACTGTCCACAAGCAAAACACACTGCAGTTGCAGACACACCAGAAATCAGGAGGCTAGCAGAAAATACTAAACTTCAGAGTAATGTGAGTATAATTTTATTGTGTATGAGTATGATAGAGATTTAAAAAAAAAATAATGCAATATTTCTACCTGTACAACTTATATAATTGCAATAAATTGTTTTGGTAATAGTAATTTTATTTAAAAAAAAATAAATATTTTTACAAAACTTAAGTCAAGTTTAAAAAGGAAAAAACACATCTGGTTATCTATTAGCAGTTTCCAATGCAATGAAGTTTGCTAAAACTTATTTGTTTAATGTTTAACTCTTTTTCTGAAACATGTTCAATTATAAGAAAAAGATCCTTCCAAATTCTACAATTTTCATTTAATAATACATTTAAAAGCACTTTCTATTTATGTGCACTCCCCCCTCCCTTTATGTGTTTTTCATTTATGGCGGCTTTTTCTTCTTTTTCAGCTATTTAACATTTGAATAAAAAGTCTGGTCGCATTCCTGGACTTTATTGTAAAACATACTATAATGAGGTCGCAATATACATTGCATTGTTGTATGGGTCTGTGCAATGCTTTAACACTTCATTGCATGGTTTTTCTTTTCTTTATGGAAAAAAAATATATATATTTTGATTACTTTAGATAGTCTCAAATACAGGAAAAGTAATAAAAAAAGTCTGACTTCATATATTTTTTTTTAATAAGGATTTTTGTGGTATGTGCCATTATGTGTCCCAAAGCATACAATGAGATATTTACATTTTTGTACCAAATGTGGCAGGAAGCTCACAATACTGGTTTATTATACAATACAAAAAGAGTATAATATGGATTAAAATTTTATTGCAGGTATTTAACCCTTTGAGGAACAAGCAATTGTTTTTCTCTAATGTTGAATTCACACTAGAATATTCGAAAAAAAATTATTTTAAAATAAATCAGTTTTGAAACTTTTTTCTCCAAAGTTAGAAATATAAAATTTAATTAAATGCTTCTGCTGCAAATGTTGATTCAAATCAGCAGGTATATAATGTATCCTACTGCTCTTGTATACTCTATTAGAGACCTTAATTCAAAAAGTCTATCATAGTCCTTCATGCCTTTAGGAATATTTTTAGTATTGTCATTAAATGTGAAAATTTTTTAATTTTTCTTTTTTTTTTTTTCAAATTCTTCGACAGGCATTGTCTTTTTAATTGTTTGGCTAAGTAAAACATCACTCCAATAATATTCGTAATGGAAACTTGTAAAGGTTGAGAAAGAACCTTTTGTATGCTGTATCTGTGTGTCTTCTGAAATAAGATTCAAAAGTTCCGAGTTTAAAAAAAAAAAAAAGGGGGGGTGGGGAATATTCAGAGTCTTAAGCACTTAAGGAGTTACTTTCTCTATATTTTATTTGCGCTTCAGGAGTTTGTGTTGATAGAAAAAAGTCACAAAGGAAAAACAGAGTCCAGCACGGATATCTGCAGTATCTGAAAGAATAAACAATCTTTCATTAAATTGATGTTTCTCATTATATGTATCCATTGTTGAATTCAAAGTGTTTAGGGAGGGAGGGGCATTCATCAAAAACAAATATGCTTATTTTTGTGAAAATGAGATAGACATTGACTATTTAGATTTTAATATAAAATTGAACTGGAAGTTCCACATTAAATATATATAATTAAAAGTTGCCTTTGGGGATTACATGATATTGCATGAAATAACTAATTACTTTCCTGATTTTTCTTTAGGTCTTTTTTTTTTGGGGGGGGGGGGGTCAGTCACAGCAACTCAATCTTTTGTTAAATTGTTACAATATGGGGTGTTTCTAAATTAATATTGGGGTTTTAAAACTTAGTAGTATTTATTACATAAATTTTTAAATTATAGTTAATACATAAGATAAAAGAGCACTCAAACAGTTTTACCTACAAGTTTATAAGTATTTAATGTGAGCACCTTTTGTCACATGGCACACATCAAGTCGATAGCTCAGTTCCTTTTAAACATTTATTAGCAAAGGAGCTCTGTTCAGATGCTCACCCATCTGACACCATGCGATTTCTACCTGTGGGGGTTCATAAAAGATGTGTATGTACATCTATTTCCAGCTTACTATTGCGGCTGTTGCAAAAATGACTCCACAAACACAAATTAACATTTGGGAAGAACTGAGCTATCGACTTGATGTGTGCCATGTGGCGAAAGGTGCTCACATTGAGCAATAAACACTTGTAAGCTCTTAGGCTGTGGGAATGGCATTGTATTTATTTATTAAAAGCAAAACTTGGTGTTTTGCAGCTTGATCAATTGTGTAATTATTTAAGTAATACAAGTGATTTCTCTTTAAAATGTAACTAACAATTCCATTTAAGGAGAAAATTGATAAATATTCTGCTATTCATCCAAGCTTTTTTTTTTTTTTTTTTTTTTAATGAATTGAAAAGTTTGTTATGCTGCTAGTGTGAGATTTGCCAAAGTTTAAAGGCAATCATTCAGAAATCTAGCATTCACTTAATTTAGTATCTGTATTTCTGTAATTTTTTTTTTTTTTTTCTGCTGCTTAGTTGGCTAAATCTTTAATGCAAAAATAATTTAATATTATCTGTGTAGCAAATATTAGCCTTCCTCTGCAATATAACTGTATTTATACATGTATTAACTGTTTGAGCTTGTTTAAATTATTGCTGGGGCACATATTCAATGTAGTCAGTTTTCTATCTTACTTTTGTTTCTGATTTGTATAGTATTATTGCAAATAGCTTTCCGTTATATTGCAGCATTTCAACATTTTATGGTGCATTGGTTGTGTTGCACACAAACAGTATATTTCCAAAGACAGTACTTCTCTTTGGAGTCTCATCCTGTGATTAAATCTAGTTTTCCGCTGAAAGTTTTTAACAAGCATCATCTTTTCAAAACAGAACTACAGCAATTTGAAAATTTAGCAAACTCCGCTGGGCGGGAATCTTTTAAAAAAGAATACTATTCTACGTAACTACATTCTATCATACTACAATGTTAAATATTGCTTAAAATAATTCTTTCATCTAAAAACTGTCTTCTTGAGCATGTTTATCATAATTTTTTTAAATTAGCAATTTTCATTTTTTTATTATAATGAAAAATTTAAAGGTCATTCAATTCAATTAAGTCTCCAATGTCAATTACAACATTAGTTACTTTTTAAGAATAGAGAGATTAGATTTTTTTAATTACATTTGAAAATGAGATATTTAAATTTAATAATACTAAAAATTAATCAGAAAATTATGGATAAAATTTATGATCATCTTTTCCAGGTAAAATACCATGAAGATTTTGAAAAGGCTAAAGGTAAATTTACTCAAGTTGCAGATGATCCTGAAACTTTGCGTATCCGCAATACTTCCAAAATAATTAGTAATGTTTCTTACCACGGAGAGCTTGAAAGGAAAAAGCAGATGGAGCAGAAGCGTCATTTGGTTCCAGAAAAGAATGGGGTTCCTGCTCCAGTTAATGGTGAGAAATTTTTCTTTCTGACAAAAAAATCTGATTTATCATGTTTTTACTTTTGAAATAGTTTTCTCCTAAATTAAATATCATCAACTTTATGTTACTTATTAAATATTAGCAGTTCTTTCAGAGATATATATATTGTATATTCTCCTGTATAATAAGCAGTCAAACTTATATAAGACAAAAAAATATTTTTAATAAATAAAAGAAAAGAAATATGATGCATAAGCAAGTTCTATTTTATTAAATAAAATGTGCTTATGTTTGGGTTGCACACTGTACACTATAACACATTATATTGGGTATAAATGTGTGACATAAACCAGGAATGCAGAAAATGTTTTTACTCCCAACATTTTCCCCAATCCATATGAAAATTTCCCTAAAATGTTACTGTTTTTTTTAATCACCATTTTTATTATTTTGTCATATGGTGAATTTTCACCTGTACAAAATATTTTCAAATTCAAGGTAAAATTGTTGTCTATATCCAAAAACATACCCCCCCCCCCCCCCCAAAAAAAAAAAGGTTCATTTTTTTTTTTTTTTTGTATAAATTTATGCATTCTTCAATGTTACAATCTTACAATAATGGAAATGCCCCCAAAATCGTATTGCAGTGCCTCTTTCTGGCAGATTTTTTTTTCAAATTCAGAGAGGTTCTGCTTGCCATAGCCAAAACATACACCCCCCAAAAAAAAAAAAAAAAAAAAAAAAAATCGGTTTATTTCTATGCATAACTTCATACACTTTTCGATAGTAGAATAATGAAAATTGCCCAAATATCACTATTACAGTACCCCCTTCTGGCTGATTATTTCTAAATTAGGAGAGGACCTGCTAGCTGTTGACAAAACCATGCGCTAAAAATTTGCTTCAATTTTATGCATAACTCCATACATTTGTCCCTGGTATAATGGCAACACACGGACAAATAGCCATTTTGTATAAACATGTTTTTGGGGATCCATGACCCCTAAAACATAAGTCTGTTTTAAAAAAAGAATTCAATTGTAATACTTTCTTTTATTGAAGATGCAAGAAAATAAAAATTGGGAGCAGATGCACTGCTGATGATTACATCAAACTGACTGTACACACTTTACTATATATTTTGTGCATTGATATAATGTTACTGAACTTGTGGCTCGTTGAATTGGTGAATCTAAGTGAGAAAATGTTTTATTATTATAAATTCTCTCTTTATTTTCAGGTGGTGGAGAAATAAGTAAAACACCAGAATTCATTGAATGCAATACTGCACCTCATCCTGGTAATTTTTTTTTAATTATCAACTTCTTTTGTTGTTTTTACTAAGAATTTTTCAGTGTTATTTGTAGCTTTTCTTTTGATAATGTATGTTTCATTCTCTCTTACACTTGTAAGGTATGCCTTAAGTACTTTACTACTAAGACCACTTTTTTATGCATAATTATTTATTTATTTATGTATAGTGTTGCTAATTGTCATTGCAAACTAATATTTCAGTATTTTCTATGATGTTGTGTAAAACTTAATTAAAATTTGAGGCTTATTTCTTTAATTTTACACTTAAAGTTTATATTTTTGGCCTTGTTTCAGGTTTGGCAGTTTTTTGTCATCCCAAATTAAATATGTTTTTTGTTTCATTTTTAGCATTTAATTAAATGTATTTATGTATATTATATTTCTGTTATTTTATTTCTTTATTTCATTATTATTATTATTTTTTTTTTTTAATTTGAAACTTGTCAAATCATATACCTCTGTGACTTTTTCTTTTTGAATCTAAAGTTATAAATAAAGTTTTTTCCATTTAACTAGTGGAAAATACATTTTTATATAAATGATGATGCTTTCAAATTATAGAAGTGAAGGAACAGCATTTAAAATTTTTTATAGCTGCTGTTTGCAAAATATTTTCCCCTTTCAGTTTATCCAGTGCTTTGATTGAAAATTGAAGAAATTAAATAGGAAGGAAAAATAACTTTTTAATATGCAACTAAATAAACTTAATCTAATTAATTTTATCTTCTTAACACTCAGAAATTTTTCATCTTAATAATATTATGTATTCAATAAAAATAATAACGTAAATCTTATCTTAATTTGATAGACATATTTTCTGAATAACAAACTATTTTTTTTTTCTAATTTAGCCATCTTAAATGGACAAAATAAGTGTTATTCTATTCTTTGGATTGTTCTTGATCGAAAATATAATCATATTAGCCATGGGTTACTGTAATTAGTGATAAATTATTTATAGTGATCATTAGTGATAAATTATTGATAAATTTTTCTTTGTTCCAAGTTGATATAGAAAATTCTACAACTATGCTAGGGACATTGCTTATAAAAATGACATTGTTTACTTAGGCATTGCTTGTTTGAAAAATGAAAGCATAATTTTAAATCTAAATTGAAAAGAAAAAAAAATTCACTTATTCATTGTAAAAATTAATAGAGAAATAATTAAAATAATAATAATAATTTTTCAGAAAATGGATTGTTTTTAAAAGGAGGGGGGGGGGGGGTTGCCAAATATACTTTACTTTTTTTTATTTTAAGTAAGCATTTATTTATTTTATTTTATTATGATCAATAAATCTGATGTCCCAAATAACATTTAACTATTTTTTACTGCTTATGTCTATGTATAACATAAATTTTATAATTGCTATAGCTCTAGTACTTATGCATGGATTTCCATGAAACACCAGCTTTCGATGGACATTGACTTTAATTAATGGTGCTTAGTTTTTTGCTGTGTAGTCTTGTGTATATTGCTGCATTTTTCTATAAGCATAATTTTTATTTACTATTTTATTCACATTAACTGTCATTTAAAAGATTGAAGTGTTACTTAAACAAATAAAAGTCAATGATGATTTGATCTTATGGTTTTCTCATTTCAACCACACTGTTACAAAACAGTTCTTTTTAAAATGATTTTGTTGCTGTTTAGTTTGTTGCTTCTATGCATATCAATATTCAACTTTATTAAATTCAATTGTATTACAAATTTACTATATATATTCCTTTTTAAAATTTTCAATCTAAGTTTCTTCGTTACTCACCCTTGCCACAAAATTAAATGAAATTGTAAGAATAATATGGCTATTCAGTAGTAAAATTGTATAATAAAAAATACCCTGTTATAAAATCTACACCCCCGCCCCTTTCCATTCCCCTTTCATTATTCCAAAAAATCATTCCTTTGTATTTTTCTTTTGCATGTCTGTTTTGGAATATGTTATGTGGTCTATTAATTTATAAGTACTTGGGCTGTTCAATGTTCGTGGTTAAAACTTGGCTTTTACTGGTGATTGTATTTTAGCGTGTTTCATTGTTTGTTTGTTTTCTATCTTATCTTGTGTTTATAGTATTTTGAAAATGCACAATTTGAATTAAATATGCATATAATAGAAACTTGTTAAGATCGTACATTTTGTGTCAAATTTTGAGCTTTTTATTTCAGGTTAGGGTCTGATACAGCTTATTTTTTAGGATTTTTGATCATTTTTGTTGCTTTACTTTATTTAAATAATATACATATTAAAGTCTTTTGCCATTAAATTTATGATGCTTTTGCTTAAGTGTGTGAATATTTTAATATAAAAATATTCATGTTTTAATCAGTCTAAACTCCTCCAAAGTTCACTATGAACATCATGCATAATAAATCTGTATGTAGGATTGTGACTTTTTATTGATTGTATTGCAAGATTACAAAAATATTGTTTAAAATTAAAAATAGCCATGCCAATAGCTTTTATTAGTTTTAGCCAGATTTCTTTTAGCCAAAATTGGCCTTTTTTGATCAAAATAATCTTTTTTTATCCAGTAAAAATCTTAATTATAAAATGTACATTTTGTGTGTTTTTAATTGCTTTTAAAGTCATTTAATTTAGTTGGAATTTAATAAACAACCTTATTTTTTTAGGCTCCAATATTAGAATAACACACTAATGGTAGTGATTTCATATAAAAATCGCAAATGCGTCATCTCAACATGAAATGGATCTGGACTTAAGAAATATTTTGTAAAGTACCATAAAAATCATAATTTAGAAAGCTTTCTAATCATTTCATCCTTTAAATTTTGATTGTTTTAGAAACTCTTTTCAACAAGATTTTGTATCTTAAAAATAGCTGCCATGTCAAATTTAAAGTTTCTCGTCCCTTCAATATTGCAAAATCATTTTTAAAACATTTCTTTCCCTTCCTAGCCTTTTTTAATTTCAAATATTATTTATTGTTTTATGCATACATTTGCGTCTTAAAAGTAGCAGCCATATCAAATTTCAATTTCCTTTTATTTACTGTTGCGTTGAAATCATATAGAATGTTTCTGTGTATTTCGCCCATTTTTTTAAATGGGCGAAATATATTTTAAAACTGTTCTGTCCAATCATTTGCATTTTAAAGTTAGCATCCATGTCAAGTTTCAAGTTTCTATAAGCAATAATTCTATAGAAATTATAATTTAGTTATTTATATGTTTTAAAACATGAACATGATTTGTACTGTTTCTAGAAAATGTATCTGTATATGTCATAAATTTTTTCATGCTCTATCTCAAAAACTAATACACACAATTTAACAAAAATTTAATCTAGGGATGGGACGAATAGTGATTTGGCCGAATACCGAATATTCGGCCAAATTTTAGGCCGAATACCGAATATTCGGCCGGCCGAATAGTAAATTTTTTTTCCAATAAAGAAAATAAATTTTGATTATATATAATTTAAAAAATAGGAGTTCATTAATAGTTATTACTCTTAAATGTGCTTTTAAATGTATTTTTAAATTTGAAAAACCTATTTTAACACAAAAAAATTATGAAATTGCATTATATCCTTTATTCTAATGTACATCAAATTGATTTTCAGTAAGTCAAGATGGGAAAATATTTCCATTAAAATATGAAGAATGTACTTCACTTTTACTATCAATTGATACTTCTCGTATCCAAAATCAATAATATTCTTAATCTCTCTCTCTCTCAGAACTCACAAGGACATATTTTCTGAAATAACCTTTAATGAAGTAAATTTGATCATTTAGAGTTTGTGTCCCTAGTGATAAGCAAATTTGTAAGAATGGGACTGTTCTGAAATCAGATGCCAAGCTTTAAATTACAAATTACGTTAAAAGCAAAAGATTATGCTTAAAGTAGAATGCATATGTTAACAAGATCTTTGACATTTGAATCGGCACATACAATATTCAACTTCAATATTCCACTTATTCAATAAACTTTAAAGGGATAAACAGAAATTTATAACAACATGAAGGAAGGAAGATTAAATTTAAAATATATACTTAATAATGTTACATATTTAAGTCAGTAATTATGCAAATAATTATTTAAAAGTGAAAACTATAGAATGAAAAAATTATTTTGTTGAGTATTTAAAATTTATATTAAAATATTTATAAAACCATCTTCATAAAGCAAGTTGTGTCATCTAATGTGTATCGAGTTTGACACCAGTTCTGCTTTCAGATGTACCGTTGCAGTTGGAATGGTGATATATTATATTTAATTTTGAAAATGAATCTTCATTAACACACCTAGTGAATAAATTTTTTCATTTCTTACTTTATAGAAAATAAGTTATGAATTTCAGAAGAGCCTTTTTTATATGTGCATAGAATTTGCAGACATTAAAAAATATTCGAGTGTTTTAGAATAAGGCAGTATTTTTATATTTTGAATTGTAATATATCATTCTCTAATGATGACATTTCCCGTACAATTAAATCTCCAACTTGGGCAGCATTTTCTAGAATATCACTAACTTTTATAGGACATATAGAAAGACTGTACATTTTTTAGTATCTGAATAACTCTATATTTTGTAAGTAAGAGTGAGAATGACTTCATAAATGAAGTAGCCAATTTGGATTAGAGGGAAAAAAATTGCAAGAATGAAATTCTTTAAATCCGAAATTTATTTGGCAAGATATCTTTCACTATTCGGCGAGATTTCAGCAATATTCGGCAAGATATATCTAAATATTCGGCTACAGGTATTCGGTCAACAAGCCTTCAATATTCGGCCAACCGAATATTCGGCAAAAGGGACGAATAGGCCGAATACCGAATAGTGGCCGAATATTCGTCCCATCCCTAATTTAATCTTAGACCCATGATATAAATTGATGTTTATTAGCTTTTGGTTCAAATTGCTCAAGAAGTAATGCACAGATTTTCACCAAACTTCAAATTCAATGTAGACATAGGTGTAAATAGATGTTGAAATAAGTTGTTGCTGATTAGGTTTTTGTATAAATCACCTTATAAGTGGTGCCATGCTCTTTGGATTAACAATTTCATTGCATATATTCTAAGAAGGTGGATACTGAAATTCAGTGATTTCTTTAAAAATGCTATATCTATTACAAAAATGGATTAAATTTGGCATATAAATCATATTTTGCATTGATGACAGTGTGCTGTATCTACTTAAAATTGTTTGCAACAATTTGATGCTTTAAATGTTTTTTTTTTTTTTTTTTTTTTATCCATTTATGTTAAACCTATATCATCTTTTTAAATGTGCACAGTTCATTGAAGCTATATCTTTAGAATACAATTTTCTTTAAAGAAACCTCATTAACTTTTCTTGTGTGTCCATTTGAAATCTCTATCTGAAGTTCAGTGCATAGAATATATACAAGTTTCTATTGTATGTTTTTTTTTAATGTTTATACACTACAGAGTCTTATGTTATTTCCTGAAAATCATAAAGATATGCATAATTTTAAGAAGTTCAATTTCTGAATATAAGAAACAAACATTTAAGTTTCTAATTAAATCGATTAAAAGTTTAATGCCATGTATCCATATGCATGTGAACTGTAAATTAATACTTATTTAATGTTATTTAAAAAGTTTTTAATATATATGCTAACACTTTCTGTAGCATTAATGATTTGTATTTTGAATAATACATGTTGTATTAAACTTAAATTTTAACTATCTTATAATATCGATAAAGGTATTTTTCACTTCACTTTTCAGAAAATGCAAAATATATGTATATACTAGTGAAAGTTTTGATCAAAATGTTAATTTACTTTATTTATTGCTGAAGAATTTAGGTTATTCCTTTTTTGGTTTTAGAAGTTAAAACTTTCATAATAGTGCAGTAGAAATAGCGTTAGAGGTGGAACTAATTGGAACACAAATAATTCCTGTTGCAAGTGGCAGGTAACATGCTCCTAATGAACATACTAAAAATATACATTCGTACTGTTGCGCAAAATGCGTTTTTTGGCGGCCATCTTGAAAAAAATGCGCAAAATTTTTAAAAATCGAAAACAGCCATGTGGGGTATCATATTAAAGGAAATTTTGAGCTGATAAAGAATATGATATTTGTTTTTAAAAGTAGAAGTAAATAAAAAAATATGGCAAAAAAAAATGAAGGGCTTCGGATTTTTGAAAATCATGATTTGAAGTGTTAAATAATCATGTGGGGTATCAAATTACAGGAAATTTAATGCTTAAAAAAGATTGATATTGTTTTTTGAAAAAAAAAGTTTGTAAGGATTAACTAGCGGGAAATTTTAGAAAAATGATACCTACATGACTCCATAGTTAAATGTACCTTAAATGTAACTTTGTTGCATTGCATTACAGAAAACACCTGATACTGTCATATGACAACTCCCACTGCAACACTAACTGTTATTACAAAATTAAAATATAAATATTGATCAGCTTTTATTTTTACTAAATAATTTATACAATATGAAATATAAGATATAAAATTTTCTTATCTCCAAATTTCCAAAGGATCGGGATCGTTTATACCATATTAATTTAAAATTTATAATTCTAATGTCATACTATAAAATTGTCTCTATTAAAATAAGAATCATAAGTTAGACGATACACTCTAATCTTTACACTAAATGTTAATTTTACAAAAAGTAAAAAGGCTCATGTGCAAATTAATTTTTAGAACAGCAAACTGCTCTAAAATTTTCTGTTTCTATATGTCCTTAAAAAAAAAAACAACAACAAAAAAACTAATACTGAAAATTTTGTTCTTAACCTGAGCAAATGTTCAACCCTCCTACAAGAGCGCATGCACCATTCTTTTAGGCGCAGGATAAAAAAGTACGTTTAAAAGATTATGTAATATTCTCTTTACATTGCATGGGGAAAAATCTGACGCATAAATAGTTTTCTGTGTTGCAATAATAAAATGCAGGTGGTAAGATGATGAAATATTATTATGAGTTACGACACTGTGAGACTTATTTTTAATTGCTTACTTATTCTTTTCAAATATGCAATCTTTGTTCGGAGTTTTTAAAATCAGTATAAGGAATATGGAAAAAAAAAATCTTGCATTTTGTGTTCTAATGAACTTTGTGACGATAATCCCTATGTCACATTAACAGCAAAAGGCCTGAAAGGAATTATTCATGCAAGCAAGCAAAGAATTGATAAAATTCATGAATTTTTTAATCCTACTTCTACAGGTACTTTTAAAGTAAATACATAATGTCGACGTGTATATGCCAACCCTATCAAAATTAAAAGTGACAGAAAACTGAAAATGTCGCAAGATGATGCTAGTTCAACCAGCTCAAGAACGCTACGAGGAAGTGTTGGATCCTTCAATTTCAAAGAGAATTGTTTATTCTGTGGTCAGATTATTACGGATCCTCAGAACCGTAAAAAAAGAGCAGTCTTTCCAGTACGTACTTTCCAGTTTCGTGATACAGTTTAGAAAGTATGTAGTGCTAGAAATGATTTATGGGCAGCAAATGTACATACGAGATTGCTTTCAGTCATAGATTTACCTGCTACAGAAGCTCAATATCACCAAGTGTGTAGTATCAATTTTAGGAACGGAAAATCCATTCCTGTGAAATACACATCTGAAGGTAGCAGTGGAGAATTGTCCGCAGCAGTAGGACGTCCAACTAACACTGAGAACTCTGATGCTTTTGAAAGGACATGTGAATGGTTTTAAGAAAATTGTAAAGAGCCAATATCTGTCAATGACTTAGTCGAAAAAATGCGTAGTTTTTCATCAGAGGAAAGCGAGCCTTACACTTCTAGACATTTGAAGAAAAAATTGCTAGACAGGTTTGGAGACAACATTATAATATCAAGTAGTGATGGGAAAAGTGACATGATAACGTTTGGAAAAACTGTATCAAACATAATACTGGACTATCATAAACAAAAACGACTTGATGATCCCGAGGAAGAAAAATTTAGATTAATAGAATCTGCAGCGAAATTGATTAGAACAGAAATGAATTTGCTGTACAAAAATAAGGACTAGTTCATCAGATATTACATCCATTGAAGAAAATAAGACATATTTACCCCCTGTTTTATTAACTTTTTTAGATATCCTAATTGGTGGTAAACGGAACGCTCCGAACGACGGAACGATCTGAAGCAGATTTCAATAGGTCAAGCTTTAATGCAAGCATGCAGGCCTCGTTCTCTGATATGTCCGATTCCTCTTGGTGTAGGCATTCAGATTCATAGAGATTTTGGATCTCGTTTTATAATTGATGAACTTTATAGTCTAGGATTCAGTGTGTCTTATGATGAAATACAGAAATACATACACTCTTCTGTAATGGATGAAAGTAACCAAAGCATTGTACATTCAGGTCACTTTTCTCAATGTGTTGCTGACAATGATGATCATAATATAGCAACAACAGATGGCCATAATACCTTTCACGGGGTTTGGGAGTGATAATGTGTTCATCAGGAGAATCTTTTAACAACTCTTTATTGCTCACAGACGCAATAAAACGACTCAAGTCTCGCCCTCTAGCACATGACATTATTAAAAAAGCAAAAATTCCTCTTTACTACATTCAATCTCCTAGCTCAATAGCGATGAATAAATTGAAGTTTGAAAAATTATCTTATGCACCAATGCAAATTAATCATTTTTATGTTCTTTGGAGTACCAGTAAGTTATTTAAAATGCCTCAACCAGGATGGTTAGGATATATGCAAACTGCTTCAGAAGGTGAAAACAGTGTTACAACACTAACTAAGTTTCTGCCGATGATTGATCTAAATCCCAATTCTTACAGCTGTGTATACACTACACTTATGTTCATTAGCAATGAAGCAAAAAGACTAAATGTAGAAACTCCGATTGTAACCTTCGATCAATGCTTGTGGATAAAGGCACTGGAAATTAAATGCGCTGATCACAAGAGAGAGTTTGATAATTTAGTAATCCAGCTTGGTGGGTTTCATACACTGATGTCTTTTCTTGGAACTATTGGAGGATTGATGGCTGGATCAGGCATAGAAGAAGCCCTACAGGCAGTTTATGCTGAAAATTCAATACCGCATATGTTGAAAGGTAAAGCATATTCGCGTGCTCTTCGTGGACATTTTTTAATTTCTTCATCTCTCTCTGCTTTAATCGTAGCCAATATACTGAAATGCAGCCTCCCAGTTGAAGTCACTACAGATTCAGATTTTAGCGAGATTGCATCAAAAAGTTGCCGTGTTGCTGGTGACGGAATGGAAGTGGAGTTAAATGATGATTTTAATCTTCAAAAATTTATTCACCTTTTCCAAAAAGTGCTCAAAGGTGATATCAAGGCAGAAAAAGTTATTTCAGATCCTGACCTTCATAAACTTTCAACACTAATACATGAACGGAAGAACCTTCTGAAATCACAAAGCCGCACTGCTAAACTCTGGCTGTTGTATCTGAACATGGTGGATATTGTAAAAATGTTTATTTCGGCTGAGCGATCAGGAAATTTTGAAATGCACTTACAGGCGGTTGAGCAGATGCTACCATTTTTTGCGAGTTCAGGTCATAACAATTATGCCAAATGTGCAAGGATTTACCTTCAACAAATGCGGGAACTAAAGACAACAAAACCAGAACTCTACAAAATGCTTAATGAAGGTCACTTTACAGTACGAAGAAAGGGCAGAAAATGGTCTGGTGTTTGGACCGATATGCACATTGAGCAAACGCTCATGAAATGCACCAAAAGTTGTTATGGTATAACTCATGGAAGAGGTATGACTGATAGTCAACGTGCAACTTGGATTTTGAGTCATTCTCGATGTAGTGAAGTAGCATGTGCAATGAGTTTGCTGACCAATGTTTCACGTGTTGGCAATGAACAACATACTGATTTAACTGATGCAAGGATGGCGAGAGATTTCGAAGATATGAAAAGGGTAATGCAATTTTTTATGGACCACAATCCATTTATTGCTACTTCAACTGATTTATGGAATATTTTTAATGGAATTACAGATAGTAAAAGCAAAGTAACTGTAGAAAATGCTGACTACATTGGAAGAAGCATCCAAGATAAACTTACCGGTAAACTTTTTAAAGGTGAAACTTTATTGAAATCAGACCAAGCAGTAACCATGAAAGTATCGAGGAAAGGAATTATTATTGCTGGTGAGACTCACCATGTAGATTCTCGTCTTTTTAACACAGAGGATGCTAGCTTGTATCTCCTTGAATAATAGCACTCAGGATACAAGAGAATTTTTAAATACGAATTACCTATTCTACCACCTTCATTGTTTGACCATAGTATGCAACTAATGAGAAAAACAGATAAATCATCATTAGCACATTCATTATATAGTATGAATGTCAATGAAATACAGCGGTCTCATTCAACTACTTACTACCTTCTTGATGGTGGGGCATTAATTCACCAGATACCATGGTCCGCTTCTGCATTATTTGGCGATGTCGTAAGGCAATACGAATCATTTGTAAACAGAAAGTATGGAAAAGTAACAATAGTTTTTGATGGGTATGAAAAACCTAATATAAAAGATATGGAGCATAGATTGCGCTGGAAGCACTCGTCCGTTGTAGTATTCTTTGATGAAAATTAATCCGTCATCGTAAAGAAAAGCCAGTTTCTTTCTAACCCTGCAAACAAACAACGCTTTATCAATATGCTGGGGAATTATTTTCTAGAAAGGGGTCATTCCGTCATTCATGCAAAAGGAGATGCAGACGTGGTAATCGTCAGAGAAGCTCTAAAGTTAGCCCAGGAAAAGCATGTCACTGTAGTAGCTGATGACACTGACATTTTAATCCTACTACTATATCATTCTTCGAAGAATATTTTCATGCAGTCTGCGACACAATCTGAAAATGTTCGTGACATTCAAGCCATGCAAGGATCTATTGGAGAGAAAGCTTGCAAAGCTTTACTTTTTATTCACGCATTAACGGGATGTGACACCACGAGTGCATTATTTGGAAAAAGTAAATCTTCTGCTTTCAAAAAAATCATTCAATCGAAAATTTTATGCGAATGGGTTTCATATTATGGATCAACCAAAGATATTACTATGGAAGAATTCATTGAAAATGGCTGTAAAGTTATCATGTTTCTTTATGGCGGCAACATCGAAAAAAGTGACCTAAACGTCCTTCGTTATGAGCAGTACATGAGAAAAATAGCTTCAGCTAAAAAAGAATTCGACATAGCTCGTTTGCCTCCTACGCAAATTGCAGCTAAATATCATCTACTTCGAAAACATTTGCAGTGTTTTATATGGCGAAATCTAAATATACCAACTCCTGATCCTACACTGTGGGGTTGGCAGTTAGTTGATGGATATTTCCAACCGATATTAACAGACTTAAACCCAGCACCAGACAAACTGTTAAAAATGATTAAATGTGCTTGTCTAATTACAACTGAAGATCCATGTAACACTGCAAAGTGTACATGTCACCGATATGGACTTGCATGTTCAGTAGTTTGTAAAAACTGTTGTGGAAATGGCTGTGCAAACACAGGAGACAGTTTAGATTCAGATGAATATGGAGAGGTTATTTAAATATGGTTAGATAAATATGATTTTATACACAAAATCCCTTTTCTTGTGTACGTATTTTGAATTTTTTAAATAAAACCATGTTTTTCAAAAAACCGAAATCCTTCATTTTTTTGCCACAACTTTTTTATGTATTTATACTTTTAAAAACAAATATCATATCCTTTATCAGCTCAAAATTACCTTTTATATGATACCCCACATGGCCTTTTTCGATTTTAAAAAGTTTTCGCATTTTTTTCAAGATGGCCACCAAAAAACGCATTTTGCGCAACAGTACGACTGTATATTTTTAGTATGTTGATTAGGAGCATGTTACCTGTCATTTACAACAAGAATCATTTGTGTTCCAATTAGTTCCACCTAAAGGTGTTTTTTGCCTTATTTCTACTGCACTATAACATGATTTGACATCTACAATAAATTTAAATCTGTTATTTTGCAACTATGAACAGATTTCTAAATTTTATCAGATTCAATAGCTTTATTTTTACTACTATGAAATGTTGATTGCATTTAAGCTTGTAAATGTATAATTTGCTCAAAAGTATTAACTTTTAATATTAATGATACAAGTGTTACTCATAATTTCTTAAATGAAATTTTATGGTCAAGTATTGGCTTCTTAGGTGGAAATCTGCATGTGTGGAAAATGCATATCCTAAATGCAATATTTTATTTAATAGCTATAATTTAAAAATTTTGTTAAATGAAATAAAGCATTTTATATATTTTAAATGTTATCTGCAAGTTTCACATGCATATATTCTTTAAGATTGCTAAAACTTTTTGAAATAAACAAATCTATAATTTTAAATAACCTTTAATGTTATTCAAACTAACATCTTTTCTGAACTTGGCTTTTGGTCATTTTTTTGTACTGTAATACTTTGTATTGTTGTTGCTTAACTTCTTTTGGCTATGGGAAAACTATTAACCTCTGTGTGTAAAATGTGTGTGTGCTCTAACTTGTTCCTCCACATCTTCAGCAGCCACTTCCCAGCCCTTACAAACTCAGCCCCCTCCTGGCCGTATAACTGAATATGAACCTCGAATTGTCCCAGAAAACAAAGATTCACCTTACTCTGCCAAACTTACTTCAACCGTCATCTATACTTCCCAGCAAGGTCCAGGTATATAACAGGCTTGTTAATATGTAATTTTTTCTTTCAGTTTTTATCAGTTAATGAAGTATTTTACATGATTGCTTTTTTTTTTCTTTACTCTGCTGCCAACATAAAATATTTTGCATAGTTTATCTTTTGTCTGTGAAAAGTTTTACTTTATGTATATTATATGTTCAAGCTGTGTATATTGAAAAGGTCTGTTTTATGGTAAACTCTTCATTATGAAATTTTTAAAATTCACAGCAGTTTTTTTTATTGATTAATTATAATTAATCTCCCAACTATCAGACAGGTCCAATGGAAAACTGAATTAGTTCAAATGCAATAAAAAAAGAATATCCAATAAAAACAAATGAATTTTAACAGTAGTTGGATACATTATAATTTTTGTATGCTGGTTTTTGGGGGTGGGATGTTGAAGGTAAATGTTTTGGAAAGTATTTTCAAATTTAAAATATTACATTTTAAAGATCTTGCACGACAAAATTAATTATCATAAAATAAAGATGGATTTGAGACATAATACAGCTAATATTCTGTTTAGATTTTTGGGATATCTTTGGAAAAAATTGCTTTAAATTTATTTAGTAAATTAGAAGACAACAAAGGCAAAGGAACAAAAGAAAGGCAATGGAAGAAGAAGAATATAATGATACATTTTTCTATGATTTGTTTTTAACAAAAATTGCAATTTTGATAAATTGATTTTTACGTTATTGAAAAAAAAAGTATATTAGGTCAAAAAACATCCTTAATGAAGTCCCTGGTCAACAAAAGCTTCCTCTGTTTAAAAATAAATTTTGATCATGAGAAATGTTGTGATTAATTATAATTTATTATAATTAAGAGGTAATACTGTTACAAGAGGTAATACTGTTAGACATTTATCTATTAGCACTGAAGGAACTAGATTTCATCAAAATTTTTAATTTAAAATATTGAGTAGAAACTAGGATTATAATATTGTGATAAATTGACTATAATGTGGTCACAGCAATTTTAACTTCTTAATGTTAATAATCTCTGTACATCAACCTTATTTTTATTTTTTTCCTTACTGTATGTTCTTTTTACATTAATATTATAACATTAGTTATAGTGGCATAAATTGTTTGCTTGAAGAAAAAAATTGATAATTATAAAAAAAAAAATTACATATTGTCATTTTTCTCTGAATTTTAATCTCCTTTTTAATATATCTATAAAGTATTGCATATCTCACATTTCTCAAAGATGTTCAATGTTGCATGATAAACAAATGAGGCATGGTAGTGAAGTTACTTTGGTTGAAAATTACTCCTTCCATAAGTTGGTAGAGTTTATTGATGTAGTTCGATTAATATTATTTAAATACATTAAAATCTCCCTCCTCTTTAATTTTAAAATCATAAATGTAATCTGAAAACAATCCACATTTTTTAAGAGAGAAGTTTTGCCATGACATGTGTTGAAGTTTAGATGAGTTTAATTTACTTTATTAACTAAAAGAAATTTTTCATTTATATCATGAGGAAAAAATCCAGTGTCCCTCTGATCAACATATTTGTGCAAACCAAAACTTTTTCCAAACATAATTTTTCTTATTGTGAATTTTTAAGTTTGCATGAGTTTATGTTACACCCTATATATAAATTTTAACTTAGTTTCTTAAAAAAAATTTGTGGAAGTGAAGTGTTAATTTTATTATGTTTAACCTTAGTATTTATATCCAAAAGAAGCTATATTGATGGATTGAAAGCATTGAAATTGGTGCTTCATTTATGTTTATGGATCACAGGAACTTTTTCCTTATTGAATTTAACCAAAATATATTACATTTCTTACTGTGGAATGAGTAATTGTCTAGACATACATAGCATTCATGTTAGTTATTTGAAATGCCATTGAAAATATGTAGTGTTCTATTCAGTATTTCACTTATGGAAATAGTTGCGATTAAGTGTTAAAATTCAGTATAAAATTGTAAAAAGTAGTCTAAATTTGACTAACTTTTTGTCTTATAGTACTATTCTATTTTGTTTTATAGTACTTAAAATTATTTACTTTTTTTAATTATATGCAAGTTTCCCATGATTATTATAATTAATTGCCCTAATCAAAACATATAATAAGTGGAAAAACCTTCAGTTAATCCACAGCCAACTATCTTAAAACGCAATACATAGATAATGTAATAATATATTATATTTTATGCATTATTGTTAATTAGTACATACTGCAGCTTAATTTGAAACTTTAAGTAAAGTTTATCTAATTTTCAAGAACTTCCTTCCATTTATATAAACATGTGAATTAATTTAATAAATAGCAATTGAGAATCATTAAAACCTCAATTTTAACTCTGCAATATTACAATTCTATAGATTATTTATGCTAGTTTTTACCTACTGCTTATTAGGTTAATTTTATAAAATTATATAGTTTTATCTAAAGCTTATATACAATTTGATTATTCTAAACTTGCATCCATTTTAAGTTATTTAAGTGAAAATTTATCTATTAACATTCACAGTTTTTTTAGATTTTCTAATTACCTGTGCCTTTTGTATTTCCATTGATCTGTGTTTATATCTGTTCAATACTAACTGAAGAATTCCAGTTTTTGAAAAGTATCATTCTATTATTCATTTTTTTTCCCTCCCTTCAAATTTCATTTTTATTTATTTTTTTTTTTTTTTTTGATGCAATCTTGCTTGATGGGGAAGGGTGGGGGAATTGCCAATTTTATGCTTGTGCATTAAATTTTTCACTTACAAATGAAGGGAGCATTTAAGAATTTTTATTATACTAACTAGTTATTGAAATGACACTAAACAAGGGGTACCTGTCTATATTTTTAAAACTGTTCTGACTCTGTAAACTGAAAATACATGTGAATTGGAGATTTCTTTTAGATTGTTAATTTAAGTACCTATAATTTTTCACTGCTTACCCCCTTCAGTTTCTCATGTTTTATCCCTTCACCCCATCCTCTTCCCTAAAAGGCTGTAAAACTAATAATGCATTGAATTTGTTTGCTTTGTATTATGTTTTCTTTAGCCTTTGTTACAGTGCATGCATTTGCTATTTAGTTTTTTTAATTATTTTATCATTTAAGTTATTAGCATGTTACATTTATACACACATTTTAACGTTACATTTATTTTAGCTTTTTCTTTTTAGTTTGATTTATTATAGTTTTTGTTTTATTTTGTTTTGTTATTTTAATTTTGCTTTTAGTTCAGCAACCTCCTACACGTAAAATTGGGTCAATTGCAGATTATGATCCATTGAATGACAATTATGGTTCTTTGGGATCAGGTTATAGGTCAGCAGGTGGTCATCGTGATGTATCTAATATGTATACAGGTAGGTTTGTACATGAATTCTTCACTGTCATTGATACTACAAGATTAAACACATTACTAATATATTTTCTTATGAAATATTGCTCTTTTTGGAGCTAACATCCTGCTGTTTTTCCTTCTGAAATGAATACTAAATTATAAATTATTACTTTAGTAATTAAAGCATAAAAATGTGCATTATATATCTAATTGAAAATTATTTGTTTAATAATAGTGTTAACAATTTAATATTAAATGCAGTTACTGATCATTTTGATATATGGAAATATAGCTAGTATTTTATATAGTCTTACATAATTATCACAAAATATTAATGTAAATATCAGGTAACCAAGAAAGTTTGTGCGGTTTTTGAGAACAGCTACTTTTGTTGCATAGGCGTGGTCATACTGATTCTGATGACGTCATTTCTGTACATTGCCTTTAAATTGCAATCAGTAGAGAGTTGTTTAACGTATCTCACGTTTCGCTATCAGTTTTGTAGGAAGTACAATCGTTGACAAAGGAGATTTTGAGACCTATTTTGCTCTACGAGTTCAAATTAGGAAACAAAGCTGCAGAGGCCGCTAGAAGAATATGCTCCATGTTTGGAGAAACTTCAGTTAGTGGACGGACCGCTCAAAAGTGGTTCAGCAGATTTTCGTCCGGAGACGAGAGCCTCGAAGACAAGTCCTGTGTTGGTCTTCCATCCATCTTAGACCAAGTCCAGCTGGAAGAGGAAATCAAACAGAATCCTGATCTAACATGTCAGGAGCTTGCGCAAAGGTTTGGAGTATCTGACAAAACCATTCGATCGCATCTTCATAGCCTTGGGATGCTGTGGAAACTTGATAAGTGGGTTCCTCATTTCCTGTCCGAGGAAAACAAGCTCCAAAGATTGACATCTGCTTGTCACTGCTGTCGCGCCACAACAAAGCCTCTTTCCTGGATCAGATATTGACATGTGACAAGAAATGGTAATGTATGATAACCGAAAGAGAAAACATCATTGGTCGACTTCTGGTTCCGTCTCATTGGTTGCTAAACCGTACATCCATAAAAAAAAGTCAATGCTGTGTATTTGGTGGACTAGCGCTGGTATTTTTCACTATGAATTCTTAGAAAGAGGGAAAACAATCGCAGCCAAAGTCTACTCGTTGCAATTGAAAAGGGTTTCAACTGCTTTGCTCGAAAAGCAGCCAGCACTGGTCAACAGGAGAGGAGTTCTCCTCCACAATAACGCCAGACCTCATACGGAAAAAGCGACCAGGGACATGATAAAAACATTGGGCTGGGAAGTTTTGCCTCACCCACCTTACTCCCCGGACATTGCCCCATAGGACTACAGAGTCATTCCATTTCAAGTGATCCAAAATTTAATTAATTTTTTCCCTCATGGCTTTAGATTTTTATAAAATTTGGTAGCCTTAAATTTCTACTTCAGAACATTAAAAAATGATCTGTTATTTATTTTTATCTTGATTAGTTATTTTTTTATTGATTTTTAAAGTTTAGAAAAAATACAGTTTTTTGGCCTTTTGACTTTTACAAAAATACTCATATCTCGGATTAAAATTGTGATATGGAGATAAGGGAAGTACCGTTTTATTGATAATTCTATATGCTTCAATTTGATATATCACAAGATAACTTTTAAAAAATTTTAAAATTTTAATTTAAAATTTAAATTTCTAAAAATCCATATGATTTAAAATTTTCAAAAAATTCCCATATGATCCTTAATTTATCACTTATATAATAGCAAAAAATTGGCTTGGGATCTCAGTGGGATCATATTATTATAAATATTTTGCTGATCCATGCTACATAAATTTTCTACTTTCTAGAGTAATATAAGTGTTGAAGAATATATGTGCAATATTAAAAATTACTATTTTTTTTTTATCTTTATTAGTAAATAATTTTATATATATATAATTTAGTAAATTGTTTAATATATATATTATTAAAAAATTTATGTCATTTTAAACTGTGATTTAGCAGAAAGGGGGAAAAAAATCTCATCTGTCCAACCCCTAGTATGAATTTCTCTTTATACCTACACAAACAAAAATACAAAACAGTAAGACTGTCTACACATTATCTGTGTAGTGAATGAAAGGATGGTAGCTTTCATGTCATGACAGGATTTGATATGTAGACTGAGGTTGCTTTCATGTTTTGAAAAGATCTATGTTTAGGCATTAGCCTTAAATAAAGAAATTAAATTTATTGACAGTAATGGATTTGACCTTGACAAGGTTAATTACTGTCAAAAGAGATCTCTTGATTGATATTTATGAGCAAAATAATAATTTAGAACTATTTAATATTGATTTATTATTAAATTAATGTTTATTTCTTGACAAGTTGACAGCTTGATTGAATTTAAAGTAGTTTAAAGATATTTATTACTCTTATAATTATTTCCTGTCAAAATTAACATTTTATTTATTGATAAGCTGTCAGCTTGAGTGCTTTTTAAATCATTATTTGAGATTTATTAGATTTTTAATTATTTTCTGTCAAGTTAATGATAAATTTTTAGATTTATGTGATCATGTGATTTCTATGAGTTTCTTCTTATATTTTGCTAAAAGCAACCAGTCTTGGCTCTGTCACCAGACAGAAAAGATGTATTACTTGAAGCTGCAACCAAGCAGATATATTGTATATCTTGTGTACATTGTGTAGTTTAAATCTTGAAATTGAAATAGATTCATGGCTCTCTATGAGAGAAACCAATGAGAATACTAATTCTCATATTCTGATGTGAATCTTGTAAACTCTTGCTAACTGAATTGATAGCTTAGTCAGTATATCACAATCTCTCATTGAAATATAGTTGCAGATAAGTATTTTAATTGATGTGGAAATTTCTATAATATATTGGCTAATTATTTTTTCTTAATTAAATAACTATGAATGTACAGTAATGTTTAATATATATTTTAACAACTTCATTCTGTTTTGAGATAATATATACATATATTTTAATGCATCAAGTGTTATGGCTGAGAAAACTAAAAAAAATATGAATTTCAATATATACTGTTGTAATCCTTTTGAAAAAAAGGGCCATAATACTATAAAAAATCTTAGACCAGTTCAAGATTGGATGCTTCACATAAAACCAAGTATTACTCCAGAAATGAAAATTTGTGACAGTTGTAGAAAGCAATTATCAAAAGAGAAAAAAATGTTGGAAGCAGAAGACTTAGATGTTCCTGGAACCTCAACTATTGATGAAGACTTTACAAATCCTGAAGAATCCTTACATTATTTAAATAAATCATTGTCTAATATTGAAGAATCACCTATTAAAAAAAAGAGAATGCTCTCTCCAAGCTACTGTAAAGTTAAATTGGGAAAAGCAATGAAAAAACTGACACATGAATTAGTAGGTAAAACAGCAATTGAAGATCCAGCTAAAGATGATCCAGACACAGAAATTCTATTGCAGCTTAAAGAAAAATTTAAAAGTGCACAAAGCAGAAATGAGCAATTTTTAATTTTAACCACATTGCCAAAGAGTTGGACATGCCAAAGAATACAAGATGAATTTAATGTAAGTAATAGAATGGCCAGAAAAACTAAAGTCCTAGTGAAAGAAAAAGGCATCATGTCTTGTCCTGAACCAAAAGTAGGGAAAATGTTGGAGCAACCAGTAGTAGATAAGGTAATAAATTTCTATAATAGTGATGAAATAAGTCGTATAATGCCTGGTAAAAAAGATTTTGTATCTGTAAAAATTGATGTAAAAAGTAGTACACATGTTCAGAAGAGATTGGTTCTTTGTAATTTGAAGGAAGCATATGAAAGGTTCAAAGAGAAGCATCCAATAGACAAGATTGGATTTTCTAAATTTGCAGAACTTAGACCGAAGAATTGTGTATTGGCAGGTGGTAGTGGTACTCACTCAGTTTGTGTGTGTACTACACACCAGAACACAAAATTAATGATAGTTGGAGGTAAACTTAAAGATATTCCAATCGATGGTGAGACAAATCTTGGCGATTACAAAATATGTCTATCGCTAATAATGTGCTCAGAAGCAACTTCAAAGTGTCAGCTAAATGTATGTGAAAATTGTCCTGGTATAGAGAATATTAAGCAAAAACTCATAAATTATTTTGAAGAAGATATGATAGAGAATATCACATACAAACAATGGATTTCTGTTGATAGATGCAGCTTCGAAACTGTAACAAAAACAGTAGATGAATTTGTGGAAAGATTTTGTGAACAGTTAATTATACTTAAGAGGCATGCATTTATTGCTCAGCAACAGTCAAAGTATTACACTTATATGAAAGAAAATGTTAAAGAAAATGAAGCTGTTATAAATTTGGATTTTTCTGAAAATTACTCATTTGTGGTACAGGACGAAGTTCAATCTTTTCACTGGAATAATGATCAGGCAACTGTCCATCCTGTCGCTGTCTATTAAAATGCACATGGTGAAATAAAATATAAAAGTTTTGTTTTGATTTCTGAATGCTTAAACCACAATACTGTAGCAGTACACTTATTTCAAAAAAGAGTAATTACATTCTTAAAAACTCATATTTTGCCCAGTATACAAAAAATTTATTATTTCTCTGATGGATCGTCTGCACAATATAAAAATAAGAAGAATTTTGTTAATCTATGTCATCACAAAAATGATTTTGGAATAAATGCTGAGTGGCACTTTTTTGCCACAGCTCATGGCAAGAGTGCATGCGATGGTTTAGGGGGTACTGTGAAGCGGCTTGCAGCCCGGGCTAGTCTTCACAGGACATACTCAGACCAAATAATGACACCAATTCAGTTATTTAATTGGAGTGAACAAAACATTCCAAACATACAGTTTTTTTATTGCACAAACAAGGACCATGAACAGGAAAATGATTTCTTAAGAAGTCGGTTTCAAGAAGCAGAAGCTATTAAAGGTACTCAAAAATATCATACATTTATTCCACACAGCGAAACTGAAATAAAGACTAAAATTTATTCTTTCAGTGATATTTATGACATTCAGGAAGTAACTGAAGGAGGACTAACGTTACCTATGAATGACATATTTGGATATGTAACTTGTGAATATGATCGACGTTGGTGGTTAGCAAATGTTATTTCAAAAGATTATCAAAATGAAGAAGTTGAGGTCACTTTTTTGCATCCTTCTGGGCCAGCACCTTCTTTTGTTTTTCCCAGAAATCCAGACATTTTAAAAGTACACAAAGATCAAATTTTAACAAAAGTGATTCCAAACACTGTAACAGGCCGCACATATACTTTAAATCAAAAGGAAATGACTCAAGCATCAAAATGTTTATGTACAAGATTAAACCCTGTGCAATAGGTACTGTTCTTATTACTCATTTATAAAAAAGTATATTTTATTATATACTATTTTTAAAATTATTTATTACTTTTTTTTTTTACAAAGCTTATTAAATAAATCATTTTAAATTTAAGAAAATTTACTATGTAACAATATATATGTACAATAATAAGTTAATAAAAATATTTGATTTTTATCTTAAGTACAATGTTCTAAAAGAATCTCTAAAGTAAAATCTAAAAACAATATGATCCCATTGAGATCCCAAGCCAATTTTTAGTTTATATATAAAGGATAACTTAAAGAACATATGAGAATTTTTTGAAATTTTTAAAACATATCAATTTTTTAAAATTTGAATTTAAATTTTAAATTTAAAAATTAAAAAATTTTAAAACTTATTCTTGTGAGATATTAAATTAAAGCCCATATAATTCTGAATAAAATAATAGCTGTCCCATTCTTGTAACTCATTTCTATCCTGAGTTATGAGCATTTTTGTGAATGTCAATAAGATGAAAAACTGTGTTTTATCTGAACTTTAAAAATTAATAAAAAAAATAATGAATAAAATTAAAAAATTTTAATTATCAAATTTAAGTTTCTTTCATATACTATAATTACTGGGAGAAATATTAAACACATAGAAAATGGTGAGGTAATTTGCTTTGGTTCACTTGAAATGGAATGACCCTACAGCTCATATTCAAAATATTAGAATAATTGAGAAAAAGTAATAAGAAAAAGTTATTTGTCATTTATTTATTTTTTATACTAAGTAAATGCAATTAAATTTCTTATAAATTAAATCTGGAATGTTTAGATAAGATTTTAACATTTATAAAATATAAAATACAGCACAATAAATTAGGTATACAGCTTCCTTAAACACACCAGAATATTAGAATAAAATTTAGATTGGTTCAAAATATTAGAATATTTTATTTTACGCAACAATATTACCTAATGAATATGAAGTAAATGGTAGTTAATATTTTGTAGCATCCCCTTTAGCTTTCATAACAGCGTACAATCAATCTTGCATACTATATACAAGGTGTTTACAAACATTTCTATCAATATTAGCCCAAATAGACTTTATACGTGCCACTAACTCAGTTTTACTTGAAGGAGGATTTTCTTGAAATTTTTTCTTCATTATACACCATAAGTTTTCGATGGGATTAAGATCTGGTGAATTTGGTGGCCAAGGAAGTACCTTAATGTTGCGTTGGCGGAACCAATTCTTAGTTGACACCGAGGTATGCGGGGACGCTAAATCTTGTTGAAAGATTTGTTGAAAGAAATCATCTTCAAATAAATCTTCTGATGATGGAATCATGTAATATTCTAAAATTTCTTGATATATCAGAGAGTTAACCTTTTCGTAGACGATGCATAACTTTCCAGGTCCTTCTGCACTCATACAACCCCAAAACATGACACTAGCAGCAAATTTTACAGAACGTTTAAGGCATTCTTTATCAAATGCGTCTTGCTTCATTCTCCAAACTCGAATACCTTGATTACCATATGAAACACAAAACATACTTTCATCACTAAATAATATATTTTTCCAATCTTCATTGCTCCATAAACGTCTTGATTTACACCAATTCAATCTTATACGCTTTTGTCTTGCACTCATGAAAGGTTTTGTTTTCGGTACACGAGATTCAAATTTAAATTTATGGAGACGTCTTAATGTTGTCGATGTAGAAACTTCAACTCCTTCTTCTTTCCATTTTCGGTGCAAGAATCGCACACTTTTAAAACGGTTTTTCTTAACTATACGCTTCAGTTTCCTGTCATCTCTAGCAGATGTTTTTGGTTTTCGGCCACCATTTCGGCGATTATTTTGAAATTTTCCAATTTTTGAATATTGTGTTAGTATTTTACTAACGCTCGATTGCGAACAATGTAAATAATTCGCTATAAAACATTGATTTTTACCATGCCGATAGAAATCAACCATACGAAGTTTAGTAGATTCAGGAATATCACTCGCATGGCCCATTTTAAGACGAAAAAGAAACAAACTGCAAAAAAGAATACTGATTTTAAATAAAATAGTCTGAATTTAATCAATGATGCCACCAGTTAAGAATTGGTAATAATTAAAGGCGAATTAATGTGAAATATTCTAATATTTTGAACCACTTGAATAAATATTCTAATATTTTGACTTTTCAAAATAATTTTTTTTTGCAATTAATCTTTTCAAAAATGATATTAAATTTAAGATAACAAGTAAGTTTAATCAACAATAAGTTCTTAATAAAAATATCCTTTGCATATTTTCATTAAAAGACATTAAATTACCAAACGATATTTTCAATTTCTAAAAAAAAAGGTAATTATTCTAATATTTTGAATATGAGCTGTATTACTTGTTTTTGGCCATGGATAATCACCTGCAGGAATAGCAGTTCCAAACCCAAGATGATGTCACAAAAACTATAACCCAGTTTTTGGACTCTAAACCAAAAGATTTTTTCAGAAAGGTTATTTATAAGCTTGTGTCTCGATGGGAACACATAATTGAAGCCAATGATGATTATTTCAAAGAATAAAATTAAGTGTTTGAGATTTTTGTGGGTCGTTTTTTATGTCTGATGAAAACTGCACGAACTTTCTTGGTTACCTGATAACTTCATTGTATTCTACTAACTAATAAAATTATTAATTTGTAATTTTTTTAGTTTCTGTAATTACTAACTAATAATTAAATTTTATTAATTAAAATGTAAATTATGTTAATAATTAGTGGTTTAATTATTCTGGAAACATAAAGCTCTTGATATCCATTCAGAATTTTACTGCTGGAATTTTTTTTTTATTTTAATCTTATTTAAATTTAAAAAAAAAAAAAAAAAAAAAAAAAACTTTTAAATCATGTTTTTTTTTTTTTTTTTTTTTTTTTTTTTTTTTTTTTTTTTTACACCCTAGTTTCTTTACAAGTATACAAAAGAAGAACTGCCTACTTATATTAATATGCTTCTGGTGGTTATTGTATCCTAAAGCTGTAAATTATTTAATTATATTTTAATTGGATTTATTTGCAATAACTATAGAAAGAATGATCATGCCACATTGTACATCAAAGTTAGGAAAAGAGTATTGTTAATCTGCATTGCTCCTGGTAGTACTTTCTTTAATTAATGTCTGCATGTCTATCGAACAGAAATATAAGCAAATTTAATCTTCATTACCTTAATTTGACTATGAATCCTGGTTATGGAAATTGAAAAACATTGTTTTAAACTGCAATTTTCATTGTACTGAGTAGAAGCTTGAAGTTTTTACAAAACAAGGGACTGTGAAACTTATTAGATATTAATTTCAATGGGATACTATCAGCTGTTTTTATAAAGGGGGAGGGGGTAGAAACTGACCTTATAATTATCCTGGGTTCCATTTTTTTTAACCTTTTGTGGTATAGAACCTTAAAATGTTGAATTTTCATAGTATACTAATAAAAATATGTAGGCTTTCATGGACAACTGTTTTATCCAAAATAACGCTTGACTATTATCTAGATCTACAATTGTAAGTACTTTAGATCAATCTCCAAAATCTTATCCTAATTAGCACAGTATCAATTTGCTTTTTGATTTAAAACTCACAAATCACTTTTTGCCAGAAGCAGCTATTGTGAGTGCATAATTTCCATTAGATATACTTCAACTTCATCTGCTAATTGCAAAGTATTTGAAATATTTTGTTTTTTTCCCCAATATATCCTGAAAATTTAAAGATTGATAAGTTATGGAGAGAATGCTCATAAGTCTTATTGTCAGAAATGAAATCAGTGAAAGTATTATCATTCATGCAATTGTAATAACACATTTATTTACTTTAATTATGGGATATGGGATATTAATGAAATATATATATATATATATAAACATATTAAAGTGAATCTTTTTGAAGTAGTCTCAAAACGGTTTTCCCATGCTTGAATAGTTATTAAAGGCTTATGCCATGAAAATTATCCAAACTGTTTTCACTTTATAGAGGCATTTTCAGTTAAGTTTCCTATACCTATATAACAGTCTCTTAACCTATCAAAACAAAAGCTACATCTCCCCCCCCCCTTTATTTAATGTAGAATGTTTCCAGAAATCTTTAGTGCTATCTATTAGGTTGCCCAAAATTGCATGATGGTTAAAGACTAATAGTATTGCAAAAACTTGCGTTATGAAAGACCAATTATGAAAAATTACTTACTCAAACTAATTTTTGTAAAATTAAGTCCTAGTTGAAAAGTTTTCTTGTATTCAAAAAAGGCTTATTTCATTAAAATTATTCAGTCAGAACTATTTTTAATACCATAAAGTACCGTAAGTAAGCCTCCTCCTCATATTTTGCTAGCTGTATAAATCCTGGGAAATTTACAAATTCCAAATATATCCTCTCAATGTCTTAATTTCACTTATCTGTTTCACAAAAGTTCCAATTATAAACATTTCTTAAAATTTTTAGAATTTCCTATTTTCTAAATGTGGGGGGGGGGGGGAGAGACTTACTTTCAGATTTTTTTTATGGTATACATTGTAGTGCTGATTTTAGTTTACCTATTGAAATTAATTTTCTTGAATTTGGAACCTAGGTAGCTAGTTTTTTCTCATTTATTAGCATTGAAGACGCATGCTTTTAAAATAGTTTAAGGGTTTTTTTTTTTTATATAGCAATTAGACTTTTTCAGTCTGAATTTGTTTAAATCTGTCAAAGCTAATTTTCTTGAATTTGAGACCTAGCTAAATTGCTTTTGCATGCTAAGACGACAAATAAAAGGTAAGTGTTTTAAAATAAAAAATGTGAAGGATCTGTTAAATAACCCAAATTTTTCTGGAACAGATCCTTGATTATATTTAATTTTGCACTAATACATCTTTTGATTTCTTAACTCAATTATTGTCAGTTTGTATGAATTTTCATTGTGTTTTTTAGTTCAATATAAACTTGTTTTTAATTCACTTGAATTTTAAAATAAAATGTGGGCAATTTTAAACCAATCAGTTTCATTTGAGTACTGAGCAGAAAATTTATACATTTTCTAAAATTATTGAACTGCATTGATTATCAAGATAAATGTAGGTTATTAGTATTAATCAACTTAAGTTACTTTTGATTGTGATATAAGTTTAAAAAAATACATAGAACACTTTGCTTTTTTTTTTTTTTTTTTTTTAACTGTTTTATTTACATAGTGCAAAATAAAATTAATTCATTTTATGAAATTTTTATTTTTTAGCACAAGATGCTGTACCACCTGTTCCAAAAGCTGTTGGGGTTAGTATTGCCTTGAAATATAATTAATCATTTGATATTTTTTGCTGTGATAATTAAATTTTGATAGCTACTAATTTTTAATAAAATACTATGTAATAAATTCTACTACCAATTAATTATATTTCTGTTTCACTTTTTAAAATAATGTATGAGACTCAAAACTTTATTTTTAAATTTTCACTCTGCAGGGATGCAAGTTAGTCATTTTCTCACTTTTAGTCACTTTTTTGAAATTTTGTCACTTTTAGTCACTATTTTTAAAAAAATTCACTTTTAGTCACTTTTTTGACTAAAGATAGGCTGTGAAAGCAGTATTGTATTTAGAAGCGTTTCTCTGTGAAGGATTTCTTTGGCTTATAGGTAAACATTGTAGAATTTCGGAGTGGAAAATTGTACTTTTTGACGAGTGACATTATTCTCCCTCCCCTTTCCCCCTTCCCAAATTCAACAGTCTCTGAGAGTGAAGGATCTGTGGAAACTGGTTCGCTCACTTTTCATTAAAAAATGCTACTAAAATTGACATTTTTATCTTTCAGTCTTGTCGTTATCCCAATATCAATTATTGTTGATATTTTCATTGTTAATGAACTGCATTAAAATTTGCTCACTTGTTATGACATACAAAAACAGGATAACGGCTAATATGAGCAAGACATTCTTCACTTCAATTTGAGTTTCAGTGTAAAGTAGGATAGAATTAATAAAAGAATCCCTTCATATGATTTTAAGATCCAGAATGCGGAACACTCTTCATTGAATTTCCATTTAACATTTCTATCCTTTTTTTTATTGTAAGAATGGAAACAGAAAGTTCTTAAAAATTAATCATCGCCTTTATGATATTAAATTAATTTTAGCATTTAAAAGATCTGAGTAATTAATGGTATTTATTAATATATTATATATGTGTTTTTAAGATTTCTATTATCTTTCAGAGTATTGTGAGTAACCATAACAGTTAATACAAGGAATTTCTTTTTTATAATTTCGTTGCTTCTTATATTAATGAAGTTCTACTGTAATTTGTCAAATTTTCTTTGGATTACCTTTGATATTGTATCATTAATATAAGATTGTTTGATAGTTTCAAAATTCTTCTCATTTACTAAAAAATATATTAATTTAATTATTTTTTTTAGATGAATTTAGCTTTAGAATTTTAACTTCTCTTTATTTCCACCATTTTTTCTTAAACATGTTCCTTTTTTTTTTTTTTTTTGTATAGTTAGTTGCAGTTAAAATATGAGTTTGTCTCAGAAAATATTCATGGATGTTACCAATCAGCTTTTTAATATCACTATTTGCAAGCAGATTTTCCATTGCTAATGGAAAATGAAGATTGTTCTTTAAAAATAGAGGTTATTAAAAAGTGATAGGTAGCATCCCTGATATTTTTTTGTGACAACAGCCTACTTATTATTTTCAATTTTTAAAAATATATTATTAACATTGTATTTTTTGTTTTATATGATTAAAGAAAACTGAGGTTTGATCTTATCTGGCATTTTGGTAGGGGATTTTCATTTAAAAAACAAATGTCTTTCATTTAAATGATTAATTTGCAAATTTATTGAAAAAAATCTTTGTCTTGTACCATTTACGTCACTTTTTTTTGCTTTAGTATTTTTTTCCCATGTTTTAGTCACTTTTATGATACGCTTTAGTCACTTTTTTGACATACTTTAGTCACTTTTTTTGGAATTTTAGTCAATTTTCTCACTTTTTTGGAAGCATTATTACAGTTGCATGCCTGCTCTGGAAAAATCCTCTGTCTTAATAATGTTATTTACATCTTTCTTAATTAATATACATCTATATATGTATTTCTTAAAAATAGATTTATAATTTCAAAATTTAAAAGCATTCTTCCAAGGTTTGTGTTGTATCTGCCAGTTCTATTGGATTTGTAGGTTATTTTTATTTATTTATTTATTTTTTTTTTTTTTTTTTTTTTTTTTTTTGGCTGTATCTCCTTTTGTTCTTTGTATTGAAATATTCTGCTACCTTAAAAGGGAGGAAAATGTACTATTAAAGATAAAATTACAAAAAGACATGGAGTAGAGCTAAAGTTTTTTTATTATAATTTGTTAGTGAAAAGTATCTCTGCTGGGAGTCTAAGCTAACTCTTTTGACCCAGTATTCTAACAATTGCATGATCCTAGAAGACTAGCTAAACAGGCCACTTGTGTCATTTTGGCAGACTACCGCTTTAATTAATCCTTTGAGCTCTGATGATTGAATTTTCTACCACTTAATTTAAATTCCAAAATGAAATACAAAGCAAACTTAATTATTTTTTATTTTTAAAATCTCTAAATAGTAAAAGGCAGATTTTATTTTATTCGTCCATGTAAATAAAAATTTCAATTCCGGATAGTAGTATATTGGATATTATGCAAAATTTATGTAATACCACAGGTTTTATATGGGTCCTGGAAATTTTAGACTTTGATGTTTGTTGTATAAATATTCAATTTTATTAGTCTACTTTCATGCATATTTTGCACAATCGATAAATGTGCAAAAAAATTAAAGAAAATTATCAAGCACATCTGCATGATGCCTGAAAAAATCATTGAGTTTTTTGAGTTATCTAAACTTAGCCGTGAAATCTTGGTATCAAAAACTTGAAACCATACACTTTTAATGAAATCTTAGATAAAATAATTTAAATGTAAAAATAAAAATTTTTAGATGTTCATAAAATATATGCAATTGAAAATGATTAAACTGTAGATAAGATGTTGCATATTATGTAAAGCAATTCAAATATAAAATTTGACTTGTGCAACAGACTTTGAGGTTCATGATAGAAAGATTCAATTTATATTATTCTATCTGAATGCGTGTTTTGCTCAATTGATAGCTTCGCAAAAAAAAAAAAAATAATGAAACATTTCTGGCATATTTGCAAGAAACCTGAAAAAATCATTAACTCTTTCCAGCACAGAAAAATTCTGTTTGCAAAATGATGAAATGATTGGCTGACACTGGAAAAGTATTATTGGTGCCGATTGTAGTCTTGAATTAAATCTATGTGATCCCGACATGGGAATATTGTGCCACAAAGGGCACAGCACTAGCACTACAAAAAACTTACATCAAAGAAATTTCAGAGTGAAATATTAAATAGATTTAACATGCATAATCGAGGATTTATTAAATAACCTTAAAAAAATATATTTTTCTTTTTTGAAAAAATTGCTGTAGGTAGTAGGAGATTTACTAACTCTATTTATATAGAATTTATCACCCGTTTTATGTTGTTCATTAATCATCTTGCCATGTTTTTCCTTCAAGCCAATGAACAGCCTTCAGGGAGACTGACATATCACATACTAAGAAGTGCACATGCATACTCTAATTCTGCACATATTCATTATATTTTCAAAAGTGATCCTGATCTTAGCTTTAACCTTTTGAGCTCTGGGTTGTGAGTTTATTAAAAATGTCCAAATGTCACATCACTAGTATTTTGTAAACAAAAGATTCGGCTTATAATACAGTGAAACCCCGATCTGTCGTTTTCCCGCATTGATCATTTTATTTCTACAGTGCCTACACAAATTATACTTAAGTAATGTTAACGAAACTCTCAAGCATCGTTCTTCAAAAAATCGCTTTCCCACATTTCTCCTCACTGAAAATGAAATTGAAAGTCATGCGAATCCATATGACATACAAACTGGAATTGCTTCTTTTATCCTAAAATAACTCATTTGTGCTGTTTGTGTTGATGGTGGCAGATAAAGTGTGATTGTATATAGCAGAGGATACAACTATGTTTCCATTAATCAAGACGTTGCAACTTGTCCTAAACATAGGAGTGTGTGATAATGCAAAAACTGAAAATAATGGCAAAGAAGCACTGGATAACGTTCATGCCGATGTAGCTGAGCCCTTAGTGCTAACTCTGTCTGATGCAATTACGGCATTTGAAACTGTGTGAACTTTTTATATATGCATATGCAACTACAGAAAATAACCCAAAAATTGTTGTACATCTTGAAAATTTATTTTTTGATTTAAAAGAAAGAAAAAACAAAATTATTGTTTTTTAAATAAATATCAATTTTCTATAACTTTGATTTATTTCTTTTACAATTTAGTAAGCAACAAATTAGTATTTATTAGTATACTGTATTCATTACATGCATTAATAATGTATAAACATTGTGCTTTTTCGTATTTTTAAGTTAATCCGCAATCATAGTTTTTTTTTTTTTTTTTTTTTTTTTCTCCTGCAGCTTTTGAAAAATGGTGGATCAAGGTTCTACTGTATACACAAAAAATGCATTAATCTATGTTTGAATAAATTTGGTTGATTATTCCTGTAGATTAAAATTAAGTGGTAGAAAATTCACCCATCAGAGTTCAAAAGGTTAAAATTTCATACCATGATACTGTTTTGCTAATAGTGTTATACACAATTTTGAAATCAATTTTATTTCATCTATGTTGATTACAAAAATCCTTTCAATTTCTGCTTCGAAATTTCTTTTACCAGTATGATTAAAAAGAAAATACTTCTCAGCTATGCAATAAAAATTTAATTTTAATTGGGAGGGACAGAGAAAAACTAGTTTTCCTCTTCCATACTAAAATTTTAACATGACTGTTTTATTAAATTAATTTTTTGATTTCTTTATTTAACACAATATTTTTTTCAGGTTTTTCTGATTTGCACTTTTCTTATCATTTTACTTATGTAAATAACAAAGTGTTTTTATTTTCAGCGTACTTTTAGAGCAATGTATGACTATGTTGCACAAGATTCTGATGAAGTCAGTTTCATGGACGGTGACACTATAATCAATTGTAATCCTATTGACGATGGTTGGATGACTGGAACAGTACAGAGAACTGGACAAAGCGGCATGTTGCCTGCCAATTATGTTGAGCCATTAAATTGATGACATGCAATGCTTTTACTTCATTTAACTGATTGTGACAAGTTTATAAACAATGCTTAGAACTGAAATATTTGGCTCACTGATGCTCAATGATAGAAGTGTTGTGCTTGAACAGTTTAAAACAAATAGTCATTTTTTGGTAGTATCCAACAACATTGTAAAAAGTCTTAAGTCTCCTTAGACTAAACACATGAATCTCAAAATATTGTTTTTTTTATTATTATTAACATGTGTATTGTACAAATTCAGGAATGTAGAAAACATGTATATTCTTTTTTAACTTCAAATGGTGCATGGGCAATTCCTATCATGTAATAAAAGTATTTGCAAAGCATGATGCATGATCAGCGTATGGAACCACTTATGGTGCTGCTGAAATACTTAAAGCTGATTTTAATTACTTTGAAATTTTTGCACTCTTTTAATATTTTATGTAAATTTGCTGACATAGGACTTGAATGCACTGAGATATGTCTTGCAATAAGTTAACATTATAACTGAGTATCTGTTAAATGTTATATTGTATTTTCATACCTGGTGGCTTTGTATGATTTTTTTGCTGTTCTACTTTCATATGAGTTTATTGAGCCAAATTAACTTTTGAGCTTTTTTTAATGATGTTTGTATAAAGGTTATGCAATTTTTAGGAAGCTGTGTTTGAAATGGCTTCAAGACTGCCATGTTTGTTTGTTTACGGCAGGACTAAATATGATTCCTTTTTGTATGTATAAATATATATATAAATACCTTTATATAGTTGTTATATCAAATTTTTTTTGTAAGTACTGCTTTAATTAAAAATGGTGTGATTTTAATCAAAGGAGAGACTTGTCTTGGTAGACAATAATGCACCACTTACTATTTTCTTTTCTGTAAAATTTTGCTATCTTTTTACTTATGCTTCTGTATTCCAAACATGATTGTGTTCATTGCTTTTTTTATAAAAAAGAAAAAAAAAATTATGCATTTAATGACTGAATTCCACAAGGTTTCAAGATTATTTGTTTTTAATTTTCATATTATAGTGAATAGTATATATTTCTCTTGTAAATCAAGCTGTCTCCTCCTTCCAATAAAACTTTTTCTGTATCAGTCTGTTTCTTTCTCTCTCTCTCTTTCACTCTTTTTTTTTTTTTTTTTTTTTTAATTAAAAAAAATTGTTTTTTCTCATTTTGCTTGTGTGTAGTCTGATTTTAAATATACAATAGAAACTCATTAATCTGAATTAATTGGGACAAGTGCCTGTTCGGATTGCCAAAAATTTTGATAAAAATAGAAAAAAAAGATGCATGCGACAGAAATGTGAAGTTATAAGTATTCAATAGTACAGTAACCATCCTCTCAAACAGAATCCTATGTTTTAACATGCTGTATAATCAGCACAACTTTCAGAAAAAAATAGTATAGTATAACTTCTTTAATCCGGAATCATCACGATTACAGAGAGTCCGAATTATAGAATATTCCGGATTACAGAAGTTTTGTAGCTAAAATGCATGAAGATTAATGATAATACTAATATCTCTTATTAATATGGCAATACAAAAAAACAAGGAATTGATTATTGAAAACATTGAAAAAAATCTATTTAAAATGCTCAAAAATGTTTTTTTTTAAAATTATGTATATTTTATGCAGTGTTGCCATCTGTTTATAAATTTTAAAAACAACAAATGTACAATTTTTTAAATTACGATTTCTGATTTATGAATACTTCATAAATAATGTATATCACAAGAATGATAGACTTGTCATGAAAAATATTGAAAAATAAAATTTTAAAACCAAAAGAATTACAGTGAGAAATTCAAGACTTACAATTATAATTTTAAAATTAATCTTATAATTACAGTAACATATTTAAAACTGTGATATATAATGCTAATAATATAATAAATTAAATATAAAGTAACTATAATTATCAAAATAAAGCTTAAGTTAAATACTTAAAAGAAAATACAATAAAAAAAAATCAGATTTTGTGATATTTTTGCGACATCTTATTATCTTTGGGGGGGGGGGGGAGTGAAATTATTATCGATCATGAATTTTTACAACTTAATATTTAAACAGACACCTATTTTAATTACAAATGTAATTTAAAGCGTATTTACTGTTTTAAAATTGATAAAAAAATGTGTTATGTAATCTTTTCATTTTCTTAATTATTTTCTGAAATTCATTTATATATGAGCTATAGCGCCATCTATTATCTCTAATTCAAAATAAAAATGAATAAACGTACTGGAGTGTCCAGATTAAGGATGTTATGCTGTATTCCTCATTTAATCACTCCTGATTATAATCCAATGGAACTTCAAAAGGAGAAATTACTTAACAATCTATTACAAATGATTCAAAATCGCGAATCTATAAGTAGCTCAGTCACCATGCCTTTGAGAGGGAGAGGTTGGGGGGGGGTAATTTGTGAAATCAATCTATTGAGTGGAAAAATAAATTTTTATCATCTGAATTAAGTACTTTTTGCACTTTAGAACAGAGTTTTATAGTGATGGCAAAGGACTTCTACGAGTAGACCTACAGTGCATGTTTTCATTTTATATTTGTGTGCATGTGTTGAATTTTTACATTATTGCGTATTTTTTAATTCTATGCAGTTAATCTGTTCAAATGTATAGTTTTCTAAAATAAAATCTGTTTGGGGATTAGCAAGGGTTCTACAGTATTTGAGTTAAACTCAACATGAATCTTTTCTATCATAATGCAGAATTTCAAATCTTACTCAATGTTGAATTTAAATATTTTAGAAAATTCAAATAATCTTTTTTAAAACTTCCATACTTCATACTGTATTTTTTGTTAAAATTTAGCTTGAAGCAATGAACATAACCATAAAATTCATTAAATTTAAGGACAATATTTAGGGAAAGGAGGATTATGATAAGTGTTGCCAAGCTTTTTGCTCTCAAAAAAAGTAAGACATTGAACTCAGGACAGAAGAATACAATGAATCTTATGTAAATGGAATCTGTCTGTAACATAATTTGACTTAAAGCTATAACTTGTGACGTTAAATATGTATCTAGTTTTATCGCACCTGTTAAATTGACGGATTTTTTATCATGGCCTTCATTGTAACTTCGTTAATGTTAATAAAATACTTACTTAGTTAATGTTAATAAAAGAATGTAATTTAGCAAAAATAACATTTTTAATATAATAATTCATTAATTATTAATAAAAAACAAACAAAAACAATTTATTTTTGCTTTTATGGTATAACACATTTGATATGTATGAAATAATTATGAGGCATATTTTGTACTTAGCCAAACTCTTGCCACAAACATATGCAACTTTGTTAATGTGAATAAAATAATATAATTTAACAAAAATGTTAATATAATAATTCATTAATAATTAATAAAAATAAACAAAAACAGTTTCTATTTGCATTTATAGTATAGCACATTTGATATGTATGAAATAACTGAGGCGCATACATTACAAGTACATGTTATCTTTGATAAAACATGCCACAAACATTTCTTGCATACATTGCAGGTATAACTTGCTCTATTTTTGTTGCATACTTGAAATGGGTAAGATTTGCATTCATAAGGACTTTTGCTTTAGTTTTCTTGGGTACAATCTGTTACTTCCGTTCTTGTTTTCGGGAGGAGGCTTCTTTTTCACAGCACCTATATTCACTGGAGAGTTATTTGGATAATTGGAAAAAAAATTTCTAGTTATATTTTCCTCACTAGTCTCTTTATATAAAATCCATGCATTGATTGCTGCCAAGTCCAAAATATTATAAAATATCTGCAAAGTTCATCTATGTGACCCTGCTTTTATGCTATATTTGTGTGGCATTTGGTCAACTACATCTATTCTAAACTCAGTCTCACTATAAAATGACACAATTGAAGGAATTAGTTTTCAATTAAAAACAATTTTTAGGGATTTATGTTTTGAGCTAAGCAGTAGTACTTTTTTAAGAAGCCTACTTTTGTAAATTGTTAGAATGATTCCAACAAGTCGTGTTTTTTTCGCCAGTAGCTTCTTTGATAGTTGCATATTCATAAAAAAATTATTTGTTGTTATATTTATCTCACAATTTACATAGTTTTTTACAAGATTCAAAACTACAAATTCATTCAAAGGTACTTCCTAGTCGTCTCTTTCGTCAAGTTCTTTGCTTAAATAGAGAAAACCATTTATAAGATATTTACTTCGCAAATAATCAAAACTTAATTCCAAATTTGTCCGATTTATTGGGCATATATTGCAGAAATCTGCATCTTGTGTTTGTGAGAAACAGTTGTTCATCTACGCTTTTATTCTGATCTAATTTGTAACAAGCTTGTTATCAACCATGTTATCAATAAAGGGCTTCCAAATTTGTCAGTTTATAAGTGAACTCTACTCTCGTTCTTATTGTCAAATAATCTCATAAATTCTGAAAATTTGTTTCTACTCATAATTTTACAAAAGAAAAAAGATCCCTATTTTTTTTTTTACCACAAATAGGATAATTTCAAATTTCTCGCTTCATTGGCTCCTCGAGCATACAAAATAGCTACGAATGCATATAATTTTTCAATAGTAATTTTCCAATCATCCTTCTCTAAAATATTTCTTCTCTCAAGTTCAGTGCAAGCTTTTATATGATTCGTCATTCGACTATCAACTCTGTCTAAATGTACTACTAACATTACCAAACATAATGTTTCGCTTCACATAACTGGTTGGGCCTGAAGTATTCTTGAATATAATATGCGATGGGAGTCTACCAACAGAATCATTCCCCAATTCTTCCCATTCAGTAACATTGAGGGCATCGTTCTTTCTTTTGTCTTTTTCCGATTTCTGTTTGGCTATTCGATTCAGTATCTGAACTTAATCGCAGTTGCATTCTGTTTTTGTACCTCTTTTGGGAATTTTATCTTCACTCCCCCTATCTTCACTTTTGTCTTCTTCACTTTCTTCGATATCACATACTTCAATTTCATCTTCAGCTTCTTCATAGTCAGAAAAATCAATTTTATCTTCCAGGTAAAGTATGTCCAAATTATTCTTGAATTAGTGTCCAAACAGTCTTCATTTATACTAGTAAGTTCTTTGAATTTTTTTTTTTTTTTTTTTTTTTTTTTTTTTCCTGGCATCATAAATGGATCATAAATGCCCAGAACATACAATAAATAAATTTTCATTTTTTTATAAAAATATGTTCATCCTATTTTCTGAGATTGGACTTTTCACACATTACGCTTTTCACAGATTGCACTTTTCACCAAGAAGTTTATCATGTTAGAAGTGCAACTGATAATGATCGAGTCCTCAGTACATTTACCAGTTATTGTTGCACCACATTTGCTAGAAGCCTGGAGCGAACTGCACATGGGCAAAAAGGGCTAGTCCATGTCGAAAATGGGGGAAGTACACATCACCTCAGGATGAATTTAATTACCAAAGCTGTCATTTTCATCCATGGGTCTTGGTATAAATAGGTATAGGTCATATTGATTACGGAAATTAAAGTGAGTGAGTGGAAATTAAATGGGATTATTTAACTATTCTTATATTTAATTAAAAGTTGTGTCATGAATTTCTAGATCGATGCATAAATTATATAAAATTTTTAAGCATGAAATTTGAAAACCATAAAAATGATGGGCTGGTGAAAATCCTGATTCCCCATGGAGGAAATACCATACAATTTTAACTGTTAAGACAACCTGTCTGAAACTGAATACTTTGCTTCACTGATCACTTAAGGTTCAGTCTTAATAGGTTTTACTGTTGTATTAAATAAACAGTCATTTAATAAAAGTAAGTGAAAGCAGAATTGCTAAGAATCGGAACAAAATTCTGTATTAGAGTTTTCTGATTGAACAGTTGTAAATTAATAGTATTTCTTCTATAGGCATTATTTAAAAAAAAAAAAAAAATGCTTAAGACATAGTTCCATTATAAACAGGTTGTGTTTTCAGAGATTTTGCTTAACAAAAGCTATGTGTAAGAACTCGTCTTACTTATTTACAAGAAGAAAGAAAAGCATATCTTATCTAAATATGGATATCTCGGGGCTACAGTCTTCTTTAAATACTTTTTATTTCTTGAAAGACAGCACTAACATTTAAAACAATAAACACACATAAACTATTATATATATAAAACCCCTCTGTGTATGACGATTCCAGGGTCAACCCATCCACGAGAAAAAGAAACTTATTGCAACTGCGTCCAAGTTAGACTTAACTATTCTGAGCCGTTCACAAATATTCTAATTGTTCAACTTATGAAAATATACATGTAAAAGATTTATTCATTACTCATTTTCTTTAAAATCTACAAAAACTATTTAATTATGATGTTTAAGTGCTAAATAAAACAACTAGCAATTACGGAAAAGAACAAACAAATTAATACTGTTGCCATTCAAGAATGACAAATTCCGTGAATGAATCTTTAGAATGACTCCATTGTAACATCACGCCTCAGGAATGATTGGGCGCGTTCGAGAGCTATGTGCTCAGGCACATGGAGTGGATCTTACAGCGGATTTAGTACTCGGAAGCAAAAACTCCTGAGCTCTCGCGCGCAGCGCGTGTGTCTCCCGAACACGTTTATTGTTTACTCTTTATTGTTGACATTTGTTTCCGATCTTATAGAGCGTTTTCTTTTAAGTATTAGCTAAAAAATGGTCCAAAATAGGAAATTTTTTTTATACATTTTAGATATTTTTATTATTTTCTGTCAGTATTTTTATATATTTTTTGCCTGTAGTTTCACAATATAATCTTTTATAATTGAATTTTTGCCTTACTTTATTCTTTTAAAATTTATGTATTTACAATTTGTTCATTACAATTCCCCCATCCACCAGACAGTTTTGTTATAGTTTTAAATGCAAATTTCTGTAAAAAATTTTTCTTTTTTATAGATTTTTTCCCCTTGTTTAATCGCTGTATTTTTAAAAATTGTTTAAGCCTAAAGTGGCTGATTGACCACAGTTATTATTTTTTATCATCCTTTTAAAAATGCAAACACGTCATTTTGATGGGCTGTCTTCTAGTTTACAAATAAAGCTTTTTTTTTTTTTTTTTTTTTTTTTTTTTTTTTACTACATAATTCTTGCGTGTGCCACCAACACAAGACATGAACTCGCTGTTCATAACCAACTTTTGAATTTTTTAACATCACTACGAATAGAATGTTTTTAATAGAAAAATGGTGTTTCCAGATTTTTTAAGGTGAAAAACATTACAACTACATTTTAAATTTAGCAGAGCTCAGGTCACATGAGTGACAGTCTATTTTTTTTTTCTTTGGAATGTGCATGTTACATATGTTAATATATGTAAAATCAAAATCACTAGAAGCAAGAAAAATATTACCTTTAGACAGGTTTCTGCCTGAATTTGATAGGTTTGTATGAAATTTTTTTCGAAAGATTGCAATTTTTGCTGATATTAGACATATTCTGTTTTCAAAGGTTTTGCAGTTCTTGATGATGCAGGCACTGAATAGCATGGTAGTAAAATAAATTGAAAAAAATTGAGTCAATAAAAATATGGATTTTTTGCTCATAAAAATCAGGACATTGCACTTAAATTAGAACACTTAACAACACTAATCATGACTAGCGTAACTTGACAATTGAAGACACTTGAGATATTAACAAAAATTGCTATTTTTGGCAATATATTCGTGAAAAAATATTTTAAACATTAAATATCACTGCAATACATTCTAAAATTAGTATAGAACTAAAGAGCGGCCAGTTTGGTTTCCCTTGAATGTATATTAAGCATTAAATCATATTGCGTTTATCCGTAATTTGTTTTAATTGCTCAATTTTTTGCCAAATTAGAAGATTCTGCTAGAGAAATAGACACATGTGATATATGCACCACATTGGTGCGATTGCAACAAAATGGCAATTATATATGCCTCTCATAGTAACCTGGCTATTATTTATTTATTTATTAATCAACTGTTTGTTTACTTTTATTTTCTTTTTTAAATTGTTATTTCCTTTTTAAGATAATAGAAATTAGTTAAAAAATATGTATATAACTGGTATTTGAAAACTAAGTTTTCGCCAAACTAGCATCAGAAAAATGTGCCAGTGTGGTGCATATATGACATCTGGGCTGAAAAATCAAGAACTCAGTATTTTTATGCTATCCTGGTGCAAATAATAAATCGCTAAATATTGTACACATGGCATTTTTTCATATTTATTAATTATTTAAAATATAATAATATAATCCTTTCACTCAATTCATTTATAATACATAACTTTAATTTGAAACTGAAAAGTTTAAAATTGATGAAATTTATTTATTTATTTGTAAAAAGAATAGAAAAAAATAAAAACAATGATATTTTGAAACTCAGCTGCGAAGGAACAAAGTGTAAATAAAACCAATTTACCATAGCCTATATCTTACCAAAGGACTTTTGCACAGTAACCCATAAGATGCGTTTTATTTAAATGTTGCCATTAAACAATTAACAAATAATCGGGGAGTTTTGTGCCACATACGTTAGCGTAATATATATATATATATATATATAGATTCTGCATTATTCAAACATTTATTTTCTATGAAAACTAAGTTGATAGAACACATTCTACATTTAGCAAAAAAAGAATAGTACACACATGATTTAATCTTTTTTTATGAATTGTAATATAGCATAAAAATTAACAAATAATCGGTTGTTTTTGTCCCACATACGTTAGCGTAATATATATAGAGAGAGATTCTGCATTATTCAAACGTTTATTTTGTATGGAAACTAAGTTGATCGAACACATTCTACATTTAGCAAAAAAGAATAGTACAGACATGATTTAATCTTTTTTTTATGAATTGTAATATAGCATAAACATTTTTAAATATTTTCTTATTCTCAAATTATTAGAGATATGTAACGAACACAGAATACTAATAAACAATGTTTCTTTTTGTGATCCTATATTATTTACTAAAGTAGACTGAAGCTTCCAAAATGGATGCTTCCAAGTAGCAAATATGCCTATTTAGAGAAAAATTTCTGAATAGTAGATGCCTCTGAATAATACACAAATTTGATGCTCGCAACATGTCCATTGTTCAGAGATTTTACTGTAAGCAGTAATTTTTTCATTTGTTAGATACATCCTTAATTGCAATAAATACATCAAATTATATAAGTAGATAGATAATACTGAATAAAAAATTATCTGCACCATTTATATAATATTTGCTTATTAAAAGTTAACAGCAGTATTTATAATTTTATTTCATCGCAAACGGAATGTAATGAAATCTTGTTTTTCTATTTTTCTTGTCATGGCATATGTATTACTGAAATTCTCTTTCCTAAACAAGAACTCTTTTGAAAAGAATAAATTTTGCAGTTTTCACATTTTTTGTTTTAATGCAATTCTGCTGTATTCTAAGGAGAAATCTTAAGCTTCTAAAAAAAAATATTACAATTTTTCTTCTAATGCTCTGAAAATAAAGTAATTACAGTAGAACTTCAGTGTTAAGTTATGAATCATCAGATGTTGAAATGGATATTTTTTCTTCTATTTAATCTAGGTAACAATTTGAGTTATCTTTTTGTATTAAAGAGAACAATCTACAATTTTGCTACAATCTCACAGGTTTTTTTAGCCTCCAATATGCATTTTTTTTTTTTTTTTTTTTTTTTTCAGACAACGATTAAAGTGTCATCACTAAAAGATAACATGATACATAGCCAGCTGTAAAACGAAGCAAATGTATTATTCAGGGATGCCACTTTTCCGCCAGATGGCGGATTTCCGCTTTTTTCAATTTTTAAGAATCCACTATTTTCGTTAAGCAATCACAAAATAAAAAAAACTATTTTCGTCAAACTATCGTGATATAAAGTAGCGATTTTTGTCAAACGATCGCGATGTAAAATGGCGATTTTCGTTAAAAACGATCGCGACATAAAACGGCGATTTTTGTCAAACTATCATGATATAAAGTAGCGATTTTTGTCAAACGATCGCGATGTAAAAGGGAGATTTTCGTCAAACGATCGCGACATAAAACAGCGATTTTTCAAACTATCACGATATAAAGCAACCATTTTCGTCAAACGATCGCGATGTGAAAGGGCGATTTTCGTCAAACGATCGCGATGTGAAAGGGCGATTTTCGTCAAAGGATCGCGATGTGAAAGGGCGATTTTTGTCAAACGATCGCGATGTGAAAGGGCGATTTTCGTCAAACGATCGCGATGTGAAAGGGCGATTTTCGTCAAACGATCGCGATGTGAAAGGGCGATTTTCGTCAAACGATCGCGATGTGAAACGGCGATTTTCGTCAAACGATCGCGATGTGAAACGGCGATTTTCGTCAAACGATCGCAATGTGAAACGGCGATTTTCGTCAGACGATCGCAATGTGAAACGGTGATTTTCGTTTAAAACGATCGCGATGTAAAACAGCAATTCTTGTCAAAAAATGCAAATTTTTGCTATTTACTCGTGGAATTAATCATTGAATCTGTTGCCTGGTTACCTAAATTAATCTAAAATGATGCAGTGTATAAAATTTCTCACTAAATCTGTTTCTGAGTTTCTTTAATTGATGTAAAATATTATGAACTAAAGAAAAAATCATTTTTATTTACTCTGAAAAGTTTTCATGCACAATGAGTTAACAGCATATTTCAAACTTTTGGAGAAATGCACATTTAGAAAGACTTTTGTTAAAGGTTTACAAGAGGGGGGGGGGGGTGAGTAGATGATTTCGTTTTTAAAAAATAGGTTGTTAATGTTATGAAAAATGTCGTAAATTTTATTTTACGCATAATTTCCTCTTTTTTGTTAATTTCTGAGTGGCATCCCTGATTATTCTAAGGCTAAATACTGATAATCTCTACTGTAATTTTTTTTAACTTCTAAGAATCTCACGTTTTCAATTTTTTATACCTTCATACAGGAGGGGGAAGGGAGAATTTTTAACTGCAACAAAAGATTTTTGAAATAAAATATATTTTAACTTGTAACATCTCTTCTATTATTTTAGTGATCTTTAAATAAATCAATGAGTTTTTTAAAATTCATATTGTATATTTTATGTTTGAATCAAGGTGAAATATAGCATTTTGTCTTATGATTTTGATATATGCATTATGTCATATTGGAAATATAGTGATGTCTGCAGATGAATATATAATGTCATGTGAGTTTGAAAAAAATTTATTGAAACATGATAGAAACCTGACTATGGTAATATTCAAACATGAATTGCCTTCAAACTCTTCAAAAACATTGAGATAGCTAATATCTTAGCAGGGATTGCAAATGGGCAAAATCGATCCAAGGGGGTGGAAATGGGGAGGATTAAATTTTTTTTAACACAATCTTAACATGATGTTGTCATGGCAGCAAAATGTTGTCAGACCATTATTATTCCAAGGGAATAATTATTATTCATAAAAAACTGCATCAAACTGAAACTAATATACATTTCAAAGTTATTTTCTCTTTATTTTGGTGTTTGTAAATAATGGCAAGAATTGTCCATTTGTTTTTTTATGTTGTGAAGTGTTTATATATTATGTGCAACATTATTCCACTATATTTTCATCAAGTTTTTTTTTTTTTTTTTTTTTTTTTTTTTTCCATTATAAAAAGAATGCTTTCCAACTGAATACATCACAACAGAAAGATAAAGCTTTTAACTTTTTTTATTATTGAGGAACTACCTGCCCATGCCTTCACATGGAATAACATTCCAACATTATTGATTATGAGACTGACATTTCCTCAATTTTTAAATTTAATAATGTCAAAGCAGAAAATATAATATTTGAATTCAAAAGAAATAATTATTTTCTGAAGGTTGTATTTTTTAAAAGTGAATGATATAAAAGAGAATTCAAAGAATTGTTCTTGTTTTGAAACCAAAAGTATGATGTGTTGATATGAAAAGAAATTATTTTGCTTGTTTCTAATTGAAATTTCACTCTGCAAGTTGAAAATACAAATTTATGTTTGAAAAAAATAATTTTGAATGTTTTCAGATTTTTTTTTTTTTAACCAAAAGTAACTTTAAAAATTGTTTTCAAGAATTTTATTATGTTCTTATTTCATCATTAGCATTATATTTAAGTTTATAATTTTTTATTGTTGTAAATTAATAAGGTAAACATTTTTATTTTCTGTTAAATAAGCAAATATTATTATATAATAATGTCCAGCCTTAAAGAATCTTATGATATTGATAAGTTAACTCATGATAATTATTCAGTATGGAAGTTCAAAATAGAACAATTGTTAATCAAAGAAGGTCTATATGATGTTTGTTTGAACCTAAAAAAGAAAACTATGACAATTGGGTGAAAAATTATAGAAATGCTAGAGCATTAATTTATTTAAATATCACAGATTCTCAAATTGTTCATGTTAGGGATGGGACGAATAGTGATTTGGCCGAATAGCCGAATACCGAATATTCGGCCAAATTTTAGGCCGAATACCGAATATTCGGCGGCCGAATATTAACTTTTTTTTCCCAATAAAGAAAATAAATTTTGATTATATATAATTAAAGAAATAGGAGCTCATTAATAATTATTACTCTTAAATGTGCTTTTAAATGTATTTTTAAAATTTGAAACATTTATTTTAACACAAACAAATTATAAAATTGCATTATATTCTTTTATCTTAATGTACATCAAATTGATTTTCAGTAAGTCACAATGGTAAGATATTTTCATTAAAATATGAAGAATCTACTTCACTTTTATTATCAAATGATACTTTTACCCTTTCTTGCATCCAAAATTAATAATATTCTTAATCTCTCTCTCTCTCAGAACTCACGAGGAAATATTTTCTGAAATAACCTTTAATGAAGTAAATTTGATCATTTAGAGTTTATGTCCTTAATGATAAGCGAATTCGTAAGAATGAGCCTGCTCCGAAATCAGTTGCCAAGCTTTAAATTACAAATTACGTTAAAGCAAAAGGTTATGCTTAAAGTAGAATGCATATGGTAACAAAATCTTTGAACTGCCGCATACAATATGCAACTTCAATATTCCACTTATTCAACAAGCATTAAAAGGATAAACAGAAATTGATAACAACATGATTGAAATAATATGTAAATTAAAAATATATACATATTAATGTTACATATTTAAGTCAGTAATTATTTAAAATTCAAAACTATAGAATAAAAAAATTACTTTGTTCAGTATTTAGAATTTATGTTTAAATACTTATAAAACAATCTTCTTAAAGCTAGTTGTGTCATCTAATGTGTATCTAGTTTGCCACCAGTTCTGTTTTCAAATGTACCATTGTAGTATTTGGAATAGTGATATTTGATATCTAATTTTGAAAATGAATCATTGTTAATACACATAATGAATGATTTTTTTCATTTCTTACTTTACTGAAATAAATTACAAATTTCATAAGAGCCTTTTTTATATGTGCAAGGAATTTGCAGAAATTAATAAATATTCAAGTGTTTCAGAATAAGGCAAAGGTTTTTTTTTTTTTTAATAATAAGTGTTTTTATATCTTGAATTGTAATATATCATTCAATAATAAGGACATTTCCCATACAATTAAATCTCCAACTTGGGCAGCATTTTCTAAAATATCACTCACTTTTATAGGAAATACAGGAAGGCTGTGTATTTTTTAGCAATCGAATTACTGTACATCAAGGCTAACTTATCATAATATAAAGACTTGTCATTCACCAAGTTTCCTTTGACCGCAGTACAGGGGGCGCTGAACTACATGATTTTCACGTTGGTAGCGCCATCTAATGTTAGAAACTGAAATGTTTTCCATTATTTCCTATGGGATTATTAGCAGTAGTATGCACCAGGTGGCGCTACATACGAGACAAAGTCGTATTATAAGTTGGCAATTATAGGGACAATTTTAATAATAGATTTTCTCCTGAATGCGAGGCCTTGATATTATGATAAGGGGGCCTTGCTGTACATTTTGTAATTGTAAGAATGAGTATGACTTCATGAATGAAGTAGTCAATTTGGATTAGAGAAAAAAAAAATTGTAAGAAATGAAACTCTTTAAATCCTAAATTTATTTGGCAAGATATCTTTCACTATTCAGCGAGATTTTACCAATATTCGGCCAGATATCTCTAAATATTCGGCTACAGGTATTCGGCCGAAGTATTCGGTCAACAAGCCATCAATATTCGGCCAACCGAATATTCGGCAAAAGGGCCGAATAGGCCGAATACCGAATAGTGGCCGAATATTCGTCCCATCCCTAGTTCATGTTAGACATGCTAATAGTGCTAAAGAAACATATAATGAATTGAAATCTGTGCATGAAAGGGGGTAAATTTAACAAATAAACTTTTGGAAGTTGTATTCCATTAAATTTAATCAAAGGTATAAAAATGCAGGAGCATATAAATTCTGTCATAGAATTGGCAGAAAAATTAAGAAGTATAGGTGAAGTAATACAAAAAAATAATTTAATAGCTATTTTGCTCTCTTCCTTACCAAATTCTTATAGTACTTTTATAACTGCTATTGAAGCAAAAATGAAACAGATTTATCATTAAAATATGTTCAAAACAAATTAATAGATAAATATCTTAGAAAAGTCAAAACTAAACAAATTTCAACAAAATTTTAATCTATGGCTTTAAAGGGTAATAGGTATAAACCAAAACATCTGAATAAACAAAAATTTTGTTCTCATTGAAAAAAAAAAAAACGTGAAGATTGTTTTTATTTAAAGAGTAACAACAATAACAAAACAAAACCAAATTTTAAACAAGATAGATCACGTCAACAGTTCAAAAAACAAAACAATTTCCCTGCTTGTACCTGCTTCTCAAAATGAAAATTTATCAGATTCTCAAAACTATCATGAATTAATGAAAGAATGAAATCTCAACAAAATGGAAATCAAAACAAAAATTAACTTTTGTTATTGATTCAGGTGCCTCTGTTCATTTAGCTAATTCTTTATAGTTGTTCTCAGAATTAAAGAATTCAAGTAAAAATACAATTACAATTGCAAATGGAGCTAAATTAACTGCAAAGTGAAAGGGTAAATGTACTTTTAATATTGAAACACTTATAGTCAAACAAATAAAATTACATTAGATCATGTGCTTTATGTTCCCGAATTAGTAATTTGTCTGTCCAGTCTTGCACTGAGAAAGGTTTTGTTTTAACATTTAAAGATATGTGTTAATTAAAAAGGGTAATTTATTAGTTGCAGATGCAGAGGCTGATAAGGGGTTATACAGATTAAAAATAATACCTGCAGTATACAGTGCTTCAGACATATTACTTGTTTGTTCTAATATTAATTGCATTCTAAAATGGCACCAAAGGCTGGGTCATAGAAATTTGCAATCCATAAAGAAAATTCAAAAGGATGATTTAGCTTTAGGTATTACTATGAACAATTGTTCTCATACTACTGAATGTTCATGTTGTATAAAAGCTAAGCTAACAGAAATATCATTTCCAAAAGAAATGAAATACAGAAGTAGAAAACCACTTGATCTGATATTCACTGATGTATGCAGTCCTGTTGAAACAAATAGTATGTGATTAAAAAGATATTTCGTTACATTTATTGATGATTATTCTCATTGTACACAAGTATATCTTATTGCCTCTAAAAATGAAGTATTTGATAAGTTAAAAGAGTATGTTGGATCACTGACAAACAAATTTAGACTGAAGATAAGATCCTTGCGTAGTGACAATGGAGCAGAATATTGCAACCAAGGCTAACTTATCATAATAACAAGGCTTGTCATTCCCTAAGTTTCCTTTGTCTGCAGTACACGTGATCAAAATTCACGTTGTTAGCGCCCTCTGTCGCTCAAATATATTGTTCAGCAAGGCCACTTTATCATAATAATAGGCCTTACAATCAGAAAAAAGTGTATGGGAGAAAATGTCCGGATAGTTGCGAACTCATAAACCGACTTTATACCGTAAGTATCGCCACCTGGTGCATATTACTAGTAATATTCTAATTGCATAGGAAAAATCAAACTATATTATTCACAATATTATACAAAATATTTTTCAAATTCCACTAAAATATATACGTAAAAAATACACTGAAAATGAAGAATTAAAAGTAAGAATTAATGGTACTTTATTAATGTAGAGTCATGGGCGTTATATATATATATATATATATATATATATATATATATATAAAGCTTAGCGTAATTTTCGGCTTCAGAAAGTATGATTTATTGCCAAATGATGTAAACAGTAATGAAAACAAACTTGTAAAATGTTTCGTTTGTCTTTTAAGAATTTATATGAATATTATTATTGTTTTTATGTACAATTTACTTATGTTTTTGCATAAAAATAGAAAATTGGCTTTTTTATATGAAATATATTGTATAACTATTGCAAAACATTTCTTCTCTATGAGAACAGAAAATAGGATTCCAGAAAATATGTTGCCAAATTTCCTTTTCTCGCCAAGACCATTTTCCCTATTTGAGAAAGGTACTTTGAAAAAGTATCGATTTAATATTATATAATGCAGTATTGGCTATTTTTCTATAATATGTTCCGGTTTCGCATTTAAAGTTATCTGCAAATAAGCATTATTCTAGAACAATGCGATATTAAGTATACGGTTAAAAAATGAAATTAGTTTAGCGCCAATTATACTTGCTTAATGAGCCAATTGGCTTTAAGTTTAATTAAGAAAGAAGCGCCAAATAAAGATTTACACCACAAGCGTAGCACAAAACGAATTTATTTTTGAGGATAAACTTTGAGATGTGTTTAGTTTAAGTGATTTTAAATTTCTTATAACTTTAATTTTGTTAATGTTTATGATTTTTATCCGGTTTATACATATAGCTAACTATACAGGGAGACTAAAAAGAATTAAAATATAAGATCGGGGAATACTTTAAATTTTAGGTATGAGAACATGTTTTTAATCGAAAATATTGAGCGTAGCGTTTATTAGTCAGGTAGAAGAATGTATACGCACAACCAGACCGGGAGGCGGCAGCACAGACAATCATCTCATCGAGTTCACAGATGAAAATATAGGATTAGTTAAATCTCGGTTCCCATATTAAGACGCAATCGGTCTGCCAAATTATATCCCGGTGAAAACACCTAAAACCCTATTTTAGTGGTTAACTCATAAGTTTACCATTGTGCTTTCCTGCACCCAAAAGTATAAAATCATGGAAGTTTGGGAGTAGGAAAAAAATCGTAAACTTATGAGTCATCTGCTAAAATTGGGTTTTTTATTTTCTACACAGATTTTCCTTGGCAGACCGATTGCGTTGTAATATGCTAATCAAGATTTAACTAGTCCTAGATTTTCATCCATGACCTCGATAAGGTGATTGTCTATGCTCCTGCTTCCCGGTCTAAATGAAATTATATACAATTGTTGCTATAGACAGTGATATTTTTCGTACATTTTAATAGATATTATATTTATAGCATAATGAAATTGATATGTATTATTGGGATTCACAATAATACCTTCCCTACAATAAAAGGTTCATGTAATACTCGTATCCTTTTACAGAGCCACATATTATAAGCTTAATTTAAATTTGAGGTTTAAATTAAGCTTAATTTAAAAATCTATATGTCATATACACAACTTCTCAAAAGAATCCCATATAATGAACTTTAATTCTTGAGAATTGCTAAAAGAGTAATAAAAAATAAGTATATACTTATCATTTAATGCGCAAAATTTAATAAAATGGTGTTGAATTTTCAAATCTCTATCACTACAAATTTATTAATTCGTATGTAAAACCTATTCTTGTATAAAAGTAAAACAAAATACCACAAAGGCATAATGACAGGATAAACTTTATTAAAATTAAGAAAAAACAATATGATTTTACTGTTGTTATAGGTACTGAGACATTTGTGCTCAAAATAAGTACATTTTATGAAAAAAAAAAAAAAAAAAAAAAAAAAAAAAAAAAAACTGCCGAACTTTCGAAAATTGGAAAAATAACAAATCTCATTTGAAAAATACAAGCTTACAGCATATCGAAAAGAAAATGGAAAAGCATATATAGAAAACAAGGCCCGGGTGGAAAACAAATTATAAAATTTATACATTTGTTATTACAACAGAGGGCGCTAACAACGGGAAAAATCACGAGGTTTCTGACCAAGTTTACTAGGGCCACGAAAACTTAGCGATTGCCAAGTCTATTATTATGAAAGTGGCCTTGATGACTAGTAGTACGCACCAGATGGCGCTACATACGAGACAAAATCAGTTAATATGTTGGCAGCTATAGAGACAATTTCAACAATAGATTTTCTCCTGAATGCGAGGCCTGATTATGATAAGGGGGCCTTGATTGCAACGAATATGTCGTGACTGCCTAAAGAACTTAGGAATGAATCATGAAACAACGACATTGTATTCGCCATTTCAAAATGGAGTTGTGGAAAGAAAGAATTGTTCACTAATTGAAATGTGTAAAACCATGCTTATAAACGCTAAATTGCCAAAAACATTCTGGACAGAATCCATAGTTACAGCAGCTTACTTACAAAATCAACTGCAAAGACACTATATGAACTGTGGAATGGGCATAAGTCAAATTTGAATCACCTTAAAATATTTGGATGCAAAGCATCAAAAAGCAAGTAATTATTACAAAAAATGTTAAGCAAAATAAAAATTTAGGAAAATATTAAAATAAAGTAGATAATTAAGATACAATGCTAAATATACATAATGATGAGGAAAAATTAATCATTTTTTATAAAGAAAAATATTTGCCTTTGTTAATAAACAAAAAAAGCTTGATTAATGAAAAAATATTTTGGAAAATGATCACATCACCATCACAATCACTGTTGATATTAGTGCCATCATAAGTTTTTTCAAAATAAATACGTATTTTTAAAAAAGCTTGAGTTCAATCTTATAACCAAAGTTACACATTAAAATACATGTGTAAAAACAATAATAATAATTATTGTTAAACCGACATAGATTCCACTTTCACTCTGCAATTCCTACAAGAAACAAAAACTTTTTTTAACCACGCATCGTTGCTCTGAAGGAAATTTTTCTCCTCCGCACAAACGACGCAGCAATGCTTTGCGACGCTTATAATACTTTGAGACTCTTGATTTTTTTCAGAAGTAAATTTACATTTACATCTGTTGGAAATGTAAATTTACAAGGTAAGACGTAAATTTACATTTACTTCACGAAAAACCTTGTGTTTAGTCGTCATAATCAGGATTACATGTTAAATATTATAAAAGTATATTGAAAAAGTAAAAATAAATATTGAAACACAATGAAACGAACGCAAAAAAAATAATATTTCAATTAGTTTACACTTGCGAATATTTTCCAGAAACTACATTAAGGGGAGCGTTTAACTTTTTTTTATTATTGAGGAACTACCTGCTCATGCCTTCACATGGAATAACATTCCAACAGATTCTTCTTTAAATGTCACAAGACTATCAATTTAAATATCTGAGAAGTTCCTTGCATTTTATACTTTTCTATTTTTATAAAATTCATCCTTAGTTTAGAGGTGTTTTTTATTTAGTTCCTTGACATACACTGTCTTCTTGCGTTTAGTGCATTAATGGAACAGGTCAGTTTTACTCCGCAATTTTTCATAACTTTTAAAGGAACTAATCATTGCCTTATTAGTAGGGTTTGAAATGTCGTAAAATGTAGCTCCAGCTGGATTGACGTGCCAAGTTTGATATTTTTGTCTTATACTGGAGATTTTGACATGGAGATTCCAAATATCTTAGGTGCCATTTTTTTCTTGCATGTTTTTGGGGTTATTTTTACGGTGGCATCCAAGATGGCTGCCATTTACTGACTTCTTTAATATTTGTTGAATATTAATGACTAATATGTCAAACTATATGTTTTCGGGGTCAAGAAATACAAATTTGAAACAAAATTACGAGTAAATTGAGTTTTTTAAGTATTTTAAGTGATAAGATGCAAATAAATTACAAACATATGAAAGACATCAGATATATTACAGTTTTATTAATCAGTTATACACAACCAAAATATTTAAATGAAACAACATAAATAACTGAAAATATTAAAAATAATTATTAAAAACTGAATTTATATGTATATACACTACTGAGATATCACGTATCCTCTTCTGAATCGCTATTATCACTGGGATGGTATTGATAATCCTTTGTATTATTGCAGTCACTGCATTTGCAAAGGGTAGTACAAATCCAAAGAGTTCTTTAAACAGGAACATTTCCCAACTGTACATGTTCTTTTATACTCGCATTTCACAAGTTCAATAACGCCTTTAGGCGCAGATAACTCCAGGGATTTGACTGGAGTAATTTCTCCTTCGCTATCTATTTCCCAACCATTTCCAATAAGTGGGGGTACAATAGGTCGGGGATTTTTGTAGCCCTTTCCAGTGGTGCAAATTAAGTTGGATCGTAGAATATGTGGCTTCAGTGCTCCAATAGTTGGTGGTAATTTCTCTCCCTCAAAACTTTTAGTTCTGAAAAGGTGCCATCTTAGCTCTGAAATGCTTGAAAAATTACTATTTCTCAAATAAGTCAAGTTGGTGAATTTTTCAAATAACGACAGATTGGATAATGGATCAACGTTAGGTTCCCCAAGTTCTTGAAAAGCTGTTATAATATCATCATCACACGGAAGACTGATATATACTTTTATCCACTTTTGTTTTGAAATGCCCAGAAATTTTCCTCCCCAGTCTCCACCAGTGTATGAATGTAAACCTAGTAAACCTTTGCTTTTATGATCACCTATTGCTCTACATCTTTCATTAATATTAATTTTCCTATGTTTGTTGCCTCGTCCAGTAACAAAATTGATTTCACTGTTTACTAGATGATTTGAAACCAAGTCAATCAGCAGTATGAAAATGTCTGTATCTTGTGAAAATACATCTATCTCACAATTATCGTGATATTTAACTATATCAAGTACATGAAGAGGTATAATGGTGTCTGCTTCTTCATGTGTATGATCACATAATTTTGAATCATAAACATTTGCTTGATTACTGTATGCTTTATTGCCAAGCAATTGAATATTCTATTGTTTGAAGTACGGGAGAACAATTATATTGCTCTGTTTCTGCAATAAATGAATTTTAGTCAGATGGAATATGAAGATATCTATCAGAAGAAAATAATGATCTTGGTGTTATTAATAACTTGTAGTTTATGCATTTATGTTTGTGTACATTTGATGTCTGGATTCCATAACAATAAGAAAACCAGCAAGAAGTTGCCTATCTTCTTGAATTTAAACCAATTTATCACCAATCTTAAATGCAGTGTTCTTGTTACAATGATTGAATGTTTTTAATTTTTTTCATTCGACGCTAAAGTTACAATTTAGCGTATTTACTCCGTAGTTTTTCTCTTGTAAATTCTTTTAATTCCAATTGGCTTTTTTGGTCACAATTCAGAATATCATCCTTCACAGATGCTAAAACTTTCATAGGTGACACAATATTCATTAATGTGGTATTATCTTGGAAAGGGTTTCCTCCAAAATGATTCCGAATACTCTAGTTGACGATGGCTGCATTATGAAATATCCTTAGTGACTTGGAGGTCTAAAGTTGATAGTGTTTCCTGAGCTGCTTAGAGATTTTGTTTGGACAGTTCTTTTTAAAGAAGCTTGAAACAGTACGTAATACGTCTGGTGCTCACAAGAAATACTTTTCGAAAATACTTTCATTCTGAGTTAAATATATAAGTTCACCAATGCTCTTCCGTTTTTTGATTTTCTGTTCCAAGTTCTCGTCGGAAAATAGTTTCGTAAATGACACATTAGATTTGGATACTGCAAAACAACCAGGTTTAAGAGAATACCATACTTCTAAATATGTTGTTTTAAGGACCTTCATCTGTGCTATGTATACAGTAAAGTGTCTAGTATACTGAAAAATGTCATGAGCAAAATAATATTTGATTTTTTCCTATATAATGACGCGACATGAAATGCCCAGTCACCTTGACGAGTGGCACGGATGAAACGTTGCGAAGACCCGAATTGGTTCATACACTATAGTAGGAACTTTGCCATGTCATCACTGCTTTCTTTAATATGTGGAAGACAATCTTTTACATCTACTGCTTTGATAACTTCAAACGAAATTGTAGCTTCAACTTCACAATTGTACAATTTTTCACGTAGTGAATTGCCTTTTTCTTGCAGAGAAATTTTCTCTAGAGAATGCGACAGTACCTCAAAGAGAAGCTCGTAGCATATCAAGAACACTGTTATGTGAAACTCAAGCCTCTAGTGTATTTTTGACCTCCAAAAATCTGAAGAATTGTTGCTGGAAAGTACAGATAAATTTCAGTGCATTGATATTGCAGTATACATTGATGGTAGTGGCTTTGATCTCATAAGATCAAAGCCACTACCATCAATGTATTTTCCTACTGCATGGGGATATGGAACACAAACATGAATCTCTTCCACTCGGAGAAGCTAGTTTTGATTACCGGTAGATAATTGAATTTACAGCGTAAACAGAGTGGAGCTAACTGTGACAGCGAATTTTTCAGCATATTCCTTCAGTTTTTCGAGATTGTCTGTTCCAGGTTTTTGACATAATTATCCACCTTTCAAGCACACTAAACAATGCATTGTGTATTCACAATACTGTCACTCTTATTAGTATCTTCCAGGGAACATATAGTTTTCACATATGCAGCAAAAGAAAAAACAAGCAATATTAGTAATTTTGAAGTAAATTTATAAATAAATAATAAATAACGTGATTTAGGCTTATTTGGATTGTAGATTTGAATTTCTTGACCCCAAAAACATATAATTTGACATATTGGACAATAATATCACACAAATATTAAAGAAGTCAGTAAATGGCAGCCATCTTGGGCGCCATCTTGAAAATCACCTCAAAAATGTGTCAGAAAAAAATGGCACCTAAGATATTTGAAATCTACATGTCAAAAGCTACAAAATAAACAAAAAACAGTGGCGTAGCTACATATTCAGCGCCCTGGAGCAGGCAAAGTTTGTGCTCCCTTTTGTCCCTTAAAAATGTTCTGCGCAATTTTAGTTTGAAGTTTAAAATTTATATACTGTTTTCAATTAGACATGTAATCTTACTTTTATTTGAAAGATTAAAATATTTGACAACATATTAGTACATACAAATTAAAGAAATTGTTCGCCCCATATGCATGTATGTCTACCTGTTTGTTCGTGATGACCAGAAAAACCTGCAGCACGAGGCTCAAAATCTTTATAGGGATAGTCGGGGACTTCTCCTGGTGCTCTTGAATTTCAGAAATTTAAATCTCGAATAATTAAATGTAAAATTAATTATAAATCCCAAATTAAGTGAATGGGAAAATATTAATAATTCAACAAAAGCATAGATTTTTAATAAGCAGCAGAAAATTTCTTCAAAAACTCGAAGAGAGGGGGAGTATTTAATAGAATTACAGCGCTGGTAAGGTGATAAATGTATTAGACCTTTTTTAAAAGGGCTGTATATTAAATTTTACTTGGCCTAAAAATTGAACAACCAAATGAGGAAAAAAATTCCTTTTCAAAAATTCTAAAAAATGTTCCTATACTTTTATATAAAATTGAAAAATCCATTTATAAAATATATCTTTTTATTTCCTTTCATAGAAACAAAGTTTTTTGAGAAATCTTTTTCTCAAGAGCAGGTGTTTCAAAGGTAAACAACTGTCGACGGTGTATAGTGGAGTTTAAAGACGATCCGTAAAAAATTTAAAATATTGAATTTATAGATTTTATATTTTATGCATGCTGATGTAGAATTTTTCGCTGATTTCAGATATTAAAATTTCTTCATGGTTGCTCTATTACAACTTTAAACATTAATTATTATTTCATGAATTAAGTGATTCCTTTCAAACTCTCATTTTGAATGCCAGTTTCCCAAAACCACAATTTTTATACTAATATTATTTAAAACGCCGTCAAATTTTTAAAAATGCACCATTTGGAGATTTTAAAGCTATGCATCTAGAATTATCTTTAGACACTTATTAATAATATCTAAATTTCATAAAAATCGACTCACAAGTTTTTGTTTTATATAAAAAAAATCGATTTTTAAAAAGGAAATGAAATACTTTGTTGAAACGCAAATTTGTTAAAATTAAGAAAACTGATGAACCGATCAATTTTGAACTTTCAGATGATCTATAACGCATAATAAAAAAATTCAATAAGTAGGGGACATTGCAGGCTGTGGTTAAATATTTAATATCGTACTGTTTTCTACCATTTTAGATACGGTATTTTGACGGAGCCTTGGGATAATTTTTACTTATTTAATATAAAATTTTCAAAAGTCTACTTACCACTACTTTCAAATAGTAATTTCAGCAAATATCTTAAATTCTCGCGAAAGTCCGTCCTTTTGCCTTATACATCTACAGATAATATGTTTGACGGAGTTTCATTCAGACATAGTTTTGTAAAGAATAGAGTTCGCTCTCTGGTGATGGTAATGGGAACTTAAAGATTTTAGATTGAATTTTTCGGCAAAATTTTGCAGTGCGTGCTCAGCACGCCTGCTAAACGGTGCCATAGATAGCGGAGATTGTGTCTATTTATGAGATTTTACAGTTAGCATATGTGGAATCAAAATTGGTTGAAAATAATGTCGTTAGAAAATTGTTTAAAATTTATGAATGAAAGTGTATGTTTTTTTCTAAATTACATAAATATTTTATCATAAGCGGAAATATTTTGCCTTTCTGTAAAAAAGTTTTTATTCATTATTATACTTTATATATAGACACTATTTCTGTATATTGTTCAAAAAGTTGAATGGAGTAAACCCAAGTTTTTTTTCTTTTTATAAAATAAAAATTCATTGACTAATAATATGTGATATTGGATGATGTTGATGAATGGGAAAAGTGGTACAGAGCTTGATTACGGCCTAAACAAATTCCCATTAATATTTTCGAAAAATATGTTTTGCCTTATTTTATCATAAATTTTGATGCTAGTGAGATATAATGCGGAAAAATACTTTCGAAAAAAGTGGTGTAAATCTGCATAGGCAATAATCAGGTCCTAAGGTACACTAAATTTGATACTTAATTTTTGCAAGGAAAATTATTATCAATCCTGCATTTGAGATTTGCCATATTTTCAAAGTGTTAAACACAATGCGCACAAAATTTAATTTTCAACTTCCTCTTTATCCCTTTCTAAATTTTATCGCCCATGATCATGTGGAATATACTTAAATGTGAAATATATCTCTCTTATTATTGTTTTGTAATCTGTATTGTTGCAGATACAGTTTCCACATAAAAAAATTACAAAAATAAATAAATAAATAAATTTGTTTTCTTGTTTTTTTTGTTTGTAAAATATCAATACATATTTTTTTTTCAATTTGTCAAAGTATTTTTTCATTAAATCGTGGAAAAACTAAATAGCTATTGCATCGCTATTGCATATTAAACTTAGGTTTCTCTGCGTTGATTTCTTTGGCTATTATTATTACCGTACAGTAATCACCACTTCTAAATTATTTGCAGGACACCACAGGATGATTATTGTTTAGAAATAGTGGTAACAAATAAAGTGATTGATGAGAGCCTTGTAAATAAGTTTTTATTACTTTGAGATTTGAAAATTTTCAACTGTCATTTATATAAAAGTTATTGAAGAAAAAAAAATCAAGCCATTCTGAAAAGGTGTTAGAGAAATTACTTGAGGATTCAATATGATATGAATAAAAATTAAGGGAAGACATAAAGGAAAATTTTTGAAAAAATTGATTTTTGTTTTAGTGTTTTAAAATGTTCTTTGAATCTTCCTAAATCCGTTGGTATTCCCGTTTTCAATGACCATTAGAAATAATCGTAAAATTTCAAGGGAATACATCGACTTGGACGATGTATTCGTATTTACACGACGTATGATCCCATTCACATCAATTTTATGTTGACATTTCATACTTACAGTAAACTCTGTCTAAGGCGGATTTGATCTGGACCTCGAACATTTTCCGTAGCAGACAATATTCTGTCTTAGACGATAAATTTTATCTAAGTGTTTATATGTACTTTAATACACGTGCTTGATAAAATTGTGTAAGAACTTCACACAAGTTAGAAGTGTCAAAGTTTTTTCTTTCCTGAAAAATCATACTTTTCAAGTAAAACTCCCATTATCTCATAAAGTATTCCAGTTATTTTGATTTTTTTTTTCTTTTGTGTTAGAGGATAAAGGATATAATATAAGATAATATTTGGCTGACAGTTTAGAAAACTTTAATTAGTTTTAAAATATTTTTTTGTGAAAAAAAGTTAAAATTTCGGAAAAATTGACAATCAAATATCTAAAATAAAAAGTTCAAATAGCAGAAACAAACTGTCTCCCATAAATCTTGAGCATAATCCAGTGAATATGGATTTCAAATTTCACAAAAATCGGTCAGGTAGTTTTCGAGAAAACGAGTGTTAAAGCTGATGTATTTTCCATAGGACTACAGTTAGTTTTGTCTTTCCATAAAACTTTGCGAATAGAGGTAATATTGCTTTTAACTGTGTATAAAAACGTGTTTTAAATAGAAAAAATTGAGGTTAAATACAAGGTAAAATGCCTTAGAATATTCTGTTTGAAACATAAATTCATTTATGTATCTGATTAATGAGGGAAAAATTATGTAAATATTTTTAAAAAATCGCTCTTTCAAATTTTGCGCCCTTAGGATTCGTGCGCCTGGAGCAGTTTGCTCCAATTGCTCCACGGTAGCTACGCCCCTGACAAAAAATATCAAACTTGGCACAAAAATCCAGCTGGAAAACATTTCAGACCCTACTATATATTGTTTTATAGAATTAAATACATAAGCATAGTGATTGAATTTGTAAATGTCGGTTTAGCGCATTAATGACTTAAATATCAACATTTTTAAGTTATAGTCAATGAGATTTCAAATTCCCTTGTTAATATTAAACCTATGGGCATGTAATGCATTCGTATTTTTAAAGTATCTTCTTTAGGAAATTAATATTTTTAACTTTCTTTCCCTGTGTACTGTTTTTAAAGCATGCCTGTCTGTTATCATTATACTTTTTACTTTCTTCTATCTTTACAAGAAGAAAGTATTGGATTCATGAAGATTTTCGACTTCCGGTTTTCGACGGATTTATACGTTTTAGAAGGTCCTGAACACGCTTTGACTATTTTTAGAAAATGTCTGTCTGTGAGTCTGTCCGTCTGTCTGTATGTGACAAAAAATTTGTGGGCGCTCTATCTCCAGAACTAATGTTCGAAATTTAATAAAATTTTATATTCAGTTAGACCTTGATATGAATTAGTGCCTATTGGTTTTTGGTGAAAATTGGACTGCAGGTGGCGCTGCTATACTACGTTTTTCATGATTTTCAAGATTGCTATATCTCAAGAACTAATGCACAGAATTTCCCCCAAACTTCAGATTCTGTGACCCCTTGATATACATAGACGCTGATTAAGTTTTGGTGTAAATTGGCCAGCAGGTGGCGCTGCTATGCCACGTTTTTCATGATTTTCATGATAGCTATATCTCAAGAACTAATGCACAGAATTTCACCAAACTTCAGATTCCGCGATACCTTGAGATACATAGCCGCTGATAAGGTTTTGGTGTAAACTGCCCTATAGGTGGCGCTGCTATGCTACATTTTGCACGATTTTTGCGATAGCTATATCTCAAGAACTAATGCAGAGAACTTCATCAAATTTTAGATTCTGTTACACTAGAATATATAACGTAATTAGACGCTGATTACATTTTGGTATTAACCTTGCAACAGGTGGTGCAGCTATGCTGCATTTTGCACGATTTTTTTCGATAGCTATATCTCAACAACCAACGTACAGAAATTCATCAAACTTCAGATTTTGTTACAAAATGAAATAAAACATAATTACATGATGATTACGTTTTGTTATAAATCCTTCAACTCATGGTGCTGCTGTGCTATATTTTACACGGTTTTTTTAAACTAGCTATATCTCAAGAACTAATGCACAGAATTTCATAAAACTTCAGATTCTTTTACACCATAACATAATTAGACCCTTTTTTACGTTTTGGCATAAATTGTCCAAGATATGGTGTTGCTGTGCTACGTTTTGCAAATTTTTTGTTATATCTCAAGAACTAATGGACGAAATTCCATCAAATTCAGATTCTGTTAGGTCTTGACATAAATAGATGCTTATTAGGTTTTAGTATAAATTACCCAACATGAGGCACTACTAAGCACATTTTCTTAGAATATTAATTAAATTTTGCGTTTTAGGCTTTTCGGATACCAGAATCTCATTAGGCTAGGTCAAATGTTCGAGGAAATTCGATAATGGGTAACTTTGGGGTCACCACGTTTTTTTTTTTTTTTTTTTTTTTTTTTTTTTTTTTATATATATATATATATATATTAAAATGTACTTATGAGATAGAAGAAAGTTTTGGGATTGACACATCCAACTAGTTTTTTTTTTTTTAAGTTGGCAAGATACTTCTAAAATACATATCTAATTAATAATTTTATGTGCTAAATTTTTAGTGAAACTGAGTAAGAGTTTGTTACTTCAAATAGCATTAAGTATATAGTTTAGAAAGAATTTGACAACCAAATAAATAAAAAGGAAACAATCTGCAAGAAACTCAGGAAAAACCTCTTCTTAATGAGAAGTTACTTTAAAAATAAAATGTTCAATTAGGTCGGGAGGTCTACTGTATGGCTTGTGCTCAAGAAGCCCAACCTAGCATTTATTATAATATATATATACATACAATTATTTCACAAATAATTACCGAATTTGTTCTGGGTGAACCTAAAGTTCGTAGGGGAGACCGGGGCACGTTGGCCCAATTTTTATTATCTTATTTTTTTCAATACCTAAATTTTGTTTATTTTCAGATGTAGTATATTTTTACAATACCTAGTACATTTAACTAGTGAGTAAAATGCTTATTTTTAGTTAATAGGAAATTTTCAGAACTTTATGAATTTAATTATGGTGTGATGTCATGTGGGCCAACCTACCCCTTGCCCTTGCACAGGGTAGGTCGGCCCATTGAGTGGGGCACGTTGGCCCATGAATGACGCTTACGAAATGTAAGCATGTACATGTTTACATAAGCACGAATGATGCTTGCGTAAGACATTTTCAAAATCTCTTAACTTTTTTTTTTTTTTTTTTTTTTTTTTTTTTTTTTTTTTTTAACTATTAAAAATTTCAAATTGAAAAAAAAAGAAATAGCACAAGAATATTAAACTTGAAGTTCTGATGTCAGCTATTTTGACCGCACAAGGAAAACATAAACAATCTCTTTTATCTAGAAGTGAATATGCAAATTTGATGCATGAGGGCTTATTATCGCTGAAAACTTATTACTATTTCCAATTGTGAGAATAGAGTACAATTGAATGGACCGATGCGATACGTTGTATTGTAAAATTCGTGGAAGATATGGAAGATGTTAAGTGGATCAATGAAGATTAATTTGATCAAGGTTGCATCCGAAAAGAAAGCGATGAAGATAATCAAGTAAAACTGGAAACCAATATTAATAACAGATATGAAAAAATGGTTTGAGAAGCCGCGGGAATAGATATGGTCGGAATAGAATACATCGGAATAGATATGGACATGTTCAAATTTAAATTTTGCAACTGTCTAAGTTCTTCTAAAATTGTGATTTAAGAATCTTTTTTTTTTTTTTTTTTTTTTTTTTTTTTAAATAGAATTGTAAGAAAACTAAACGAGTATTTTTTTATTATTATTTTAAGTCGAGTAGCTTTTTTTATTTGAATTAATTTCTAATTTTTTTTAATTAAATTATTACTGTCAAAAAACGGGGAGTTGTAAATTACTTACGTAATTATTAAGGGGGGTTCGCGATTTGCTTATTTTTGCTGACAAGGGGGAGGGGGGGTCAAAAATTGCCAAAAACAGGCTTACATAATATTTGAACAGCCCCTTTTAAGGAATACAAAAATATTGACACTGAATAACTGATCATAAATATAACAATGGTGCAACACTTAAGAAAAGAAAAAGACTTCAGAAATAAGCACATTCAAAAGTAAGCCTACAGACTCAAAAGTTTAGAATTGTAACTTGGTATTTTTTTAACGTATTTATAAGTGACATAATATTTTATTTATATATTTTATAATAATTTATTATATTTTAATTTAATATATTTATTATTTTATAATATTTTATAATTTATTTATATTGTATCTATTTATTGTATCAACCACCCACCATTAACTATAGATTGCTCGTAACTAATTGCATGCTATAATGCTATAAATTCTATACCGAAAAAAATAAAGTAAAATTCCTATTAGGCCTAATATTGGGATGGTATACGATCAAACTGGTGACCTCCAGTTTATATCATAGCGTCGACGCTATAATTCTCTTGTTGTTTCTTCACAGTAAGGCTTATGGCACCTTCATTCGAGAATAGTTGTAATTTTCAGTAAGCCTACTTGCTAATTAGGTTACAAACCGCTTAAGAAAAATTTTGTGATAACAACATAACAATAATTATTTTCCAATAAAACACCGGGGCACATTGACCCAACGGGCCAATGTGCCCCAACGTAAGTGGGCCAACTTGCCCCCTCGCCATGTTTGAAATACTTGTGCTGTTCTACACATATCTTAACAACATTTAATGTTTATTGTTACATAAGAAGAATCATTATAAATTGAACTTTCAAAATATCACTCACCTTGTTCTTGTGAAGTATCTCTTGAGAGCATTAAAACGTTCTGCACACTAACGAAAATTTGCTTTGAGATTGACGAAAGTGAAAAATCAACGTTGTTCTTAGTTTGCTTTTGTTAAGAGAACTGAAACTCCTTGAAGGATAGGGGAACAGGTTTTGTAACATGTTTCTATACTTGTGGTGACATCTGGTGACTGGTTTGAGAATTAAAGCAAACTGGTCAACCTGCTCCTATGGCCAACCATAGATATAGGAATAACTAGATTACGCATTCCCTGTTATTCTCCCAATACCTTTTGATTCTGTTGCGGCTCGGTGGCAACATCCATTAGAGTGGCAAAAAGCAAGTGGAACTTGCGATTCTACCTTAGTAATGCATAGCAGATATACGTAATTGTAATTGTGATTTTGTTTGATGCGTTATTAAGTAATTCAAAAAATTGGATTTTGTTTTTCGTTCTTGTTATATTTTAAAATTGAAGTGAACAAAAATAATATTTTTGTCTAATTCACTCATTCACACTTTTTATAAAATGTAAATGAATGAATGGATTTATTTAACACTTCATTCATGTTGTATTCTAAAAACACCAAAAATTTATTAAGAATATTGACCTTGGTAAAATATTTCATGTTTTGTATACCTTTGTTGAGCTATGTTTGGCTAAAAATGTATTCTAAAAAATGTGCATTATTAATGCTTTTTTATTTATTTATTTATTTATTTATTTAATACACACAAATAAAAAGATAACACAACTAAAATAAGTAATTTTTTGTATTAACTTTATTACACTGTTTTTTATTTTTATTTTTATTTATTTATTTATTTTTTTTTTTTTTTTTTTGGGGGGGGGGGGGGGAGCGTGATGAACGATTAACAACTGTGGCTGGAAAAGAAATGTTTTAAGTTTAGTGGGTACATTTGAGCCCCCCCCCCCCCCGGAAAAGATTCCAAGGTCACTAAATGAATTTCTGTTCGAAAATTCAAATGGAATTCTGTTAAAAAATCTAATTTAGTTTTGAAACCCTTTCAGAGTTTTGCCGAATTACTAAATTGTAATTAAAGTAAGTGTTTCAACACTCCCTCATTCTATTTGTACATATAAAGCTAACATGATGTTTAATTTTGCACCAGTTATACACTTTAAATTTTCATCATCATATACTTTCCTTATCATAAAATGAAGTTATTACAGCAGTTTAATAAGAAACATATGTTTCTTATTAAACTGCTGTAATAACTTCATCAGTGCATATTCACATTGTAGATACTAGATAGTATCTACAAATTTGACACAATAATTTATTGTCATTGCAAAGAAACATGGGCAGAAAGGAAGGAGATAAAATATTTTAAACATCTGGAAATTTTGAAAAACTGTGTGAACAACGAAACAGAATTCATTGAATGTAAAGGGGGAGGTTAAAAGTCGCAAACTGAGGAAGAATTTTACTTAAAACGTTATTATAAACTTCCTGGACAAAGAAAAAATCATTTAAAATTGTACATACATTTTTTAAAAATTCTATTTTGCTTACAGAGAAAAAAAAAGTTGGAAATTGTACTAAAAGCAAATGAGGTTCGTTCGTAAGATAACGAAATTTTTAAAATAATCAGATTTTGCTATTACAGTAAACAGTACTTTTGATGCAGTATAGTGGTCGAAATCTTTTTTGTGTTCCTGTAAATATACAGGAATAGTAACTTTTATTACACCTCAGCAACGTATATCATATTCATAAAATGTGAAACAGTTTAATATAATTAAAACATGCTCCAAACAATGTTTCCCCGTATAGCATTATGTTGTGGAATATTTTTGTGTGGCCCTGTAATTTAATAATAAATATTCTTTGCATCACAGATTATGTATTTTAATATATATACTTCATAGGTTCATGTCGATTCTATTATATTCGAAAGAGTTTAACATCATTAAAATGTACTTGAAATTATCTTTTCCTATTGATCGTAATGTAATGGAATACTTTTGATTGTCCCTCTAATTAAACTATACATCCGATTTTGATAAAATTTGAAGTGACACGACAATAATTATGTAATAATTATATATTTTAAATTTCAAACGATTAAAATGCATTTGTAACTTTTTCCCCCATTATCCGTAATGTAACGGAATACTTTTGATTTTTCCTGTAATGGATATATTCATCCGATTTTCATAAAATTTGAAATGACTCAACAAAATCAAATAATAATTAAATATTTTAAATTTTAAACGATTCGGTTGGGTAGTTTTTGCATTGTTATATGCGGACGGACGGACAGACTGAACGACAGTCTAATGACAGGTGCTATAGGTGAGGTGAGCGCTAAATTGCACAACGCTCCAGGATATCCAATCTGCAGGCTCCTCCCACAATAGAAACGAGTGCTATTTATTGATTAATCCTAAAATGACGACATCTTGAAGCGTTTTTAAAATTAATTTTACATTTTTTTTCTGAACATAGAATTAAAAGCACTCTTGTGTATTTTTAAAATAATAATAATAATAATTATTATTATTAGATGTTCTTTCCCTGACTACCCATAAATTTTTTATTTTATGATATAAAACCATAAGGCACTTTAATTTGAAATAAAATTTCTTTAAAAGAAATTAAAAAAAAATGGGAGGTGGGGGATATATGTTAATATCAAATATTTAATTTATATGCTTTAACATCGAAGTTTTAATTATGAATGCATGTGTATCTTGGTTTAGAACTAGCACCTGTTAATATTAGCAGGTTTTATTTATTTGTCATTTATTACTTTTATTTATTCAATTATTTATTTATTTATTTATTTACTTTTAAAAAAATATTTCAGATTTAATAGTTTCTGATGTCATGCAATAAATTGAAAAAAAAGTACGGCTATTCATAGAAAAATCACATTTAATTATTTTTATTACTTAAGAAACCAAAGGAAAGCTTTTTTGTAATTCATTAGTTTGTATATTAATAAGGTTGCTCTTAAATCCAAAAGGCCAACTTTATGACATAAGTTTTAATTTACTTTTGTCGGAAATGTACGAAACTAGCAGGTGTTGTTGTTCAGGAATTAGTTAATAACACTCATTTCCCATCTTTTTTTTTTTTTTTTTTTTTTTTTTTTTTTTTTTTTTTTTTTTTGTAAATATTTTAGAAAATAGTGTCAAAGTGGGTGTTTTAAACTGAATTTCTGATATTTTGAATTTATATTTAATAAAGGAAAAATACAGGGAAAAAATAATAATAACAGATAATTTCTAATAATTTTAGCTATCAGTTATTTTCAAATACTTTATCCAAATGTTATTTAGTTATGTAAATGATTTTTTTAATGTAAAAAACAACAACAAAGATGAACAATTTATTTAACTTATTTTTATAAATAACTATTTGAGATCGTGTTACATAAAAAACACACATATACTCTTAAATTTGGACTTAAAAAAGTAGTAAGAAGGTTTTTGTTAAATCTAGTTAAAATTTAAATCCAAATTAATTTTACATTTCTTTTTCCTTCTTAATAGTTTTTCATAACTACTAAGACATTCAAAACAAATGTTCAAAGGTTTTCAAAACATTTTTCATAATATACTTAAAATAATAATAATGATAATAATATAGTTATTTTTGTGACTACCCATACAATTTTCATTTTATGATATAACATCATAGGCTAGTAAATTTGCATAAAAATGCTTTAAAGTTAAAAAAGAGAGCGAGAGGAAATATACTTTAATATCAAGTATTTCATTTATATGCTTTACATTAAAGTTTTATTCAGGTATATTTGTGTATATGGACCAGAATATAATGTATGCATAAAAAGTTTTTTTCCTAAAAGCCTGGGAAGAAAAAAAAAAAGATTTATTTTGATTTAAGACAAATATCTGTTAATATTAGCATTTTTTATTTATTTTTTATTTATTTCTTTTCTTTTTTTTACTTTAAAGAAAAATAATTTGAGATTTACTAATTTTAATGTCATGCATTAATTGAAAAATCATGTTCGATTATTATAAATATGTGAGAATTCAAATGAGATCTTTTTTTTTTTTCAATTTATCATTTTTGCACTTTGTTAATAAATAAGAAAAGTTCAATTTCGAGAATCTCCTAGATTCTTATTTTTTATAGTAATTGTTTGAATGTATGTTTGATAAAAGAGAAAGAGATATAAAAAAAAATATTTAGTACTTACTGTCTAATAATTTTAGCTATCAGTTACTTTCCAATACAGATAAGTGTTATTTAAATTCTGTACTACACCAAATTTGAATTTTATTTTAAAATATATTTAATAATTAACCTTTTTACTAATTTTTTAACCTCAAATATAAGAGTATATTATCTTTAAATACTATATATATATATATATATATATATATATAACTTGAATTTGAATACATTTATCATAAAAAAATTAAATAAATTTTACATTTTTTTTTTTTTTTTTTTTTGTATAAAATAATTTATTTTCTACTGTAAATTATTCAAAAGGGTTAAGATGATTCTTTTATAAATACTTTTGTATAAATCTGCTTATTTTATTTATGAAAAATCATTCAAATGTAAGATTTGGATAAAGGTATTTGAAAGTAATTGATAATATTAGAATGAAAATGAAATTCTAGGGGTTTCTTCAATTAATTTTCTTTTTCTTTTTTTTTTTTTTTTTAATGAGATGCAAAAATAATGAATAAAATAAAGCTCTGCTTTCAAATCCTAATAATAATAATTAACCGTGGAATTTTCTCAGATCAGCCCTATTTTTTTTCTTTCTTTTTTATTTATTTTATTTATTTATTTATTTTTTAATTATTGCATGGCATCGTAAACTAGTAAATCTGAAATAAATTTTTTTTTAAGCAATACAAAAAAAAAAAAAAAAAAAAAAAAAAAAAAAAAAAAATTAAAAAACTTGTTAACATTAAAAGTGGCTAGTCCTAAGTCAGGATTCAAAACATAACTTTAACGTTAAAGCATATAAATTAAATATTTACTATTAAAATACATCCCCCCTTTCTCTCTTTTATTATAATAATAATTATTATTATTAACTTTACCCTTTTTTTTTCATTTACTAACTTATGATGGCATATCATAAAATGAAAATGTTATGGATAGTAACAAAAAGAATATATTATAATTATTATTATCTTTATAGTGAATAATGTTTTGAATATATTGAAACAAAAAGAAATTTTAAATTCATTTAAAGAGCCCTGCAAAACCCATATTAAACAATGGACCTTATGCACACAAGCTGAGTTCGAGGCTAAAATTCGTCTGCTGGCGGTATTTACTGGCGGTGTTTAGCATAGCAGTCTATGGAGTGCAATTTATTAATGCTTGTTTGTTAGAAATACCGGAAAAAAATTCTTTGTTGAAGCAGCATATACTTAATGTATTGTAATATAAATTCAAAATTGTTGTTCTTCTTGCAAGAAAATTCATTAAATTTGTAAGTTTTCTGTTAAAATGTATCCAGAAAGGCTGAAATCGTCTGCTAGCGATGTTTGCGCCTGCGCATTCAAGCATTCTGGCGGTGCAGTGGCTAGAATAACAGGTTAGCGTACCGCCAGCTCTGGCGTGTGACGTCACGTGCATAAGGTCCATTCCCCAGTAGATGACGTTCGCTTATTAGTATGGGAGGAGCTTCAGTTTGTTTATCCCTAAGCGTTGTGCGATTTAGCGCCGACCGTGGAGAATAACCGTTCGCGCGCGCAGAATCAACTTTTCTCCCCGTGTGCGTAATCTAGTTATTCCTACATCTATGTGGCCAACATGCCCCGGTCTCCCCTACAACATTAAAGTACATACATTTTAAGTAGAAAATCCACATAATTTTTTCCCAAAAAGATGTCTTATCCTTAATATAGTAACAAATAAAATAATTTTATTCTATTGATAAAAGGGTAAAGATAAGATTTAATTAAAAAACAAACTAATAAACATGATGGGCAAAAAAATGAAAGTAAATAATTAAATGAATTAATTGAAATAATAGTAAAATTTTAGTTCATATGAAATTTCTCTCCTATAACCTCTATTTACCTTTATTTTTATTTATTTTTATTTATTTTATTTTATTTTTATCTATTTATTTTTTCCTTTAAGTTGAATAACTCAGTTGATTAAGTCTCTAATTTGATTAAAATCTCTATTTTGAGAAGTGAACTGCCAATAACATTTAGATATTGTTTGTTTTACAATTGTTAATGAAATATTAAATTTGAAAATGAATTTAAACAAACACATAGTAATCCTAAATAAACATAATGTGAGACATTGATCATGGGAATCAGTTGGGCATGGAGGCCTACTATGCTCTGATCAAGATTCAGCTAGGTGAGAAGGCCTATTTATGAGCTAAAGCTCTATTAACCCCACCTGATGATGCAAATTAGACATCTCTCATCCGACAAACAAAGTTTTTTGTACAGATTAATTATAGTTATTAACTTCATAAGAGATGAATCTATGGAAGTTGTAACAAAAAATTGCACATTAATGATTCTAACGGAACATTTAATCAATTAGCAGCAAGTTATTTTGAAATATATATTGATTGTGTTCAATTAGTCTAACACAATTTATAATTTTTTTGGAGTAGGTTTGGCTTCATTAAGACTAAGGAGAACCATGATGATAACGATGTTTTTTCTAAAGTGAAAGTGTGAGGTTAATGTACAACTTAGAATATAATACAAAGAGTTTCCTATATCTCCACAGGTGTAATTCGGCGAGAAAACCTTATTAAATTTGTAGAGGTATGACGGAAATGGCCCGTGGTTTGTCGCGAATATATAGATATTTCTGTGGTATAAGAGCTTATTAGATACTGTTGGGAGGAGACTATATGTATAGCGCCCCGTTTCAGCATAATACCATTCTTCTTGTCAGTATTAAGGCAGAGATATATTTAGTTTTTTTTTTTTTTTTTTTTTTTTTTTTTTTTTTAAAGATATGAAGCTGGATATGGAAAAAACTTAACACCTATAGCCGGAGATGTGGAATCAAGAGCTGCTTCATTAGCTAATTTGTCAGCAATTTCATTCCCAGTCACTCTTGAGTGTCCACGAACCCACTGAAAATAAAAAGTCTTGAAGGAATGCTGCAAGGCTTGTATTGCGTTTTAAACTAGACAATTAAAAGTAAATGTATTTTCCAGGGCCTGTAAACTTAAATAGCTGTCGGAATGGATTGTAATATTCTTGTGATTAGAGTTCTCGGACCATCGGATGGCTTCCTCGATCACCAAGAGTTCTGCTTGAAAGATGGAGTTTTCAGGACCTAATTTAATCTATCTTGTATGAATTATTTCTTCATGCCTCATTGCGCAGAAGGCATAGCCTGTCCCATGGTCGGTCTTGGAGCCATCCGTAAAAATATTGATTTCTGACATACACATCTCATCTTTCCAGTTAAAGTATACGGTAAGGAATTAAATTGCTGGACATTACTTTTGATTGGAAGAAGTCAGGTTGGTAGTCTGCTACTGGTAATCCAAGATGCAAAATTCTTTCGGATACAGTTACCTTTTGCAACTAACTTCAGTGCTAATGGAGGGATTCCCGTTAGGACACACAAAGCAGCCGTTGCTTTTTTTTTCTTTTTTTGTATGCACCAGAAATCATAAGTAGATAATGTGCTTAGATTAAAGAAATGAGCCTCAGACCGTGCGCATTTTGCATTCGGTGGTACCATATAGCTGAGGCATAGGTGATCTTTTTTTTTTTTTTTTTCTAAAATATTTAAGTACCATATCTTTAATATTGATTTTGATAATCCTCCCTGTGAGGCTTCAAACTTTAGAAGGTTCTGTGAAATTATTTCTGTGCGCTTATTTCTTAAGTGAGGTAGAAATGAAAGGGTATTAACAAGTATTATTCCAAGATATGGTAAGGTATTTTTGTGCTTTAATGTATGACTATTTATTTTGAAAATTGCTTGTCTTTTAAGATATTTTGGATGTCTTAGGTCGAGGACTTGGTATTTTGTGTACGATATGACCATGTTGTGAAGTTGTGACTATTCTGCTACAATTTTCAGTGCTTCATTGTCATTCTTCAAGCAGTTTGTGTGTTTGGCCTCTAGCTACAATTAACAGATCATTAGCATAGGCCACTACTACAAAACGTTTCTTTTAAGTTGACGTAATAAGCCATTCATGAAGATCTTCCAGAGCAAAGGGCCGAAACAGGATCGTTGTGGACATCCCCTGTGGAACCAATGAAGGTCATCCGATAATCAATTTGGATATGCACCTCGTAATGATAGGAAAGATCTAACTATGTTTATATATGGGATTTCTACATCTATATCTTGTAATTTTTGTATTGTAGCTATCCAGGGTAATCTATCAAAGACATTTTGGAAATCTAAATAAATAAGGGAAGTATAGCAATCCTCTTGAACGTTTGATTCAGTTTGTGAGAATAACTCTTGTAGAGCTGATTTTCTGGATTTACCTTCCATAAATGCATGCTGTGATGTGTGGATGTCCGATGAAGTTCTTAAGGAGTGGGGAATTTTCTTTAAGATCATTTTTTCAAATATTTTTCCCAAAATCGGGAGTAGTGAGATCGATCTATAAGATCCCGCCTCATCAAGTGCTTTTATCTGGTTTCAGGAAATAGAATAATACACTAATTATACTAGTATTAATTACTGTAGTGGACTTAAAGAGTGCAAATAATTCTTGACGATGAAAATCTTGGAAAGCGAGTTTTTTAACTTTTCCATGTGGATCTCTCGTATTTCGACACAGAGACAACCAAGCGGATCTTTTTCCTCCGGGATAGTTTTTGAAATATAAAACAGAAAGCAAAGGTATAAAACCTTTGCTCTTTCTGTTTTATATTTCAAACATTGCTCTTGAGTTGCTGGCGCTAATTTCGATTTTCTGTTCAGAGCTTTTATATAATTTCTTCTTTTTCTGAGATCATTAGACCACCATGTTATTTTAGGTTGATATAAACTCTTCCGTTTTTTTAAGATTTTTCTTGCATGAATCAATGAGTATGTTTAGAAATATATAAAGACTCAAAATCGTCGTATTTCCTGTCTTCTTAAAGTCTAGGCTTGAGTCTTGAATTTTCTGTGAGAAATATTAGCTGAAAGCTTTAAATGAAGTTTTTTTAGTTTTACACTCATTGCCATAAAAATTTGCGCACCAAGAAAAAGACGTCCAAATGAAACGAAATCTTGCATGAGTAAATACTACTGTGATATAAGTAAGTTATTAGAAAACCAAAGAAAAAGGATCATTTATTCCAGAAAAAAGTACAAATGAACAGAAATTTTAGTACTCTGCTGGACCCCTCTAGCGCGAATGCACGATGCGATACGAGCGGGCATTGACGCTATCATGTTTGTGTTCGGGTCCGCCGAATTATAATACTCCAATAATAATTAACATACATTTATTACGAGACATTACATAACTTCACGCAGAAAAAACATACACACATATCAAGAACATAGAATAGAAGGATAATAAAAAGCATCATGGGAGTGAGAGTTGTAGTCCTTTTTTCACGACCTCTATCGGCTTGGTAAATACATAACACTCTTTCCCCCTAGGAATACAGGACATAATCTTCTAAATGTTTTGGTGAGGTTCGGGAGCGTTCAGAGCGTCGTAGAACAGGAAGATCGGGTTTCTTAGTTTCAGGCTGACACACAGGATCGGACTCTGCTGTTGAATCGGGTGTAACTGGATCATTTTCTGGAGTTGGCGAAGGTGGAATAACAGAAGGCTCTGTAGACGTTTCCGCATCTTGCACACGGCTTCGAACCTGATCAACATGACGATTGTGAATAATACCGTCTACTAAATCTTGAACTTTATAGGATAATGGCCCTGTTGTTTCTGTAACCTTTGCTGGAATCCAAGATGACCCTGAACTGTAGTTGCGAATGTACACGGGATCGTTCTCTTGAAATTCTCGTAGGCGTTTGTTTTTGTCTACCTCAGCTAGTTTCTCTTTTTTGAATTTCATTTCTTTATTGAGATCAGGGTGTAATCTCTCCAACATGGATGTCAAACGACGATTCATTATAATTTCAGCCGGTGATTTACCTGTGGTGGTACAAGGCAAGGTATGCTGAGCAAATAGAAATCTAGCTAGGCGAGTCTTCCAATTACCTTGAATGATCCGTTTCAAAGCGTGCTTTGTTGTAGCCACCATTCTCTCTGCTTGGCCATTGGAGGAGGGATGATAAGGAGCTACTAAAATAGGTCGAATCTGGTTTCGTCGTAAAAAGTGTTGAAATTCAGTGGATATAAACGTTTTACCATTATCAGATGCGACTGAATCTGGGAGTCCATGCATGGCAAAAATAGATCTTAGGTTGTCAATGGTAGCCATGACGACATGGAGGAAACTGGTACAACCTCTAGCCACTTCGAGTGAGAATCAACTAAAATTAAAAAAGTTTTCCCTTGAAAAGGACCGGCGAAATCTACATGAAGGCGAGACCATGGCTTTTCTGTCCATTCCCAAGGGTGTATAGGAGCCTTGTCAGGAGCTTTCTGATTTTCTTGGCACATACTGCAAGTCTTAACAGTATTCTCAATGGCACTATCTATGTTAGGCCACCACACGTAACTGCATGCTAGACCTTTCATTCTGACTATACTGGGATGTCTATTATGAAGGAGGACGAGAACTTGATTCTGGAGTGCAGTCGGTGCAACAACTCTACTACCCCATAAGACACAATCTTGATGAACACTTAATTCATTACGACGCTTAAAGTAGGGTTTGAAATTTATGTCAGTCATATTGGCAGGCCAACCATTTAAAATCATCAAGGAAATTCTGGATAGTATCGGATCTTTTTTAGTAGCCGAAGACAGCAACTTGGCATCTAACTGCGTTACAGGACATGACTCTAGCAACAGAACTTCAGTCGGGGCAGGAATATCAAGTTCAAGAGTGTGTAAAGGTAATCGGCTTAGGGCATCGACATTAGCTATTTCTTTACCCTTCTTATATTCTATGTCATAATCATATGCAGCTAAAATTAAACTCCACCTAAGTACCCGTGGTGAAACCATTTGTGGCACTGGTTTATTTGGATTGAAAAGTCCTAAAAGTGGTTTATGGTCAGTTATTTTGAATCTACGCCCCTGAAGATACTGATTAAACTTTTTGACAGCAGAAATTATGGCAAGAGCTTCCCTATCTGTCTGACTGTAATTCCTTTCTGGTTTTGACAAAGTACGAGAATGGTAAGCAATAGGGGATTCTTTACCACTAGGTAAAACATGGCTTAAGACGGCCCCCACTCCCTTAGAAGAAGCATCGCAAGTTACAGATACCGGAAGTGTTTCGTCAAAATGTGTTAACACGACATCTTTTTTTAATAACTCTTTTTCTGCTTTATAAGCCTTATCATGCTTAGGCGTCCAACGCCAAACTCTGTCATTTCGGAGTAACTCATGCAATGGTTCTAAGCAATCCGATCTGTTTTTTAGAAAACAGCCATAAAAATTTAACATTCCTAAAAAGGCTTGCAATTCAGTTTTATCTTTTGGAGTTGGCGCCTCATGAATAGCCTTTACTTTATCAAAACTCGGTTGAATACCCTTCCGATTTACACGAAATCCCAATAATTCAATTTCGGGAAATGCGAATTTACACTTTTCACGTTTAAGATGAATTCCAGAATCTTGCAAGCGTTCTAGAACTTGCTTTACCTTTAAATTATGGTCTTCAACATTTTTTCCTTGAACAAAAATGTCATCTAGGTATGGCAGTACGCCATCAATACCTGCTAGTACTTCTTCCATTCTTTTTTGGAAAATGGCCACAGCGACAGAAACACCAAATGGAAGCCTATTAACTTTGAATAATCCCTTATGGGTATTTAATGTTAGTATTCTGGAAGTTTGATCATCAACCGGAAGTTGCAAATATGCTTCAGAAAGATCAGTGCTGTAATCGGATGGGAACGCATGGGAACGCCGTTCCCAGAAACATTTTTTTGGTACTGTTAAAATAAATATGTGTATATATATCGCACACAAAGTTTTTTTTCAAGCAAAATGATAATAATTATTATTTATTATAACGATAATAATGAAGTTTATGGATACTGGAGATGACTCTAGAGAGTTAAAGCCTCTTTTCTAGACTGTATAAAATATACCGATTTCAACGTCTGACTGCGAAAGAATATTCAGTTGTATGAATAACATCATGATCGATGCGAGACGTTCATAGCTTATTGTAAAAGCCAATTAATTCACTTAAATGCTTAAGCCGTGTAGAGCCTCCTTAAAAGAATTTTACCATGAACCATACGTGAAATCTTGGTTGCGACCAGCACGGATATTAACAGACAAGAGATCTGCTTGTATATGAAAGAGTATAGAAAACACTTCTCATTATCGTTCTTTATGGAAATTTTTAGGATATATATGTTAGCAAATAATATATAGATCTATTTCTGTTTTTCCATTAAATTTTGATTCATAATGAAAGATGTTACAGCGGAATTGACCAAGTATTGCTTTTAGATGAATGCTTTACAAATACAATACTAGAAAAATTGGAATATAATAATTATAATTGATAAATTAAAAAAAGTCGGCTTATGGCTAAGTGTTTTAAATTAGTATTTTGCTTAGCAAAAATTCGGTAGCATCAACATCTACTGTATCAAAAAGTGAGTTCCCAGAAATATTTTTTTCCAACTACAGCACTGAGAAAGATCCAATTTTGAAAAAACTGTACCATCCGTCATAATAGCCAGACCTTCATTTACCGTCGGAAGCGGATAAGTAAACGGTTTTACTGCCTGATTTACCGTGCTACGATAATCGCCACACAGTCTGATACGACCATTTTTCTTTAGAACCGGAACTACGGGCGTTGCCCAATCAGAATATGAAACAGGTTCTAAAATTCCTTTTTTAGAACCTGTGTACACAATGAAATGTTTAACCATTTCATCTATTTCACTAGTTACTTTATTTCGAAGGGCAAAAGGCACATTTCTAGCTTTTAGAAATTTTGGTGAACACTTTTCATCAATTTTAATTGATACCAGAGGCCCCTTAAATTTCCCCAGCGATTCATTAAAAACATTACGGTATTCGTGTAATATAGAATCTAAAGAACAAATAGAAATTTTATTAACATTTTCATTAGAAATTAAATTTAAATTCAAGGCATTAAACCAACTCCTGCCTATTAACGATTTACCTTTCCCCTCAACGACTAAAAGAGGTAAATTAACATTACTAGACTTATAAGTAACATTAACATCAAAATATCCAACAAGATTTAATTTTTCAGAACTCCATGTTCCTGGCCATAATTTAACATGAGTATCATAACTTATAATAGAATGCAATGACCCGGAATCAATTTCCATTTTATGTGGAATTCCATTTAATTTAAGAAATATATCATAAGGGGGATAATCAGTAACAGCACTTACAGAATTTAAATTATTAATGCAATTATATTCATCATCAATAACATTTGACTTACCTGAATCGAATTTTTGCACCTTAGATGTTTTGGTTCCCTGTTTATTATTTTTTTTAGCATTACAAACTTTCGCGATGTGGCCAACACGACGACAGTAATTGCACGTCGCTTTAATAAACTTACACTCACCATAGGGATGATGATCGCCACATCGGTAACAGGGATTTTTCTTATTTTGCTTATCTTTACACTCCTGAACTTTTTTACCCGACACTTTCGGTTTGACGTAATTTACGGTACTAAGTAGCGTACCTCGAATTTCTGTAGATTGTTTCACAGCAGCTTCTCCTGCTAGAGCTATATCTAAAGCCGAAGTCAAAGTGTCTAGGATCTGAAAGAAGTTTTCGTTGAATTTCTTCGTCAAGAACACCACATACTAATCTATCACGAAGCATAGAGTCCAATTGCGTTCCAAAGTTGCAATTTTCCGAAAGTCTTCTCAATTCGGCCATGAATTCAGAAATAGTTTCATTTTTCCGCTGGTCTCTTTCGTTGAATTTAAATCTGCATAGAATTTCAGACGGTTTAGGTGAGAAATGTTCATCTAATTTTACCAGCAAGTCAGCAAATGTCATTGCATTTGGGCTATTAGGAGTGCACAAAGAGCGTATAACTGAATAATGCTGGACCCGAAACACTAAGAAAAATTGCCATTTTTTATCTGGTTCCGTTATACTGTTAGCGGTGAAAAAGAAATCTAAACGTTCTTTATATTCAATCCAGTTCGTTTTCCCTACTATAAATACAAGCGTCTAGAGATCACACTTTCTCAATTTGATCCCGCGGGGGATCGGCCACTGCGCATATCGTTCCCCGCATGACGTAGCGATTTTCGCGGATTTTTGCATACTTCACATATATTTCCGTGCATGACGTATATTTTGACAAATATGAGTTATATATATATATATTTTAACCATTTTCTATTATTTTAATTAGGAAATAAAAATAAATTACAAAAGTTTAATTATTAATAATAGAACAAAACAATTTATATCGATTTATAAAAGGAAATGCAAAGTAAATAAGCAATTTATAAATAACTAAACAACAATGACCGGGTTTCCATATGAAGCACAAAATTTTGTTGCACTCTATTGATTAAAAAATATATAACTGATATTTGATAACGAAGTTTTTGCCAAACTGGCATCAGAAAAAAAAAAATCGCGCCAATGTGGTGCGTATATGACATTTGTGTCCTGATATATATATATATATATATATATACATATATTTTAAATAATGTTATGAATAATAAATTCCAATATCTTGATGTTATGTAATTTTTCTATTACAATATTATTTCATATGTTTTTTTCATTTATCTTTAAGTGAAATTTAACTATACATCTGCTGAAGGGTTAAGCTGCTTAAAATGTTTAGAATTAGAAATTATTACAAAACTACGATATAAGTCAGTCTATTTTAAAAACAGTCTATAGAAATGTAATAACAACATGTACATAAACTGTAAACCTGAAAAAGAAAGATTTTTTATAGCCTTTTTTCATGAAGAAGGAATTATTATATCAAAGATATTATAAAAAAAAGTATTTGGCTTATAGAATTAGTGAAACTTCAATTTCCATTAGCATAGTTTGGTGATGCATATGATTTTTTTTTTTTTATCATTACAGAGTATAAACAATTACTGTTATAACTAATTAAGTGTTTAAATGTTATTATAATTATTTTATTGCTATTAATACTGCTTTTTCTGAAATGTCAAATAATTGTGAGTAATTTGTTTGGATACCAACTTGGACATTTTTTCGCCAAGTACTGGCAAAAATGTACCACTAAACTGGAAATTCAAATTTATTGATGGAAATTCAAATTTCATTAACTTTTTAGGTGCGTTCGTAATTATGTAAATACGTAGCACCTATTGTTGTCGCTCAGTCCGTCCGTCTGTCTGTCTGTCCGCATATAACAACGCAAAAACTACCCAGCCGAATCGTTTGAAATTTAAAATACACAATGTTGCGTATATAGGGTTCTTTTGATCTTATGGTTAGACAACTTCAAACTCTTGTATCTTAGAAAAGTAGAAAATAATTTATTTACAGATCTTCAGAACAACAGAGTCTTCAAAACTCACAAATATTACTAGATATTCAAAAATAACTGCTCAAATCTATCGTAAAAGTACAGCTTTAGATCCCAGAGACTCTTTATACAACGTCTCAACACTTAATAACATTCAAAACAACATAAATGAAACTCAAGCAAACTTGCTTAACAAATGCCTTGTTCACTCAATGACTGACTGGTAAATAATAATAACAACAGCTCGTATCACTCTCCTTATATAGGCTGGCAGCGTGTGCTGGAAATTTCTAGAACCTTCTCGAAAAATCCACGGAACAACAAACAATGTATCAGTATATCTAAGGGGGGTTACCATAGAGAGGAAAGGGTTACCATCGCCAACAATCGCCAAGTTTGTCGCCAACTTGGCGATATATCGCCAAATTTGGCGACCAAAATTAGTCGCCAAAAGTGACGCAAACTTGGCGATATCTCTAATATTTCGCAAAGCTGCCATAGACATACACTGAAAATAATAGACGAGTTTGCTTGATAACAGAGACAATGTAACAAAAACTAATATTAGTAAAGGAATGCAGCTTAATAAGATTATTTACATCATTTTACAGTACAAACACTAACTATTTACAAAATTCGTAACAATAATTATAACATAATTTTGTCGAGTCATTTCAAATTTTATGAAAATCGGATGGATAGATCAATTACAGGGACAATCAAAAGGATTCCGTTACATTACGGTCAATAGGGAAAAAAGTTTGAAATGCATTTTAATCGTTTGAAATTTAAAACATATAATTACTGCGTACTTTTGTCGAGTCATTTCAAATGTTATGAAAATCGGATGCATAGATCAATTACAGGGACAATCAAAAGGATTCCGTTACATTACGGTCAATGGGGAAAAAAATTTCAAATGCATTTTAATCGTTTGAAATTTAAAAATATAATTATTACGTAATTTTGTCGAGTCATTTCAAATGTTATGAAAGTCGGATGCATAGATCATTTACAGGGACAATCAAAAGTATTCCATTACATTACGGTCAATGGGGAAAAAGTTTCAAATGCATTTTACTGATGTTACACTCATTCGAACATAATAGAATTGGCATGAATCTATGAAATATATACTAAAATATGCATTCTGTACAATCTGTGATGCAAAGAATTTTTATTATTAAATTACAGGGCCACAAAAAAGTATTCCACTACATAATGCTATACGGGGAAACATTGTTTGTTACGTGTTTTAATTAGATTCAACTATTTCACATTTCATGAATAAGATATACGTTGCTGAGGTGTAATAAAAATTACTCCTTGCATATTTACAGAAACGTAAAGATTTCGACTACTATACTGTATCCGGAGTACGCTCTACTATGTCAGCCAGATTTGAATATTTTTAAAACTTCGTTATCGTACGAACGCACCTCATTTGCTACGTTCACGTGCAATTTCCAACTTGTTTGTAATAGGAATTGGAAGGAAAATCTTACAATTATCTATCAAAACAATTAACAGTTTTAAACAGAAAGAGACTAAAATAAAAAAAATAAATAAATAAATATGTATGCATTTAAAAGGAAGGAGAATCGCGCCATCGATGTAGGGATTACGTGCATAAATGTATAATAAATATATTTCTGTGTAATAATATAAATGCATTTCTTCATTAGAGAAATACTACATCTTCATCAATGGAGCGATGATTAGAAAGAAACACGCGCGCGAGAATAAATTTATTACTATTTCTTCATCAGAGAAATACTAGAATCTCCAAGCACGGAAATATATGTGAAGTATGCAAAAATCCGCGAAAATCGCTACGTCATGCGGGGAACGATATGCGCAGTGGCCGATCCCCCGCGGGATCATATTCAGAAAGTGTGATCTCTAGACGCTTGTTACTATAAATTCTTCGAGCTTGCCAAACGACATTTTGAAGAAATCAAAACAAAGTACCAGGAGTAATTACCAGTTCAGGAAACGTTGAAAGGAACCAAAAGAAAATAAATTATCACAGTTTTTTTCTCGTCGCCAATATCATGTTTGTGTTCGGGTCCGCCGAATTATAATACTCCAATAATAATTAACATACATTTATTACGAGACATCACATAACTTCACGCAGAAAAAACATACACACATCTCAAGAACAAGGCTAACTTATCAAGGGGGCCTTGCTCAAGAACATAGAATAGAAGGATAATAAAAAGCATCATGGGAGTAAGGCATGGGAGTGAAAGTTGTAGTCCTTTTTTCACGACCTCTATCGGCTTGGTAAATACATAACAGACGCATACAAGTTCCGTATGATGTCCTGAGACATCTCGTTCCACAGTTGCTGTAAACGCGCCTCGAGTTCAACTAAACTCGTAGGGTGTCCAACTTGCCGTCCCAAATGATCCCAGATATGCTCGATTGGTGACAAATCTGATATCTTTTCCTTATATTGCATTTTTGATGTATTATAAATTATATATTACATAATATATAATTTGTTACAGACAATAATATATTACATCTATTAGTGTCTCTTCTGAATTTATTTTTTCTATTATTCGATTTTCTTCATAAAGTTTGATGTTTTTTTCTTTATCTTCCAATTGAATAGTAAAGTTTTCTAAAGCATTTTCTAACTCTGTGATTTTATTCTCGTTATCTCTCTTAAGGTTTTTGTTTTGAGGATTTATCGATGTACTCGTACTGTTCTGATTCTTTGTTAACTTTTTTATTTGTTCTTCTAGCCGTTGAACACAAAGTGATATCGTCCCTAAACTAAATCCTTCTATCCTTCTATAGTAAAAAAAAACTAGCCTTAAAAGGAATGACTCCTGGAATGATGCTGATGTGGAAGATTTCCGGAACTAACGAATCCGGTTTGTCCACTCCTTCCACGAGTCGAATAGACCAATCAGGAAAGGACTCTGTCTATGTATCGCCGTATGGGTTACCATAAAGAGAGGAAAGGTTACCATCGCCAACGATCGCCAAGTTTGTCGCCAACTTGGCGATATATCGCCAAATTTGGCGACCAAAATTAGTTGTCAAAAGTGACGCCAGCTTGGCGATAACTGTAATATTTCGCCAAATTTTTAATTTCTTTACAACACCAGTCGTTTAATACATCATTTGAGAGGTTTGCAACTGCTTATTCATATAATGGATGTCTTGTGTGTAATCCCCCATTCTGCTCCCCAGGGGGGACACATTTTTAATTTCTTTACAACACCAGTCGTGTTACACAAGATTTGAAAGGTCTGCAACTGCTTATTCATATTATGGGTGTCTTGTGTGTCACCCCCACACTTTGCTCTCCCCAGGGGGGAGGGGGTCACATTTTTAATTTCTTTACAACACCAGTTGTGTGACACATCATTTGAAAGGTCTGCAACTGCTTATTCATACCATGGGGTATTGACGAGCGCAGCAAGCAGGGGTAGCCAATAATTTGGAATCGCGAAGCGATTACGCGGGGGGTTGGCGAGCATAGCGAGCAGGGGGGCGGGGCCCCCCTAGTAGTAAAAAAAAACTAGCCTTAAAAGGAATGACTCCTGGAATGATGCTGATGTGGAAGATTTCCGGAACTAACGAATCCGGGTTGTCCACTCCTTCCAAGAGTCGAATAGACCAATCAGGAAAGGGCTCCGTCTATGCATCGCCATATGGGTTACCATATAGAGAGGAAAGGTTACCATCGCCAACAATCGCCAAGTTTGTCGCCAACTTGGCGATATATCGCCAAATTTGGCGACCAAAATTAGTTGTCAAAAGTGACGCCAACTTGGCGATAACTGTAATATTTCGCCAAATTTTTAATTTCTTTACAACATCAGTCGTTTGATACATCATTTGAGAGGTTTGCAACTGCTTATTCATTTAAAGGATGTCTTGTGTGTTATCCCCCATTCTGCTCCCCAGGGGGGACACATTTTTAATTTCTTTACAACACCAGTCGTGTTACACAAGATTTGAGATGTCTGCAACTGCTTATTCATATTATGGATATCTTGTGTGTAACCCCCCCCCCCTCTGCCCTCAGAGGGGACGCATTTTGTAATTTCTTTACAACACCAATTGTGTGACACATCATTTGAAAGGTCTGCAACTGCTTATTCATATTGTGGATGTGTTGTGTGTCATCCCCCACTCTGCCTCCCAGGGGGGCACATTTTTAATTTCTTTACAACACCAATTGTGTGACACATCATTTGAGAGGGCTGCAACTGCTTATTCATATTATGGATATCTTGTGTGTAACCCCCCCCCCCTCTGCTCTCAGAGGGGGCGCATTTTGTAATTTCTTTACAACACCAATTGTGAGACACATCATTTGAAAGTTCTGCAACTGTTTATTCATTTTATGGATGTCTTGTGTGTCACCCCCACTCTGCCCCCCAGGGGGGCACATTTTTAATTTCTTTATAACACCAGTTGTGTGACATCATTTGAGAGGTCTGCAGCTGCTTATTCACATTATGGATGTCTTGTGTGTCGCCTCCCCCTCTGCCCCCCCAGGGGGGCACATTTTTAATTTCTTTACAACATCAGTCGTGTGACACATCATTTGAAAGGTCTGCAACTGCTTATTCATACCATGGGATATTGGCGAACGCAGCAAGCAGGGGTAGCCAATAATTTGGAATCGCGAAGCGATTACGCGGGGGGTTGGCGAGCATAGCGAGCAGGGGGGCGGGGCCCTCCTAGTGTGTTAAAAATTACTGCGCTTTGGCTTTTGACAGGACAAAATCTTTTTTTTTTTTTTTTTTTTTTTCTGTTCATTAATCGCCGAAACGTCAGTACAACTTAGTGGAGAGGTGACACCCAAAAACTTTTTGATTTCTGTTTGTCTGTTTCGCATAAACTGCCGTAAAAAGCATCGAATTGGATTGATATTTGATAGAGACTTTCGGATTTGGCTATATAATTTTTATTTTACTTTGGTTCTGTTATTCAGAAATATAGAACATTTATTTTCTTGTGATAATGCTTTCCTTTGGCAATTCAGACGATTTTTTCAAACAAGGGATCCCTTTTTGGCTACAACTCACTTCAATGCCAACTTTGAAAAAAAATCATATTTGTGCTTTTTTCATAAAATAGAAATGGACCACTAGTATTTCTGACGTCATACAACGTCACGATGGATTCCAGCTTATCAGCTTCTCGATTTATCCCACCACCGTTCACCAAAAGCCAATCAAGTACCGCAATGCTTGTGGGAAACATTGCGAACTCCGCCCAATGCTAATGGTCAATTTGAGGTACTTTAGTAAAACTTTCCATCGTGCTTTACATGTTAACTGCTTTATTCACTCTGCATTGACTATAAATCAATTTTCTGTGCAATTCTACACTACGGGTGTACTTGATGGCACTGTATGAATGTGATACGCTGCAGGAACTAGGTTTTTTGCTCTATGGCGCCTTGCCTTACATTTATGTCTAATCAACAGGCTACGTCTTTACACTACACACTTTTATAATAACTGTTACTGATTTCTTTTTTTATGGAAAAAGCGCAAATATGATTTTTTTCAAAGTTGGCATTGAAGTGAATTGTAGCCAAGAAGGGATCCCTTGTCCTTCCTCATGCTCAGCTATCAATAGAAGCACTTGTCAAACCTTTTTTCATACTTAAAAACATATTAACCTTTTTTGGTGCTCGTCAGAGCATTTTCTAATACTAGTGATTTAATTTTTTTGATACAACCTAAAGATTTACTAATATCTTAAAAAGAAAAAAAAAATACTGCTGTCAAAATTTTCATTAAAATAATTAAAATTAAATACCAATAATGGATAGTCATAAATGTCGCTTTCAGTTGACATTAAATAGGTTACCCGTGTTTGTTACGTCATAAAGTGATTTTGAATTCGACTTTTTATTTGTACTTTTATTAATGTTTTACTAATTTATTTGTTCTTTCGTTATTTAAAATAAAAATTATGCCAATATGCATAACTTGGTGATTAGGTTGACGATTTGCGCATGCGCCATTTACCGAAATTGGTCATTGGTCAACGTGGTAATCAAGTAATACTGAAAAGTTTAATTAATAACTATAGAACGAAACAATTTATAAAATAAAAAAAGGTAAATAAAAAATTATTTTTAAATAAACAATTGCCCTATTATCACATCAAGCAAAAAAAAAAAAAAAAAAAAAAAAAAAAATATGACAGTTAGGTACCCTGAAGCGTATTCGACATCTGATCCTTATTTAAAATCAATTGAATGCTATATAAGAAATGGACAGAATATGAAGAATTTGTATTAATCCACTCCATATCTATTCCTTGTGGATCAGGAATAGATATGGATTGTAAAATATAATAAGGATTGTGATAATCGGGATGTTATATTATCATAATTAAAAAAGCTTTCATCTAGTTCCTGATTTAGAAAATTTGGATTTACCAATTTTTAACTATCTGGAAAATAGTTGTTGTCCTCGGTAGGGAACTGGAAAATCTGAAGCATATCTGAATTTTTTTATTGGTTGAATTCCGCAACTTATTTTATTTTATTCGTTTTGTGATTGTTTCATATTTAATGTCCAAAAATGGAATACTTCTCCTTGCCATGAAGACAAAAAAAGTAATAAAAACTAAAATAATAATAATAATGTGGAATTCTCTTCTAAAGTTCAGTTCTTTGAATCATAATTAAATTCACAAACATGAATCTGACACTGTTAAACTTTTAAAACTTATATTAACTGTTAAATTATTTACAAAGGTAATATTTACAAAAAGAAGATTATTTACATAATTCTATTTACAATTCAAACATCATAAACTCTAGTTCACATAATATCTAATGACATCTTATGCGGAAAGTCCTCTTAATCCAACATTCTTTTTTATGACCTAAACCAAGGCCTGTTTATTTGAGATTAATATATGAAGTCTCCCGCCAGAGGACGCTGATACTTTGCCCAAGTTAATCAGACCAATCATGTAAACCCTGAACCAAAACAATGACACGTGTGCAAACATGTGCACAGAACAGAAAGCAGCTTATTCAATGCTAATTTGGGCAGGGTTTACGTCACGTGGATTTACACGTGGTTCAATGAAATGGTTCAGGGTTTGAAGCTATTGCCAGCTTAACTTTTTCGGCGGTTTTTCGCGAAATGGCTCGGCTCCTAAACACAAAACAAAACGTTCCATCCAACGTTACCTTCATTTCACTTCTAAAGAGTCACGGCTTTCGTCTGGCTGCGTAGGAATTATAGCTACTGCTTGAATCGTCTGCCTTGCTGAGAGTCTCCGTTTCAGAGTAGTGACATGGAGAAGCTACAAGGCACACTGCTAGTCTGCTATAGGAGAAAGATCGCTCCTACAACGTGGTGTCAGAAGTGGGATTCGAACCCACGATAATGATAATTTGAAAACAAATTGTGATAAAGTTTTCAAACGAATTTCATTTAAAAGTGCATATTTTTCTCTACGCAACGGTGCAAAAATTTAAAACATGCGATTTTTAAAAGTTTAAAAATTTGCAGTTCCGAAAATTGTAAAACTGCAATTCTATTTAACACATTCACTGCCGCTTACATGAAGATGTGATGATAGTTAATGCCGTACTGTAGAAGTGGCTTTTTCCCAGAAGCCGATTTACTTTTTATAACAAAGAATCAGTTAAAGATTTTCCCGCGCCAGCGCGTGACTGGCTATTGGACATCACCCCACATCACGCGCTGGCACGTGAGTAGCCCTTTAACGTTGGCGCCATATCACGCGATGGCGCGTGAGCAGCAGCAAACGTGTTAAAATTTGTTTATGTTGGGTCCAGGAATATTAATGTTTAATCCATGTCGTTGTCGTATGTAATATGAGGCGATCAGAAGTCAGTCTGATTAACTCTATCAAATAACAATGCGCATTTTAAATAGTTAAAGTTGCATATCTATAAACTACTGTTTTATTATTATTATTATTTTTATTAATGATCTAGGAATATTAGTGTTTAATGCATAGCGTACGTAATATATGACTCGTTATGATCATCGTAACAAGTGGGTAAGTGTGATCGCAGATCGCACAGAGGGTTTCGTTTAATATTTCAAAACAATTTATCTTTTAATTAATAAATCAAAATTGTTAATTTATAATTATTAATTTCTTGCATCATGGTAGCACCAACAAATTTAATTTTAAAATAATTATAGAAGGAAGTTATTTATTTTTATCAAATTAAAAATGTTCAAATCAAATTATCATCTATCTAATAAAGGCCAAACGTATCTGCGCGAAATGCATACGTCATTTTGCGAATGACAACACTTTGAATTTTGAAATGAAATTTCGGTTTTGCATTTTTTTGCTACTAAAAACTTTTAAACTTCTAAGCATTGCACTTTTTCAAATTTTACAATGTCATTTAGAGAAAAAAATGCAATTTTAAATGCAATATGTCTGAAAACTGTTTCTTAATTTGGTTTTGAGATATTATCACTATTTATTGTTATTATTATTATTATTATTATTATTATTATTATTATTTTGTAGTTTTTAATACAATTTTTATAACCGTAACAACAGAAGTACACCATTCCTATCAAAAGTAAAAAGGAAAAAAGGGAATAATTTTTATATTTAAACTTGCGTGCAATAATTAGAAGGAAAAACAACAACAAAAAATGAACTAATGATATTAAAAAATATATTTTAATTAAAATAATAGTATTTTTTTTTATTTAACTTTTATGATTCGTTATGTGAGAAGAGGTATTCAGCTGTAAGTACACAAAATTTGAACTCTGTGATTTATATAGTTTTTGTGATGGACAGACAGAGACGAATGGGGTTTTGCAGATGACCGAAACTCTAAAAATGATATTTATTATTATTAATTTAAATATGGAATTTTTTCGAGAGCTTGCTCTCGAATTGGTACCACTTCCGTTTCATAGAAATTGGTTCAGTACTTTTTTAGTAATTAGGCAAAAACTAATAAAATTAGTGATTTCTCGCAAATCAGTAACAATATGGATGTCGAATAAATATGCCGGTGCCAGGATGGCCGAGCGGTCTAAGGCGCTTGTTTTAAGATTTGGTTTTCGAAAGGCAGCGTGGGTTCGAACCCCACTCCTGACGTACGTGTATAGAGTAATCTTTTCCGTATTATAATTTTTAAATATATATTTAACAAATTAAATACTAATTATGCTATTAGGAGTATTAGGTAGATTTCGTATGAAATACTACCTATTACGATCGCTCCCATGTTGGAATTTCTGAAAAATTTTTGCAGATCTACACCGATCATGACCCCTAGACCCCAAAACTACCATTAGTAAAAAAGTTTATATATATATATATATATATTTATCGGTGTATATCACTTTCTTCTAGACACGATAACTTCCATAATTATGCTCAGATCTTCTTCAAACTTTTACATAAAATCAAAGGGCATAAAATGTCGGTTAAGTTCGTTAATGGGCAAAATCGGACCAAGGGGGTAGAAGTTAGGAGGGTTTTTGTGAAAACAGAAAAAACGCGATAACTTCTAAATTAAAATAGATATCGAATCAGTTTAAAGTTTATATTACTTCTAAAAAATGGGCCAAAATTTGTGCATGACAGATTTTTGATGAAGTTAAAAATGGGCTCAAGGGGCGAAAAAAATAGGGTTTTTGGGAGAAAAAAAATCATAACTTCGTCAATTCTCAAGATATCAAATCCAACTAAATTTTTTATAAGTGTTCTTAAAATTATCTAAAACTTTTGTATTTACAAGTTTTTGATAAAAACAACTTTTACCGATGAAAAAAATTAAAAACGAAAAGAAAAAAGGGGGTGGAAAAAGAAAAAAATCCATAACGTAGTCAATTCTTAAGCAATCAAATCTAATTAAATTTATTTTACATCTTCTCAATAATATCTACGACTTTTATATTAACAAGTATTTCATAAGACCAATTCTTATAGCAAAAATAAATTAAACAAAAATAGGAGTTGGATAAAAAAACTCAAATCCAAACTGCTTATATTCTGAATCATTTTTAAATTCATTTTTGATTTTAAACACATCCAAATGGCAGATCCTAATATATAGGAACTGTATAATATGATGTATTAGTCAGTTTTTTGATAAAGGCGGAATATCTTTCAAAAAAGACTGCCGAAAACGGTATTTTGAACAGAATTTCCCAAAGTGATGCGATTGAAAAATTGAGGAAGTATAACAAATTGCATTTTTTCTGACTCATTTTTAAATTTATTGTTGTTCTCAAACGCATCCAATTTACATGTCCTCTTATATAGGAACTCTATAATATGACGGATTAGCCAGTTTTTTGATAAAGGCAGAATATATTTCAAAAAAGGCTGCCAAAATGGGCACTTCGCACAAAATTTCACAAATCCCTCGTGATTATAGAATTGAGGATGTATTCAAATAACAAATTGGTTATTTTATGACTCATTTTTAAATTCAATTTTGCTTTCAAACACATTCATTTGACAGTTTTTTATTATTTAGGAACTATATAATGTAAGAATTCGTTGATTTTTTGATAAAGGCTAAATATATATTTTTTAAAAGCTGTCAAAGTAGGCATTTCGCAGAAAATTTCCCAAAGCGATCATGATTTAAGATGGTTGATTGGTTGATATTTGTCGTCCGATTATCTACGCTAATGGGATATAGGACCAGGGGGAGTGCCCTCCGTGGGGGTCTTTCTAAGGGAACCTAACCCGTATTTACGCAAGGTTCGAAGAAAACCACGGAAAACTCCGAACGGTTAGGCCGACGGTCGCGATTGGGTTCGAACCCAGCACCTACCGTCTACCAGTTTGAGGTCAGAACCTCTCGGCCACTGGTGGGGCCATGATTTAAGAATTGAAGATGTATTAAAATAACAAATTGGTTATTTTATGACTCATTTTTAAATTCACTTTTGCTTTCAAACGCATTCCATTGACAGTTATTTGTTATTTAGGAACTGTGTAATATGCCGTATTGGTCAGTTTTTTGATAAAGGTTAAATATATATATTTTTTTAAGCTGTCAAATTTAGCACTTCGCACAAAATTTCCCAAAGCGATCATGATTTAAGAATTTAGGATGTATTCAAATAAAAAATTGGTTATTTTATGACTCATTTTTGAATTCGATTTTGCTTTCAAAAGCATTCAATTGGCAGTTTTTTGTTATTTAGGAACTATATAATTTGCGTATTGGTCGATTTTTTAATAATAAAGTCAGAATATATTTCAAAATATGTTGTCAAAATGGGCATTTGAGCCAAATTTCCCTTAAGATGATTTTGATAAAAACCAGTTCTTACATAAAAATAAAAATTTTTCAAAAGCGGCCAAAGAAAATTGTTAAATTGGATTTATCTCTAATCATATTTTATTTTTTGTTGTTGAAATGAGTACTCTCCGAAATCTACCTCCACCTATAGGCCAAGCCGACAGGGATTTTTTTTGTATTTAACCGTTACCACAGAGTATCGCAGATTTTTTATTAACTCAATACTTTATCAGCGAGAGATTGCAGAAAAAGAGAATAGACTTTCAAAAAGTAACATGACATTGACTAAGTTCTCTGAAGAGAATGAAGTCCGGATAGCCGAGCGGTCTAAGGTGCCAGATTTAATCTCTGGTTTTGAAATAAAGAGTCGGTTCGAACCTCATTCTTGACATATGTGTATAGTATACAAAAAAATTTTCCGTGTTGTATATTTTTTTAAGTGACTTCAAAAAAGGAGAGGATGTTATCAATTCGGCGCGAATGTATTTTTTTCTATGTATGTTCACCGATTACTCCGAAACTATCCAACCGATTAATTTGGTTTTTGTGTTAAATAAAAGAGGCTACTCTTCCATTGGTACTTCTTCCATTTCATTGAAATTGGTTCAGTACTTTTTTAGTAATAAGGCATAAACTAATAAAATTAGTGATTTCTGGCAAATTAAAAATAATATGGAGCTTGAATAATATCGCCACCTGGAGCGCAGTCAGGATGGCTGAGCGGTCTAATTCGCTCTGGTTCTCGAAAGAAAGTTGCATTCGAGCCCCACTCCTGATATACGCATATAATTTACTATAATTTTTCTGTATTATGATTTTTACTAAACGACTTCAAAAAATCGTTAACTTTTAACTAAAAAGAGAAAAATAAACTTTTCTACCAAAAATTGAACCGACTTCAAAAACTACTGCAAAGTGAAAAATAATTTTTTACACAATAGTAATAAGAAATTAAAATAAGAGCGTAGTATTTACCATGCGTGTTATTATATTTATGTACATTAATTTGATTTTTTGGAGTCGGTGCCAGCCAAGCCAAGTTACATCTAATTTTCCAATAGACACGCATCCAAGTACTTACGAGTTTTTTACGATTTAATATTTAGTTAAAAAAATAAACTTTTTTCTTATACAATTTGCATTGGATAATTAATTTTAATTTTGAAATTGGCTTGGCTGGCACCGACTCAAAAAAATCAAATTAATGTACATAAATATAATAACACGCATGGTAAAGACTACGCTCTTATTTTAATTTCTTATTACTATTGTGTAAAAAATTATTTTTCACTTTGCAGTAGTTTTTGAAGTCGGTTCAATTTTTGGTAGAAAAGTTTATTTTCCAAATAGTCGTAGTAGTTTGTTAAATTACAATTTTTTTATTTTATTTATTTATTTATATATTTTAGCGAGCTTCTTTTGGATTAAATGAACCAATGTGGTTGCGATTTTCAGCATTTAGGGTTGCTTTTTAGGTGCGTTCGTAATTATGTAAATACGTAGCACCTATTGTTGTCGCTCAGTCCGTCCATCTGTCTGTCCGCATATAACAACGCAAAAACTACCAAACCGAATCGTTTGAAATTTAAAATATATAATTATTACATAATTTTGTCGAGTCATTTCAAATTTTATGAAAATCGGATGAATAGATCAATTACAAGGACAATCAAAAGTATTCCGTTACATTACGGTCAATGGGGAAAAAGTTTCAAATGCATTTTAATCGTTTGAAATTTAAAACGTATATTTATTACATAATTTTGTCGAGTCATTTGAAATGTTGTGAAAATCGGATGCATAGATCAATTACAGGGGTAATCAAAAGTATTCCGTTACATTACGATCAATGGAAAAAAAGCTTCAAATTCATTTTAATCGTTTGAAATTTAAAACGTATAATTATTACATAATTTTGTCGAGTCATTTCAAATGTTATGAAAATCGGATGGATAGATCAATTACAGGGACAATGAAAAGAATTCCGTTACATTGCGGTCAATGGGGAAAAAAGTTTCAAATGCATTTTAATCGTTTGAAATTTAAAAAGTATATTTATTACATAATTTTGTCGAGTCATTTCAAATTTTATGAAAATCGGATGGATAGATCAATTACAGGGACAATGAAAAGAATTCCGTTACATTGCGGTCAATGGGGAAAAAAGTTTCAAATGCATTTTAATCGTTTGAAATTTAAAACGTATATTTATTACATAATTTTGTCGAGTCATTTCAAATGTTGTGAAAATCGGATGCATAGATCAATTACAGGGGTAATCAAAAGTATTCCGTTACATTACGATCAATGGGGAAAAAAGTTTCAAATGCATTTTAATCGTTTGAAATTTAAAACGTATATTTATTACATAATTTTGTCGAGTCATTTCAAATGTTATGAAAATCGGATGCATAGATCAATTACAGGGACAATCAAAAGTATTCCGTTACATTACGATCAATGGGAAAAAGAAGTTTCAAATGCATTTTAATGGTGTTACACTCATTTGAACATAATAGAGTTGACATGAATCTATGAAGTATGTACTAAAATATACATTCTGTACAATCTGGGATGCAAAGAATATTATTAAATTACAGGGCCACACAAATGTATTCCACTAAATAATGTTGTACCGGGAAACATTGTTTGGGGCGTGTTTTAATTATATTAAACTACTTCACATTTTATGAATAAGATATACATTAATGAAGTATAATAAAAATTACTCCCTGCATATTTACAGGAACACAAAGATTTCGACCACTATACTGTATCCAAATTACACTCTACTATACCAGCAAAACTTGAATATTTTAAAACTTCGTTATAGTACGAACGCACCTCATTTGCTACGCTTCACGTGCAATTTCCAACTTGTTTAATTACTGGAATGGTTTTTATCCACATGCTTTTTGCATTTTAGGATATTTTTTGGAAAAGTTTGAGACTTTTGTTTTATTCTCACATATATAATAAATGTATAAAATAATATAAATATAAGTATATGAGGCTAAGATGTGTTAGCGTTCGGCAAAAATTAATAGAAAAAAAATCTCGCCAATCGTTCCGTATATAATATTTATTTGGTACTACTTGGTTATCCCGTCGACCAATTTTGCCAAATCATACAAATCGCCAAACTAATAGCCAAATTATTCATATTGATGTAATTTTAAACGAAAGAACAAATAAATTAGTAAAATATTAATAAAAATACAAATCAAAAACCAAAATAAAAATCACTTGATGACGTTTTAACCACACGTAATGTGCTTAATGTGTCTGAATATCCCATTCACGGGGATCCATTATTGGCATTTAATCTTATAGTTCGGCGATAGTTTTTTATCGAAGGGATAATCAAGTCGTACCATTTATTTATAGGTGTGTATAATGCTTATTTCTCTATATATAATAACATATATAGTGAGATATATGTAATTTATATACATAAAAATATAAATATTTCTATAAACAACGCATTTTTTTAAAAATATGTGACATAGTTAATGTTTACTATAAATAAATATATGTTTATACATATTTGAAGACCATGATTTTTCGCCATCTTGAAAAATTTATTACGATGCTAATTTTTTTTGGCACCATTTTGTTTTTTTTCGCCAATCACTTCAACCAGAACAGGATATGGAACTCTTCCTAAAAGCTAGTCTGAGCTGTGATACGATAAATCCTTTGACCTTTCTACTAAAGCTACTAAGCTTTAAATTAATCATTAAAGTCCAGTATAGTGAAAGAAAAATTCTGAAAATATTCACGATGAAGAAGACATGTGTGTGAAATTGTTAAAAAATAACAAATCGGTATAATTTAACCGGTTTAGAGCTTACAATTAAAAAGTAGTGACAGCCATGTAGCAGAATGAAGGAATTTAATGATTAGTTTCTAACAAAAGCATCTTTAAAACAATTTATAAGTTTTTATAATAAACAAAATTTTATAATAAATAAATCCTTTTAGTAACAAAGTTAATTTCTAGGTTTTGAAATTTTATGTTGTTAACACAATTTCGAAGACAATTTATATTTGATCTTCATGTTGCAATAGCCAGAATTTAAAAGTTAACACTTCAGACCTAGGGCAATGTTTCCTTTTCAACCGATGATATCGGCAACCGGCTCTAGTGTACTTTCTTCTTCCTCTGATCACTTCATATTTTGGATAGCCGAATTGTTCTAAGTCTACATGAGGAATATTTAGGGTGGTCAAGCGCTCCCTTTCACATTGACCTCCTTTGTAAGCTAGCAATTCTTTTCCAGGCCTTTTTAGAGTCTCATATATTGACCTGATTTGCTCATCCAACTCCCTTATATCATACACTCGAGGTAACCGAGGTCGCCTTCTTGTACTTAGGAAAATGTCAAATGCAAAGGGCTTGAAATCGAAGAACTTTGCTATTGGCTTTTTTACATTTCTTTCAGAAGAAATTGCTGCTAATTCACGGACATAAAAGTGATTACCGATCTGCTCTCCACACAGGTCTATTATTCCGCAAATATTTCTTACATTTTGTGTTGATTCCATACATTATTCATTCCATTCCATTATTCCATTCCATTGTGTTGATTATACATTATAAGAAGATTCAAAGTACTGATCAAATTATTTTCTGAATCACTCGAATACAAAGGAAATAATAATAATTGATAACTATTAAATTGGAAATAATTGGATAATTGGAAAAACGGCAGCAATTAACTAAAAATTATTTTTATAGAATTAGATAGCCAGAAATTAAAATACTAAGAATGTTGCCAATTTTGAATAGCAAAGTTACATGCAATAATGAATTACAAAACATAATACAACGAGCTGTACATGTTATGGTGATATATTTGAATTATTGATAAAAATGTTGACGGTTATAAAAAATAGTATAAATTTACGTCACAACAGAAACACAAAAATATACTTCAATGATGAGTCAGAAAAGGCGGCGCAGATTTAAATTTAAATATTTAATTTGGGGATCTGATGGCACTTTTTCTTTTTCTTTTTCTATGTTATTTCCATTACTAGAGAATAAAAAACTTCTTTGCATGAAGAACAAATTTTTTGAAGATTAAGTATTTGCATGAATCGGAAAGATCTGTGATGGTCTAAGACACAACAGCACAAAAACCTAAGGTATCGAGCACAAAAAAAAAAAAGAAAAAAAAAAACCTTTATTTTATGGAAGAGTGGAGTAATAAGGGAATCTAATATGTGTTAGTTTTCCATAAGTGACGTGGTGCCTAAGCTAAAAATTAATACCATTGGTGGTTGCCTCGTAGGTTTATATTGTGTTCTCCTGCTCCCACTTTTCCATGTTTTCGTACCTTTGATTGTACAGCAAACACAATGTTACACCTAAGAGTGAACCACTAGTGCTATTAATTTTTGGCTTATGCACTATTACACTTCCGGAAGACATGGATCATTAAATTCTCCTATTTCTACTCTTCCATAAAATAAAGGTTTTTTTTTTTTCTTGTGCTCGATATCTTAGGTTTTTGTGCTGCCGGCTCTTGAACTATGAGTATAAAAAACGCTCATACCATGATAATATTTATCAGTTTCACAAACGAAAGTGTGTCACATTTTCGCTGACACATCACGTGTTTTTTGTTTGTTTTTAGCTCACAGGCTATCATAGCCTGAGAGCTTATGTGCCCGTCCGTTCTGTATGTACGTTCGTCCGTAACGCGATAACTCATGATAAAAATATCCCATTCACTTGAAATTTTGTATATAGCTATATCCTGATAAGGCGCTTCCCTGATTAGTTTTTGGAGTTCATTCGATATGTATAAGAGGGGGAACGGGGGGCTCATGCCCCTCCCCTTAATTGATATAAATGGGTTTTTCATGCAGAAATAATAGTTTTTGTTCAAAATTTACACATAGGATCTTTCTGATGAAGCACTTCCGTGATTGGTATTAGATGTTCATTGGATAAATATAAACAGGGGAAATGGGGGGTGGGTCTAATGCCCCTCCCTTTAATTTATATAAATGGGTTTTTCATGCAGAATTGTCAGATTTCGTTCAAATCTCCGAATAGTTTTGGAAGTTTAATGGTTAAGTATATAAAAGAGGGGGATAACGCCTCTTAAATTATATAAATGGGTTTTTATTAAGAATTATCCGATTTGCTCTGAATTTTGGATATGGATTTTTTTTATGATAAAGCATGTCCTGATCAGTTTAGAGGGTTCAATGATTAAGCATAAAAAGGGGAAAGGGAGGAACTGTTCCCCCTCCTTAATTTTTCTGCGAACGGAATTAACCCTTGAAAACATAAGGGTGTAGTGTAGAATTAGTATGCGTAGCCTGTGAGCTCGATGCCATCAGTTTAACTGGGCAATATTCTTTTTATTTTTTTCGATCTACTCGTTTTAGCACTTTCCAACAAAGCTGAAAAGTGATTATGCATTCGGTTTGTCTGTCCGTCTGTCCTCACTCTAACTTTCGTAAATATACTCGGATCGTCATGAAATTTTTGGACGTTAATGACATTTACCCGAGCACGAACCCTATTGAAAATGAAGAGTCTGCCATGATAAGTTTATTTTCAGGGACAGTCAAAAGTTTTCCATTACATTACGGGCTATGGGGAAAATCGTTTCAAATGAATTTTAAAGATGTTACTGTGGTGGTTACTCGATAACCCCCCCATATGTTTTGTTTAATTCAATTTTATTAGCCATTTTATTTCCTATCACCTCCTTTTTATTAATGTTCTTAATTTAAATTTTATTTCGATTTCGTTTCTTTTCATATCGTCGCCTGTAATCTTTTCTTTCGTACTTTGCTTTCGAATGTTCCAAGCCGGTAAAATCCTGTTCGATGTCATTCCTTCCGGTTTAGAAATCCTTCGAGATCATTCTAGCTTGTTCTATGGGTGGAACTTCCGTTTATTCGGACACTCCCCTTGGCCTATCAGTTTAATTTCCGCAGGTGACGTATTTTAAGCCATTGAGTGCATGGCCACCTGCTTTGGCCTCCCTTCTTTAGGGGATTATCAATTATGTTTTTTTTTAATTCATATTTCCTCATTCTTTGTATCGTATCTTGGCTTATTTTGCCATCGCTCCCCTCTTTCGCTCGCTGCCAACTTGGCGCATTTCGGGTTTATTGTAACCCTTCCTCTTTTTCCCTCCTGCTCTCAGCCACCGCAGACAGTCGCGCTGTTAGACTCCTGCCGTGATGGGTGCTGCTGGCTGATCAAAATTTAGCGGAAATTCCGGGGCAAGTGTGCGCCCCCCGTGACCGTTGGATGGAGCAAGTTTTATTCTGCAAATGTCCATGCCAGGATTACTCAGTTGATTTTTTAAGGCGGCGATGAGTAAGGCTACATTCAAAAGTATCCAAGAATTATTTTGTTTTGTTTTTTTTCTTTTTGGTTACACAATTTAAATAAGGTGACATCATGAATCTTCTGTTTGTTGCTCTTGTGCTAACTTCATAGCGAAAGTAGAATGTCGTCATGTTTCTTCTAAATATTTTTACTCATCATCTTCTCGTCAAATAATGCTCTCTAACCAATTTATATTCTCAACTCTCCAAATAACGTTTAATGAGTTCTCCGTCCTCTGAAAAGTAGGCTCAGGAGTGGAGTCTCTTTCATGTAGTGAAGGTATTTATTACGTAAAGTCTTTATTCCATAATCTGTTTTCATTGTATCGATATTTTGGCCCAAGAAATATATATATTATATATAAATTTTTGAATATCACGGGGCGTTCCAGAAGAGAATATAGGTACAACTCTGTCTGGAAAAATTATCTGCTAATATAAATATATATTTGAAAATTACATGTACCTATGTGATGTTTTAGTTCATCCTGTGAAGATACATAAAAATGTGTTATAAAGAAGAATTTGTTGTTCCAATATATCAATTTTATGATTAACATCGTTTGTGAAATTATTGCTTCAAAAATATATGATAAATTGTTTAATGTGTACGAGAGCAAGAATATGTATACTTGTGAAGAAATATTCAATATTCATAAAAAAAAAGGTAAACAAGTTTTTTCATGAAAAATAAAAGTATTTTTACTTGCAATCTGTTTGCATTTTAATTTCCTGTGCATGTGTCTGTCTAGTATTATTCGTCAGCAGCCAAGGACTTCACAGGTAACTTTATTTCTTTTATCAATTTATATATTTTTTTATAATTTAACTTTGAAACTGTTGTCATCTTGATTTAAGATTTCTTTTATTGTTTTAAAAGAGGTAATGAAGGTAGCCATTTCGGGTCTTTTGCCGGCCCTCATTCTTCGCAATGTACATAATCATTTATACGATTCACTTGGCCTACTTCTGAGTTTGAAACAAAATAAAAAAAAAGTGTTTCTCCTCCCATCGTCTTCCTTTTAAAACACAACAGCTTTCAATTTCCTTTGATGCAGTGACCACCTCTTGACCATCATCTTCCATGGCTACCATTGTATTTTTGTTATAGATACATATTTCCAACAAAAAAAAAATAAATAAATATCTTCAATTTTCTTCAATTATCTTTCATTATCTTCAATTATGTCTTCATTATCTTCAGTTGTATTTTCATTTTCTGCAAATTACTTCTTCATGCAATGATTAATATTTTATATTTTATGCAGTCTCGTACAATAAATAAATGCAATATATCTTGATTTTATGCTGACATGATATTTTTCTGGAGCAGTGCAGTAAATATATAACATAATTTATCAATATTTTTTTCTTGCCATGATATAATTTGTAACTAATATATATATTATTTAACGGAGGTGCAGGTAAATATAAATGATAATGCTGACATAAATTATTCTCTTCTCATAAATATAACAATATATGTTTTGAGCCATATAATAGATATTTACATAAGTTTTTGGGCCATGTTATTTTGATCACATGATAAGAAAGATATTTTTGCATTTTCTTCTCTTCGTCATATATTTGTTATTCTTTTTAATATATAAAAATGGTATATCACGTAAATGAAATTCGTCATTTTTTTTTTCTTCTAAATAATGGGTCAATTTATATATATACTAGCGGCCTTCGCCCGCTACGCTGGTCGGTTTATCTAAAGAAATCTTGAAGAAGTAGTTAGATAAGGTTCAGACATACATTAAAAAAAAAAAAAAGCAAGTCGATCAAATATCAAATATTTACTGTAATTTTTTAAGAAAAACAAAGTTTCGAAAAAAAAAATTAAATCGAAAAAAAAATTACACTGACATATTAATGCAAGGAAATTTTCCCAGAGAGAAAATTCGCCTTGAATACAATATTTCAAATTCTTTTAATTGCTTATAGGCGTTAATGCCAACATAGTGAAAAAAAATTCCATGCTGGGAATCGAACCCGGGCCATCAGTATGGCGCACTGACGTTCTACCGACTAAACCACATGGAACGACAGCCAGCTTGAAACTTTCTCATACTTAAGTAGACTGGCGAAAACATAACGATAGCGCGTTTTAAAATCGCACAGTGACATCTATTGGATTTTATATGTAATAAAAAACGTTATGTACTAAAAAACGTGAGCAGCGCACCTAATAGTTTCTTTTGTTTCTTTTTGTTACTTTTTTGTCTGTTGTCCGATTTTGATGAAACAAAGCCTATACACTGCCCGGGAGTGTGCATTCTTCATTAGTGAAAACCGCATAAAAATCCATTCAGTAGTTACGAAGATAACCTCGAACAAACAGACAGACAGACAGACAGACAGACAGACAAAAAATTCAAAAAAATTTTTTTTGTGTTTCATTGGTTTTCTTTTATCGCCCTGACTCCATTTTTGTCAATTATCTTCAATGTACAGACACACCGGGTCCTACTGTTTTATTATATGTATAGATATTATTATTCATTACAAGACCAGTCTATAACCAAACTTATCATGTCATTTATTGAGCTCTTATATTAATTTTTTTCATCATGCCACCTAAGTCTAAATTAAATATTGCCATTCAGCCATTCGATGGCAACCCTCAGACTGTGGAATTCTTCTTTGATCAATTATCTGATATACAAGAGTTAAATAATTTCACAGATAAAGAACTTTTTGTTCTCTTCAAATCCAAACTTGAAGGCACTGCCTTACTCTTCTTTCTTGAAATTCAGTCTCAGCTCAAGAACTCTAATTTTCAAGACATTCGAAAAACTTTTATAGACTATTTCTTACCCTCAAAAAAGTCTGTTTCTCTTAAGTCCTTGCAGAACTTAAGCTTAGATTCAAATGAATCAGTCAAAAATTTTGCTTTTCGACTGGATAAACAACTTCGGCTGGCTTACCCTAAATTGGATCCTCCTGCTCTCAATTCATTAAAATTCACTCATTTTCTTGAGGCTTTGCCTAAACAAATTAAACGAAAAATTCTTGAAGAAAATATTTCATCTTTTGAGTTAGCTCTTGAACGAGCAAATTTTCTTCAAGATATTTACGACTCCCCTCCTAAAAAATCTTACGAGAATTATAATCAAGCCTATTGTTTGGATACTGAAAAAGTCCACGATAATTCTAATAATGTTCTTCATAAAACTCCTATAAAGCATACGAAGGATAAAGTTTATCACAATTCTCAAACCAACTACTCTCCTTTGCAAACTCCAAAAGACAATTCTCATGCTTCTCGTAATTTTCAAACAAAAGCTAGAACATTTTCGCCTTCTCCTCCGAGACAAGAGGCTACAAATAAACGTAACAATAATTTTCGTCAACGTAACTTTTACCGGAAACGTCCTTATCAACCCACCTTTGACAAATTTTCTCACAAAAAAAATTCTACATCCTTTTATCACAGACGAGATGTTGTGCAGTGTGCGTTCTGTGGGAAATTCAATCATCGTATGGATACGTGCTATAAATTTAAAAATGTTATTGGGGCGTCTAATCAGAACTCGTCATCTCATTTTTCTTCTCACCCTCACAGAAGACAAAGCCACACCTCTTCTTCTGAAAATAAAAACAAGGTTTACCATTTAAACACATAAGGGAGACTGGTTCTACTGACCGCCTTCTCTCCCGTAATTCTCATTCAGGGTCAGTACTCTTTGACAACAAAAACAAACATCAACAATTTGACAAACGCTCTTCAGTTACCTTAGTGTCATCCACAGCTGTCCAAACTTCTCCTATGACAGCTAAACTTAACAAATCTTCCTGTTCATATAATTCGTTGACATCCAAACAAAATCTTGAAATTGATGATGATGTACAAGAAAGACATGTCATCTGCAGCTCATTTAATAATTCATATGTTCTTCCATGCATACTCATAAACATTCAACATAATGAAATTTCAACGTTAATTGATACGGGATCAAGTTTGTCACTCTTGGATCAGGAATGCTTTAATAGCATTAAATCCAGGCTTCACTATAAATTCTTATCCCGTAATGTATCTGTGTCTACCATAAATTCTAAGGTTTTCTTCAAAGGATGCATAGAAATAGCATTTAAAATTGATAAATTTTTTTTTCATCATGTTTTTTACCTTACAAAGATACAAAATGTTCATTTTCAAGCCATACTTGGATTTGAGTTTATCAACAAACATTCTATTACCATATCACCCAGCTTTAAGTCTATTTTAATTAAAGATAAACATATTCCTTTTCACAGTTATAACGAATCTCTTACTTGCTATTTTATGAATTCTGAATATAATTATGTTAATTCAAGGGTACCATATTCTTTAGATGTACACAAGATGTCTTGTTATGAAGATTCTATGTCAAATAATCTAAGTAATGGTATTTATTCTGATAATATATGTGCAAATTATGATGACACAAATTTACAATTAGTCAACAATTATACAACCTATCCTTACAATTATAGTTTTCAAAATAATGGTTTGTTTACAAATAATGTTGCTAACACTGCTATGATTTGTCATAATCCTTATATTGATGGTAATATTACTTATTTTCCTAACTGTTTTCCTACTGATTATGGTAATGTTGTCAATTATGTATCTACTAATGATAATATACCTGGCAAGAATTTCTCATCTGAAAATACTAATGAGCTTAGTTATGTTGGTGAAAAGCAAACCCATTTAAATATTGGTAATAAAATTTTGGTGAATTCCAATATGGTACAATTACTCAATAGAGAATTAATTCCTCCTAATTCTTTTGTTTATTTACATGTTAAGTACTTGTAAACACTTGCCTCCATCTGAATATTTTATTTTCAAACCCAATTTAAAAAATAAAGGTCTTGTGTTACATGAATCATTGCACTCAAATTCTTCAATTCAAAATGATTTATTTTTGGTTGTATGTCAGAATATATCAAAGCTGGATATTCATTTAAATAAAAATTCAATTATTGGCGAATGTATCAATGTAGATGAGAAAGATATTGAGGAATACTCTTTTGATTTGGATTTTGAGAACGATTATTGTAATTTAATTTTACCATCTGAAGAGATTAAAAGAAAACGTATTCAAGAATTATCTCCAAATGACTTTGATTTAAAACATTTACCTCCTCATGAAAGGGACTCTTTGACCAAATTATTATGTAGTAAAGCTTTAGCTTTTTCAAAATCTCTTGACACTTTAGGTCATACGGACCTGGTCAATCCTCAATTCACCATGCTAAATTCTCATCCAGTCAAAACTCTACCTTTTCCTGTGCCACAGGCACTTGAGCAAGAAGCTCTTGACCAAATTAATCAAATGTTAAACGCTGGCATTATTGAGAGATCAAATTCATCTTGGGCGTGTCCCATGCTTCTTGTTAAAAAGAAGAGAACTGATATGTCTAAGCCTCAAAAGTATCGTTTGGCTCTGGATTTAAGATTGTTAAACTCCATAATAATTCCATCCTCATATCCTCTTCCTAGAATTCAAAATCTATTGGTGCAGTTATCAAAATTTAAGTATTATACTACTCTTGACTTGCCCTCTGCATACTGGCAGATTGCGGTACCTAAAGATATGCAAGATAAACTCAGTTTTACTACTCCATGGGGAATTTTTACCTATTTACGTTTAGTATTTGGCCTGAAGACAGCCGCCAGCACCTTCCAACAATTAATCGACTCTGTTATTCAATTATCTCAAATTGATTCCTGTTATGCATATCAAGACGATATTGTAGTGGGTGCTAATTCATTTGAAGAAATGTCCATGAAGCTCACAAAGCTATTAGACACTCTCATTGCTAATAACATTACTCTGTCTCCTGAAAAATGTGCATTTATGCAAACAAGTATTAACTTCTTGGGTTTCCAACTCACAGATCATAAAATTCTTCCTATTACGAGTAACATTTTAAAAATCACTTCTTTTCCAACGCCTAAAACCAAGAGGCAAACGAAAAGTTTTATAGGTTTGTGTTCATTTTATAGGTCAATTATTCCAAATTTTGCTAAATTGATTACTCCTCTCATTGAAGTCACCAAACCTAAAAATAAATTTTCTTGGAAAACTGAGCAGGAAAATGCATTTAAAAAATTAAAAGACATATTCTTCCAAAAACCTATGCTCAATCTTCCTAACTGGAATGAAACGTTCTATGTTAATACAGATGCATCAAAGACAGCAATTTCAGCTGTTCTTATGCAGAAATTTGATGGTGAACTAAAACCCATCTCCTATTATTCCAAAACTCTATCTCAATCAGAAAGACACTACCCTGCCATCAAATTGGAACTTTATGCCATTTACAAAGGCATAACAGCTTTTAAATACTATATTTTTGGTCGACCCTTTATTCTATTATCCGATGCCAAACCTCTTAATAATTATAAAAAGGCTACATCTCCTGCTGATATTACTACTCGATGGATGTTAGAACTATCAGAATATTCGTACACATTCCAGCATGTACCAGGCAAAGAGAATGTGTTAGCAGATTTTCTGAGTAGAACACATCACATTCCTACTGAAGATCTCAATAATAATCCAGATCTTATTTCTTCACAAGAACCTCTACCTATTGTTGATAATCAAAACGATTTACATAATGACATTCCTCACTTTCCATGTGGTTTAATTGACAAAATCCACCACACATGTCATCTTCAAAGTGACTCTTCACCTCCAAATAATGATAATAATCAAGATCCATTATTAGAAATTCTTGATCACACCATCTTCTCTGAACAACAAAAAGACCCAAAAATTAAGCAAATTTATGAAGATCTTAAAAATAATAAGAAATCTAAAAGTTTAAATGGCTACTATATTAATCCAAGTAATGAGTTACTTTGCTACAATGGTCATTTTTCTTCTGAAGATATTGAGCTACACAAAGCTGTTTTACCTTTGTCACTTAGAGCAAAAGCCTTAAGAATTGCTCATATTACTCATACTGGAATTCATAAAACCATTGTTAATTTAAAGAAAAGATTTACCTGGAAAACCCTTGTTTCAGATACCATTAATTATGTCAACTCTTGTGAAATTTGTTTAGTAAACAAAAATCATAAAAAAAATACTGCTCCATACCTACCTGCGCCTCTTCCAACTGCTCCCAATCAAAAAGTCTCTATGGATTTACTCGGCCCATTGAGGAATCGTCAATATGTGATGACAGTCATAGATCACTTTTCTCGTCATTTAGAATTATATGCCTTGAATAATATCAGCGCTGAGTCTGTTACAAAAGCTTTATTACATTACATTTCCACTCATGGAAAACCTGAATTAACGCTCACTGATCATGGCTCTCAATTTACTAGTGACATGTTTTCTTTCTTTAATAAAAAGCTTGGCATTAAATTAGAACACAGTTCTGTAGCCCATCCCCAGGCCAACGGATTAAGTGAACGAGTCAATTCTCAAATAAAATCGTCTGTGAATACAATGGCTTCACAAGGATGTGATATACCAACTGCTCTAAAAATTCACCAATCCATATATAATGCTACACCTCATCCAGCCACAAAATTCACTCCAAATCTTCTTCATTTTGGAAGAGAAATAAACGACATTCATTCCAATTATAAAACTCAAGTTTCATGGAAAATTCTCAATACTGCATATGAAATTCATAAATTGATGGATGTTATTGAAAAAATATACTATCAAGCTTACAAGAATAACGAATCGTCTAGACAAAAGGTGTACCAAAAATCCAGAGAAAAATTAAAGTTTTCCAACATCAATGTTAATGACATTGTTTACGTAAAATTTCCCACTGTGTTTAACAAAAAAATACAAGGCCCATACCTGGTAAAGAAAATAATTTCTCCTGTGCTTATTCAAATGCAAGATTCTAATAATAGTCACGCTTCACCCATGTTGATTCACACTAACAGAATCTTGAAGCTTCAAAAGAGAAATGAAGCATTGCAATATCCTTCAGTTTCTTCTAAAAGTGTATCACATGATCAAGCTCCTGTTGATAATGCATCTTCTACTCCTGTGAGACAACACTCTCCTACTCAAGTTTCAAATCATGATGCTGCTTGTAACACATCTCCTCCAATTCTTTCTTCTTCTAAGTGTCAACAAACGTCTTCTTGTTCAAGTAAATCAGTACTGTCACAAGCTCCTCCTGATAGCACTCATACTGGTGTTAAAAACAAGTCTACTCAATATAAAAATTATGATCTTCGCCCTCGCAATCATAAATTGTATAAAAAATAAACTAATCTTCTTTTTCCTTTTTCAGGATGACTCTTGGGTTGTAATATAATCAGTCAATGCTAGCTAGACTGATATTCCAGTAAGAAGAATCACTGTGTAATTTTTTTTCTTTTCTCCAAGCTGCAGGCAGCTGTTGTTATTTTTTTTTCTTCTTCATTATCTAAGTCTTCTTCTCCCTGATACAATACAACAGTCATCCTCATGATGTATGTATGGTTTTCAATAGTTTTATTATTTAATGCATTTATCTCTAAGTCATAATTATTACAATAGATATATAATCTCATGTACGCCATACTTTTAAATCTTATAAAGTCTTTAATTACAATAGTTGGTGCTGAAATTGAGAAAGAATTTGTCTTTTTTTATATTCTCGTTATAATATTATGTCATTATTTAAAGTTATTTTTGACAAATGTGTATTCTAATAAGAAAAGTGAAATTGTAATTAATATAGGGTAAACATAAATTGGAGTACTCCTCAAATTATTTTCTCTATTGTGACTTCTCTTTACAATGCATGCATGCTTTAACATTTAACCTCTTTTGATAAAAAAAAAGAAAGTGCATGATAAACTTATACATACTAATATTTCTTCTCTTCTTGTTGAAATATAGAAGGTGAATGACTCACAATAAGTACTATATTTTTTTGTATACTTTTGGGTATTTATACTTTGGATCCAAAGATGTTGATTGAGTCATTATATATATCTATATAAAGCAAATACTTGATATATGACAAATGCAAAAGTGATCACTTACTTAATTAAAAAAAAAAAAAAAAAAAAAAAAAAAATGTTTGAAAATTACAAGTAAATATGTTCAAGATATCTTCTATATATAAAATTTTTGACATAATTGATTTTTCTTTTGTTTGAAAATTGACATTATCAAGTCATATACAAGATTCTCATATTCATATAAGTTCCTTTCTTTTTCAGAATATTAAACATCTTATGTTTTATGTTTATTTTGAATGAAGTATAGTATTAAAAGTATTTATGCAATTATTGTCAATCTATATTGAAAGTGTTCAAGAATATTCCTTTATGAGAGTGTAAAGATTCTCTCTGTGAAAATTGTTATATTCATTTTGAAGATGTTTTTATTGAAATATAACATCATACTTTTGCTACCAATTTAACATATGCCATTCTTTTTGCAACTTATTATTTTATTTTCTGTGAGAATGTGTTATTGAATAATGCTAAGGTTATTCATTTAAGATTTATGGAAAGCTTAAAAGGCTATGTGGTGATATAAGTAAATTTTTTTTATGAGAGCCTAACTAATCTCTCTGCACCATTTATATATATATATTTTTTTTTTGTTGTTCAATTGTCAACTTACAAATTCATTCAATTTATCATGTGTTATTTGAAACCATATATTTTATATATAGTTATTGTATGATTCATATACAGTTATAGTATGTTTCATTTTGTTGACAACTAAGAATATAAATATACATATTATTGTATAATCAAATATTTTGACATATGCTAAAGCATTCTACTATTATAGTGCATTTTGCACAGCCTAACAAGAGACTCGTCAAAGTTAAGGACTGTTGTTCTGCACATCAAGGGCGGATCTGGAGAGTCCTCAAGGGGGGGGGCGATTTTAGAAATTTGGAGACTCGACTTTAATGCGTGGGTCGGGGCTAATTTTTTCACTGCGGGTCATGTTGCTTTTATTTTTTGCTGTGGGTCGGGTCTGGGTCCGGTTGACTTCTAGATTTTGCTGCTGGTCGCAGTGGCGTAACTAAAGGGGGGGGGGAAGGGGGCGTCCGCCCCGGGCGCCGAGGCCTAGGGGCGCCAAATTAGGAGAAGTTGTTATGTATCTATATTGGGGTGGGGGCGCAATATTTCTTGCTGGCCCCGGGCGCCAAAAAACATAACTACGCTACTGGCTGGTCGGGTTAACTAATGTTTATGTTGTGGATCACACTAGCAGGATTAGCAGGTGTTTTTATTCAGAAACTATGGCGTAATCTATTTTTTGATAAGCGGTTTAAGAAAATACTGTGAAAATTATCGTTTTGAATAGAATTTCTGGAAGCGACAGCATGAGAAGGTAGAAAAATCCGCAATCATTTGACGTGCTAAGAGAAAACTGCGCTCAGGGCAAAGCAAAATGTGGCGCCCCCCCCCTCCGACCCAACTTTTTCTTGTAACAGGCCAAAAATTACGCTGGTAGCATAAATTTGGCGCCCCCTAAATTTCCACGCCCGGGCCGACCGCATACTTCGCCCCCCCCTTTCGCACGGCACTGCATATTGCCTGTCCTACACATCTTGAGAACAATTAAGTCTAGTTCCAGCCCGGCTCGTCTATATGTAGAAAAACAATGCAAGCCTGATCTCGGGCCGGTACGAGCCTGCTAAAATATATATATATTAAACCCGGGTTACACACAATATAATTCTCCGATGCTGATCTCTACACTGTAAAAGTTAGATTTCTGTATTGATGTTGCCAAACTAGTTTCGACTGATGACGCACATTTATACTTATTCTCATTAAAACCATATAATCTTTACAAAAAACCAGTAAGCCCGCAATTTTTTTTTTTTTTTTTTTTTTTTTTTTTTTTTTTATGGGCTTGGCCCATATGGCCCTTTAATTTTTTTGCCCGCTCGTCCCGTTTATTTTGTTTATTGGCCCGGCCTCTTGGAATAATTATTCTAATTTTGCTGGCCCGTTTGAAAATTCGGAACCATTTCGCCGACTCGGACAGGCCCGGGCACATGCATACGTCTAGGCTGGGTCGGACACGGACCGAAATTTAAGTTTCATTCCGAGCCGAACCCCGACCAGGGAAATTTTGATCAGTGCGGACTAGAGATAAATTTGGGCTATTATTTCACAGCCCGGTCACGTCTGAGGCAGAAACATTTTGCGGCATGAAGAGCAAAACCCGATAATGAAATTATACAGTAGAAAAAATTGCATAATACATATAAAAAATGTTCCAAAAGTAATTATAATTTTAAAGTTATTTTTTATATTAAAAAAAGGCTGTTAAACGAAAAATTAAATTTAATATTATCAAAAGAACAGTTTGATGTAAAATAAAAATATACTTTACGCATAAAAGGATTCTCATATGTTGTCTCTGTTTTATTAAAAAAATATTATGGACAATGGACATGTTAATGAAGTGTGTTTCATGAATAAATGCATGGAACCTGTAGAAAATACTGTCTATTATCTGTCAAATCGAATAAAATTTTTAAATTTTCTGTAAAAAATGCGCATTTTTAACTATAACCATTTCATTCTTCATAATAAGCCTTCGTTATAGCATGACCCAAAAAATATCCTCAAATTAAAAATTTTAAAGTTCAACACTTTTTTAGAAACAGAGGAAACACTACTCGATCGCAAGAATATGGTAAATACATTTACTTACCGCTACGGCATCAGCAGAGATCCCAAAAGAAATGATAATTACTACAGTTATTTCTATATGAAAAGCGATTACGACTTGTATACGTTGCATACACTAGAAATTTAAATTATTCGGTAATCGCAAAATAAAATCAAAAGAAAATATTCTTTTCGCGTTACATGTCTAAATAATAATAATAATAAAAGATCCAATTGCAAAATTATCTCTGCCACAAACAAAAATCGAACTAAACACAAATATATTATTCCCGCCTTTTTTCGTAGGCGCCAGATCGGCGGTCGTCGACAATGCTTGAACATAAATCTACAGATGTAGATATGACTAATTGTTTTTTTGTTTTGTTTTTTTAATAGCATTCAAATACTAAAATAAAAAAAGAAATTGTGCCTCTTTTTCATTTTTATCAAAATAGCAAGACATTGATTTGAAAAGGAATAAGTATTAATTTTTAAGAGGAAAAAATGTTTTTCACATTTTTCTATTCATCGATAAATAAAATTTTCAGATTTCAGAAAAAATGAGTCCGAATCAGTAGACCAGCATAAAAACAGAACACGATCTCGTATCGGACACGGGCTAAGTCTGAACCTGTGTCATCTCTAATGCAGACATCTAAAAAGAATGACTCCAGGCCAGACTCGATCTGGAAGAAAAATAAGTCAGACCCAATATAAATCAGCAGAAAAATAATGATCATGATAGTATTAAATAAATGACGGCCGAGTTCTGAATGCGGTACGACCAGACACACTCCGAGCCTCGCGAACTTAAAAAGGCGCGGCCCGGGGGGGGACGCTGAATTCTAGTTAGGATCTAACTCATTTCTTGCAAGGATGCATGTATTTTTGGGAAACGTTTATTGCCCAAGAAGTGAAGACGATCGCCCCCTCAGATCCGCCATTGGGTCCGACCCAAATCTGCAGAAAAATAATGATCACGATACTGTCCGGTTCTGAAAGCGAGAAGACCTGACCCAGCCCGAGCCTCGCGAAATTTAAAAGGCGCGGCCCGCCCCGGACTCGAGTTAGGCTTCAATTCATTTCCTGCGAGGATGCATGTCTTTTTAGGAAACTTTTATTAGCCGAAGAGGGGGGGGGGAGAGATCGCCCTTTCACCTTGAAAAATGCCAAGGCGCATTTTCCTTGAATCCGCCAATGGCGGATCTAAGGGGGGGGTGCGAAAGGGCGATCGCCCCCCTTAGATCCGCCATTGCTTCTCCTCCCTTATGATCTGGTTCGATCTTAGACCGAGCGTTTACCTCAAGGAAGAACGAAATCCACGCCAGGCCCGCCCTGAAAAGAAAAGTATGGCTCAATCCCGCTCTACAGGAAAAAGTAAGACTCGATCCGCCCCGATTCTGAAAGTGTAAAGACCTGACCCAGCCCCTGACTTAAAAATGGCGCGGCCCGACCCGGGCCGCGCCGGTCTCGAGTTTAAGTCCAATCCTTTTTCCGTGCGGGCATCTTTTTCAGACCCTTTACTGGGCTCAAGGGGTGGGCGATCGCCCCATCGCCCCCCCCTTAGATCCGCCATTGCTGCACATAGACATAGACTTTACATTTTTTTTATATATGATAGATACTTTTGGAGGAAATTTTGTATACCTCCCATTTTAACATTTACTATAGTTGGTATATTTACATAAGGTTTACTATCATAACAATAATTATTCTTTTTTTATTATTTAAACATCATGTAAAACAATTATTTATATTCATATAACTATTTCTGATAAATTTATTTTGTGTAATTATTTTATATATTTGTACATGTGTTAGAAAATATTGTCTCGATGGAAAAATTGTTCATTTTTGTCATCTCACCAATATTTTCTTTTGGGGAACCCCGGGTAAATATGTGGTGGTTACTCGATAACCCCCATATGTTTTGTTTAATTCAATTTTATTAGCCATTTTATTTCCTATCACCTCCTTTTTATTAATGTTCTTAATTTAAATTTTATTTCGATTTCGTTTCTTTTCATATCGTCGCCTGTAATCTTTTCTTTCGTACTTTGCTTTCGAATGTTCCAAGCCGGTAAAATCCTGTTCGATGTCATTCCTTCCGGTTTAGAAATCCTTCGAGATCATTCTAGCTTGTTCTATGGGTGGAACTTCCGTTTATTCGGACACTCCCCTTGGCCTATCAGTTTAATTTCCGCAGGTGACGTATTTTAAGCCATTGAGTGCATGGCCACCTGCTTTGGCCTCCCTTCTTTAGGGGATTATCAATTCTGTTTTTTTTAATTCATATTTCCTCATTCTTTGTATCGTATCTTGGCTTATTTTGCCATCGCTCCCCTCTTTCGCTCGCTGCCAACTTGGCGCATTTCGGGTTTATTGTAACCCTTCCTCTTTTTCCCTCCTGCTCTCAGCCACCGCAGACAGTCGCGCTGTTAGACTCCTGCCGTGATGGGTGCTGCTGGCTGATCAAAATTTAGCGGAAATTCCGGGGCAAGTGTGCGCCCCCCGTGACCGTTGGATGGAGCAAGTTTTATTCTGCAAATGTCCATGCCAGGATTACTCAGTTGATTTTTTAAGGCGGCGATGAGTAAGGCTACATTCAAAAGTATCCAAGAATTATTTTGTTTTGTTTTTTTTCTTTTTGGTTACACAATTTAAATAAGGTGACATCATGAATCTTCTGTTTGTTGCTCTTGTGCTAACTTCATAGCGAAAGTAGAATGTCGTCATGTTTCTTCTAAATATTTTTACTCATCATCTTCTCGTCAAATAATGCTCTCTAACCAATTTATATTCTCAACTCTCCAAATAACGTTTAATGAGTTCTCCGTCCTCTGAAAAGTAGGCTCAGGAGTGGAGTCTCTTTCATGTAGTGAAGGTATTTATTACGTAAAGTCTTTATTCCATAATCTGTTTTCATTGTATCGATATTTTGGCCCAAGAAATATATATATTATATATAAATTTTTGAATATCACGGGGCGTTCCAGAAGAGAATATAGGTACAACTCTGTCTGGAAAAATTATCTGCTAATATAAATATATATTTGAAAATTACATGTACCTATGTGATGTTTTAGTTCATCCTGTGAAGATACATAAAAATGTGTTATAAAGAAGAATTTGTTGTTCCAATATATCAATTTTATGATTAACATCGTTTGTGAAATTATTGCTTCAAAAATATATGATAAATTGATTAATGTGTACGAGAGCAAGAATATGTATACTTGTGAAGAAATATTCAATATTCATAAAAAAAAAGGTAAACAAGTTTTTTCATGAAAAATAAAAGTATTTTTACTTGCAATCTGTTTGCATTTTAATTTCCTGTGCATGTGTCTGTCTAGTATTATTCGTCAGCAGCCAAGGACTTCACAGGTAACTTTATTTCTTTTATCAATTTATATATTTTTTTATAATTTAACTTTGAAACTGTTGTCATCTTGATTTAAGATTTCTTTTATTGTTTTAAAAGAGGTAATGAAGGTAGCCATTTCGGGTCTTTTGCCGGCCCTCATTCTTCGCAATGTACATAATCATTTATACGATTCACTTGGCCTACTTCTGAGTTTGAAACAAAATAAAAAAAAGTGTTTCTCCTCCCATCGTCTTCCTTTTAAAACACAAGAGTTACACCCTGTCAAACATCTTCAAATTTATATTCATCACCAAAGTGCACTAAAATATGCATTTTGTAAAGTATGCAGCGAAAATAATAGTTATTCATTTACAGGGCCACACAAAAGAGCTTCAATACAAAATAATAAAGGGGGCGAATTGTTTGCGACATATTTTAATTATGGTAAATGATTTCATATATAATCAAAACTGAGGATTAATATGAGTTATTTCATGCATAATACTAGTGCATAACATTTACAGGGACACGCAAACATTAGAAATAGTATATTCTATCCGAAGTCCAGTATATTATGGAAGATGGCTGTTAGACGGATGAAATGCATTTTTAATTATGATATACGCTTTTAAATTTCACTAGATGTATGCATTAGGGTGGGCCGAAAAAAACATTTTTTCGATTTTCGATAATGGCGGGTGCGGAAAAGTGGCCACAGGTGGCACTCAGTTCACACAAAAAAATTGAGATTTTTTGGACAATTCCTTACCCTGCCGCAAATGGCTTGAAGTTTTGCCAAAATGCTGATTTTTAAATTTGTTTAGCAAAAAAAAAAAAAAAAAAATTAAGTTTTTTTGGTGGTATTTAGTTTAAAAGATGTATTTAATGTGCCAAATGTTTAAATAACCTCTAATTATGCATTAGTTTAGTGCTATGTTCTTTAAAAAAGTACAAATTTTAACTTGTTTTGCGTTCCGTACCAATGCGAAACAACCGAGAACTCCTCGCGTGGATGTCGTAGCTGCACGCCGAGTTTTACTCGCCTATAAAAATCGGCTAATTTAAAATACATATAGCAATTAAATAATGCATTATCAGAACTTATTTAAACATTAGATACGTTAAATATGCCTTTCCAAGTAAATACAGCCAAAATAAGCTTAATTTAACATTTTAAAAGTTTTTACTAAAAAAGTTACAAAATCAGCATTTTGGCGAAACTTCAAGCCATTTGCGGCAGGGTAAGGAATTGTTAAAAAAATCGCAAATTTTTTGTGTGAACTGAGTGCCACCAGTGACCACTTTTCCGCACCCGCCATTATCGAAAATAAAAAAAAAGTTTTTCGGCCCACCCTAGTATGCATATTAAATCCTTCTATAGTAAAAAAAAAAAAAAAAAAAAAAAAAAAAAAAAAAACTAGCCTTAAAAGGAATGACTCCTGGAATGATGCTGATGTGTAAGGTTTCCGGAAATAACGCGTCCGGGTGGACCACTCCTTCCATGAGTCGAATAGACCAATCAGGAAAGGGCTCCGTCTATGCATCTCGAAGCGATTCCAAGCGATTCCAGACGGAATTGCGAAGCGATTACGCGGGAGGTTGGCGAGCGTAGCGAGCAGGGGGGCGGAGCCAACTATAATTTAAAAGAACTGTAACTGCTCATTCCAATTATGCATGTTCGGGGCGCCGCACCCCACTTTGCCCCCCCCCAAAGGGGAACTTTTTAAATTTTTATCCACAGCACTCGCGTTGCATATCTTTAGAAAGGTCTGAAACTGCCTTTTCCTATTATGGATATCTTGTGTGTCCCCCTCCGCTCTGCCCCCCCGGGGGGGCACATTTTTAATTTCTTTACAACACCAGTCGTGTGGCACATCATTTGAAAGTCTGCAACTGCTTATTCATATTATGGATGTCTTGTGTGTCACCCCCCACTCTGGCCCCCCCAGGGGTGGACACATTTTTAATTTCTTTACAACACCAGTCGTGTGACACATCATTTGAAAGGTCTGCAATTGCTTATTCATATTATGGATGTCTTGTGTGTCACCACCTCCGCTCTGCCCCCCAGGGGGGCACATTTTTAATTTCTTTACAACACCAGTCGTGTGACACATCATTTGAAAGGTCTGCAACTGCTTATTGATATTATGAATGTCTTGAGTGTCATTCCCCATCTTCCCCCCAGGGGGGGGGCACATTTTTAATTTCTTTACAACACCAGTCATGTGACACATCTTTTGAAAGGTCTGCAATTGCTTATTCATATTATGGATGTCTTGTGTGTCACCCCCCCCCCACTCTGCTCTCTCAGAGGGGGCACATTTTTAATTTCTTTACAATACCAGTTGTGTGACGCATCATTTGAGAGGTCTGCATTTGCTTATTCATATTATGGATGTCTTGTGTGTCACCCCCACTCTGCCCCTCCGGGGGGGGCACACTTTTAATTTCTTTACAACACCAGTCGTGTGACACATCATTTGAAAGGTCTGCAACTGCCTATTTATATTATGGATGTCTTGTGTGTCATCCCCCCACTGTGTCCCCACAGTTAACATAAGAATATTCCGCAAGGAATAAGAAATAAAAGCATTTCTAAACAAAACGAATTTTATGCAACTTACATCCAACGGAATTCGAATTCACTACTCGTAGCTCTGAAATTAAATGCCTTATCTCGATAGTGCCAGTTTCTCCCAGAGATGCTGACAGTCTTGCTATAGTATCTATATATAATAAAAGAATAAGTCATTTGACTGTCATCAACAGCTCCAGTTTGACCGCTTCATTTTTTAACCAGTCTGCCATTGTGCTACTTTTAAGTTACTCAGATGGTACAATCTCCAAATAGGTTTCCTTCGCCATGATTTCATTTTAAATCTAAAGCTATCACTGACTATATTTAAAATACATGATTTTCATTTAAAATACATATATCAGATTCATTTAACTTACACTTTTTCTTTCATTTTATTAAAATCACTAAATACAATGAAATAAATAAATACTATAAAATAAATAAAAGATCTTTTTCAGTAGTTATACTTGACGAAAAAGTTCTTGGCAGGAAAAGAAATTTGACGACGTATATTCTGGCATACATGCCACTAATGGATGAACATAAATGTCACGTTCACTTTACATTAAAAATGTTACACGTGTTTGTTGAGCCATCAAATCATTTTAAATTCAATGATTTATGTATATTTTTATGAATGTTTTACTAAGTTATTTGTTCTTTCGTTATTTAAAATAAAATTTTATGTCAATAAACAAATATCTCTTGATATTAAATGAGAAAAAATATAATACGGTTTATTAATGTTATTTCATGGTTACATCCGCATACGTTTTTTGACTAAACTAGCAAAAGCCATGCTTTGTTTGGATTCGCGAAGCATTATTTTATAAAACAGATATTTGAAAGTAACAATATTTTTTTTTTATTATTTTTGCATCTTTATTAAACAAAAACGTTATTTTATGTTTTGGCGCATTTTAATTTTTTATTTGTGATGTAAAACTGGCATAATAAGATATTTTCGAAGCAAACTTTTACAATTTTTTTTTAAATTTTCAACTAAAAGCTCCTTTAAAGATATTTTTACAATTTCAAGTAGCCACTGGTGTTTTTTAATTGTTTGAAATATGCATGTTTCCAATCTTTGTAATCAACATCCGATAATCTTTGATAGCTATTTTAGAATAATATATTTGAAGAAAGCTTGAAGAAAGTTACTTCTTCAAAATCCTATTTTCTGGAAAAAACATTTGAAATCTGCTTTCGTTGATACTATGAATTTTTAACTGTAAAACATTTTATTTTATTTTCTTCGTTTTTATACATGTTAGCGTATGAGAATTGCTGTAATTCTCTCCGCGTGGGAGAACTTTTTACTTTCTGCGAATGGCAACTCAATTAATGGAATTACCTTTTAACGAAGCGCTGTCTCATTCTCGCAGTGACGTTTTCACGAATAATTATTGTTGTGTTTGCGAACTTATTAAAGTCTTATTTTTCTATAAAATCCTTCTGATTAATGAGTCGATATTATTTAGCCACAATACGACTTTCGCAAAAATATTTATAAAGAGCTTGAACCAACAACTTCACGCAGATCTTTTAATTTTTCATTTATATAACAAATTTAAGAATTAATTTTATTTATTTACAATTATTTTGTTGCCAGTTTACAAAAAAAAAAAAAAAAAAAAAAAAATCCATAATACAATTTTTTTAAAATGTTTAAGTGTTATCTGTGCAAACGATTTTGCGGGATAATGAAAACATGTTTTATTTAATAAATTAATCATGATTCTATCTATAATTATTTACTCCATGATTTAAACTTTATTTTCTGAAAATCTACGCGTTTCATTTTTTATTTATTTGCTAAAATGCCTCCGTATTGGAAATGCATGTAACATAAATTAATTAAAATAATAATTTTTTTAACGTTTTACTGTAAAAAAAATTATATTCTGCAAATCTACAGATCATAATTTATTTTTGTGTTTAATTTGAAGTTAAAATATTGAATAGTTTTTTTGTAAAGCGTGCGACAAATTGTAATTTGAGTGGACTAGTAGAGGATTCGCTTCGCTCATCCTAATAAAAAGCATTTAACTTTTTCAAATTTTAATTAATATTAATTTTTTTAAGTGATTTAATTTGATTATTTATTTCGCGTTCTGTTGCTTCCACGTTTCACCACCAGGGAGCGCACTCTATTCTTAACAAAACTGTGTCTATATGAAATTCCGTTAAATAATAATAATAATAATAATAATAATAATAATAAAAACGTAAAATTCGATAATAGTGGAAACTGAACGTTTCACATTTTAGGCAGATTTGTAAGAAATACTACCTATTACATTCTCTTCTATGTTAAAATTTCTGAAAAAATTTGCAGATCTACACCGATCATGACCCCTAGACCTCCAAAATACCAGCAGTTAAAAACTTTATCTTTTTATCTTTCTTTCTATATCTATTACTTTTTTATGGACACGATAAATTCTATAATTATGCATAAATCTTTTCCAAATTGATATATAAAATAAGAGGCAAACAATCTCGGTCAAGTTCATTAATACGGCAAAATCGGTCCAAAACGGTGGAAATTATGAGGGATTTTGTAACAATCAAAAATCCTCATAACTTCTTAATAATAACAGATATCAAATTTTAAAATTATTACTCCTTCTAGAAAAATGACCAAAAATTTACGCATCATAGATCTTTGATAAAATTAAAAATCGACTCAAAGGGCGGAAAAAAACTAGGTTTTTTGGGAGAAAACTAATCCTAATTTCGTCAATTTTTAAGATATCAAATCCAATTAAATTTATTATAAATCTTCTTAATATTATCTACAACTTTTATACTGACAAGTTTTTGATAGGACCGACCCTTACTGCAATAATAATAATAATAATGATTAACTTATTGGATTACAAAGGGAGTATATGGGAATTTGAGGAAATACTGAAAAATAGCTCCGAATCGGCTTCACTTTTGGCGAGTAACTTTGATGGCGAAACTTGGTATATATTGCCAAGTTGGCGATACACTTGGCGACAAAACTGGGTCTCCTCGATGGTAATCCTCCAGCCGTTTTGCGGTATTTACGCGGATTTTCATTGGTCCATCTGTATCTACACAGATTTTCATTCACTCATTTCCAAATCGTAATTATCTATACTAATATTATAAAGAGGAAAGATTTGATTGTTTGTTTGTTTAAATTGAATAGGCTCCGAAACTACTTGACGGATTTGAAAAATTCTTTCGCCGTTGGAAAGCTACACTATTTCCGGTGAACATAGGCTAATTTTTAATTGATTTATTCAAATGTTGTCCTTGATAATTCAAAATTTCATTATTTTTCATACAGAATCAATTAAAATTTTCCCGATGAAAAATAACCATTTTTCTTTCCCGTTGCCAAGAAAATCAAAATTTGGAATAATTTCTTCTTGGTAATTAGTTTTCAGTTGAACAGTATCCTCGTGAGAAATTAAAATAAAAAGAATTCAAAGGAAAATAAATATGACGTCATACTTGGAAAAAAAAGTTTTATTATATAAGACGCACGAATATCGGTTACGTGAATAAGAAGTTCTCTTTGAAAAATGGCGACATACAGAAGTAAAGTGAAAGAGAAAGAATTAAATTATTAATAAAATATTTGATTTGGAAAAATATGACGTCATAGTTTAAATAACATAGGAATTTTGAAACATTTGTTAAAAGAACAAGAGGCATGGATGTATGTAACTAATAAAAATTGGTAAATAATGGCGTCACACCTATACCAATATTATAAAGAGGAAAGATTTGATTGTTTGTTTGTTTGAATTGAATAGGCTCAGAAAGTACTTGACGGATTTAAAAAATTCTTTCACCGTTGGAACTAAATGATTAAAACCTAAATGATTTTGGATTAGCGTTTTCAGTTCGAGCAGAAAACAATGTGACAAAAACAATGGCACAGCACTATAACACAAATAATTTGACCGCTTTTGTTAATGAAAATCTGCCAAAATTAGTCCCAGATCAAAGATATACTTTTGACATTATAGTCTATAACGTGACTAACAAAAAAAAAAAAAAAAAAAAAAAAAAAAAAAAAAAAAAAAATTGATGCGCCAGGTAGCACTGGAAAGATTTTTATTGCAAATTTAATACTTGCTAAGGTAAGACAATCGGGGAAGATAGTGATAGCAGTTGCTTCGTCAGGAATCGCTGCAACCTTCAAAATGATGGAAAAACTGCTCATTCAACTTTTAAACTTCCACTAACTGTAAATCTTGAGCAACAATCGATATGTTTTATCCGCAAAAATGGGCATCTTGGTAAACTATTACAAGAAGCCTCATTGATTATGTGGGATGAATGCACCATGAGCCATAGAGCAGATATAGAGGCCGTGGACAAAACCTTAAAAGATCTTAGAAACTCCTCTGCTCTCATGGGCGGGATTATTTTTGTATTTGCTGGAGATTTCCGACAGACTCTTTCTGTTATTAACAGAGGTACGCGAGCAGATATCATCAAAATTGTCACCCTTATGGACTTCGATTGAAAATTAAAAATTACGGGCAAATATGAGAGCTCATCTTCATGGAATCACAGATAGTGATTTTCCACAGTAACTGCTTAAATTTGGAGAAGGAATTTTCCCCACTCCAAATTTAAGCAGAAATTGTAACATCTCTCTGGATGAGTCTCTAGGCCAAATAGTCCATAGTTTAGAATTTTTAATAGATGCAGTATACCCTGACATCGAGAATTTACTCGAAAAAGACTTTCATTGTTTGTGTTCTAGGGCAATAGTGTCACCTAGGAATGATAGTGTCAACGAAATAAGCAATCTGATTATTCAAAAAGTTCCCGGCCAAGTAAAAAATTTCAAATCAATCGACACCGTGACAATACCGAAGACGCAGTCCATTATCCACATGAATTTTTAAATTCACTAAACCCTTTTGGACTGCCACCACATGAACTGACGTTAAAAATTGGAATTCCAATCATGCTTTTGAGAAATTTAAGCCCTCCGAACATGTGCAATGGGACGAGGCTACTTATAAAGGAATTGAAGGACAATTTAATTGTAGCAACCATTATCACTGGCCCAGCAGCTGGTCAACTAGCTCATATACCGAGGATACCGATGATCCTAACTGATCTACCAATTTCATTTAAACGGCTTTAATTTCCTGTAAAAACAGATTCAGATTCAGATTCAGACAGATGGGGAGGCCTACTAATTGGTTTGAGCTCAACAAGCCTCACCCAGCAATGTTTATTTAAAAAAAAAATACAGAACAATTATACAGTAAGCAAAGGTATGTAACAAATCAAAAAGTAATTGAGATAATATCCTGTAAAAACATCTTTCGCGTTAACTATTAATAAGTCCCAAAGTCAAACCTTCGAATTAGTAGGGATCGACCTACGAAAAGAATGTTTTACTCATGGCCAACTGCATGTTGCTTCCACAAAATAAAACAACATCCAATATCGTTTACAGAGAAGCTCTGACCCAATAAATTTAATGGCTTTTGTTTTGCAGGTGTAAAACTTTTTACAAACATTATTACAAATAAATGAAAAATAATAATAATGTCCGAATTTCCTTTTATAAATTTTACACTTTTTTAGTTACTCCACGCACAAAGAAGAGAGTATGAGTATGTGTGTAAAAATTTAACACTTGAATTTTTTTTTTAAATATCCATGCGAAGCCGGGTCGGGCTGCTATAATCTGTATCCATAAAACAAAGTAGTGTTAGTTACACCATTTATAACTCAAGAACGGATGGATCGATTTTTATGAAATTTTGTATGGCGGTATCTGACACCTTAGATTAACATATAGGCTACTTTTTACCCTACTACCTAAAAGGAGGGCAATGCTTTTAGTACTTGAATTTAATGGGATAAAATGGTAGTAAAAGTTTGCGATGTCAGTAGTGACATGGGACTGCTCTACCCGAAGCAAAGCGAGGGCGGGCCGCTAGTTTTTATATATAGAAAGAAATACTAATTACATAGATTTGTTGATTTCTCGTCACAGGTGTCATATATGAGTCATATTGGCGAGATTGCAAAAAAATGGCGATTTTATGCCTTAGATGGAAACTCGGCTATTGTTGTTTATTTATTATTATACAGTTTATTTACTTTTATTTTCATTTTTAAAGTTATATAAAAAATATTTTATTCTATAATTATTAACTGATTTTTTATTTTTTATTATTTCCTTTTCAAGTTAATAGAAAATAATTCAAAAATATATATGTAACTGATATCTAAAAACGAAGTTTTCATCAAATTGGCGACAGAAAAAAATCGCGCCAATGTGGTGCGCATATGACATTTGTGCCGATTCTCTATTAGAATCTTCAGATTTAGTGAAGGTAGGATAGTAAATAAAATTATAAATAAAAGTAGCATATTGCAATGTTTATCATATATTTAAGGGAGAACAAATTGGTCTCCAGAGGCGGCTAGTGATTTAAAACAAAGGAAATTAAGTAATTTTAAATAATTTTAAGTAATTTATTAATTTTAAGTAATTTTAAATAAATAAAGAATATTTAATTTCGCGCGCCAAAATAGATGATACATACGATGTATGAAAATAAAAACAAATAAGCACGTTTTTTCACGCGATTTATTTAATTTGAATGAATTATGTTGCATACATACGTAATAATTTTTATATTTATTTAAACTTGGTAGAAATGAATATAAAAAACTACAACAACAAAAACAAAGCACAATATTCAGATAGTGCATAAAGATCACGCTAGTATACATGGCGCTACGCGCCATATACACTACACAACTATCTCATGGACGATAAGATGAAGTGAGAGAGATATAAAGATGGAGTTTTAAAAGACAAATTCGATTTTCTCAGCAACCGTTAAACATGCAATATATATGTATTGCATTATATATATATATATATATATATAGAACCATTAGATAATACTACAAATCAACATCAATTACTGTAAATATTTGTTAATGCCAAATTATATCATACAGAGGAGTTGTCAGAATTAGAATTAAAATTGAAAATGTGGTATTTAGCTCGTTATCAAGGGCAATACTAAATAGCCACATTAATTGCGATTAATTTCTGAGTGGAAATCAGGATAGACCTAAAAATAATTTCCACATTGCCCGATTAATCGCAAATGAGAACTCATTTCAAAGAAAAATATAAGAAAAATAACAAGACCATAATAGAATTATCAATATAAAACAGGAAAAAGAAAATAATATTATAATTGAATTAACATTGATTAAATTAAATTGAAAATCATAATTGCAATAGAAAAACTATTTCAAAGAAAAAATGTTAGAAAAATAATTAAACTGTAATTGAATATTGATAAAGATAACTTACAATTGTCAATCGCAACCAAAATTTCCATTGAGTGTCAAATGGAAATAATTAGACAAATTAAATTATATAATAGGTTAACTTACAAATAACAATTTGGACCATGTGATAGCAATACAATTTTGCATTCAGTCACATTAGACAGTTAATGTGCCAGAAGTAGTAAAATAGTTTTTATTAATATTATATATTTAAATAACTATTAATATATATATATATATATATAAATTAAGTTTTATCAAGACGATAAAAGTAAACCAAAAAACGAAGTTAATACATCCACGGCATCGTTAGCTATATTTTGTTGAATTTTGCATCTTCATTTTTATCGTTTAAAATAAAAAAAAGGACTACAGTAAACTTTTGAATGTTATCATTCTGTTCGTCTCGTCGAGTTCTATCTTTCAAAAAAAGAATCATAGTCTAAGTCAACTGGTCTCCCAGCAGTTTTAGAAAGGCATTCACATTTTCCATTTCTGAAACATATTATACTAAACGCTATCGCGTTTGCTGATGAATATATATACATCCGAATGCGAACGTCTTTCTAAAATTGCTGGGGAACCAGTTGACGTACGAACTTGATTCTTTTTTTGAAAGATAGAACTCGACGAGACGAATAGAATGATAACATTCAAAAATTTATTGTAGTTTATTGTTGTTTTTTATTTAATTTTAAACTAAAAATTGAAGACAAAATTAAACAAGCGATAGCTAACGATCCCGTGGATGGATTAACTTTGTTTTAGGCTTATATTTACCGTCTTGATAAAACTTAATTTAGACTTTTTTTTCATTTTCGTATATTTGATAGTCTCTCAGAAAATCGAATTTGTATCTTAAAACTCCATCTATTTATTTATTTATTTATACCATACATTTGACTTCTGTGCTCGACATGAAAGCCTGCTTATAAGTCATCGTCAATATGCAGGGACGAGATAGCACAAGGAGATTTTACAACACAAAACGATTTCTTGCCACTCAAAATGATTTCTTGGAATAGTAAACAGAATATGAAATTATATTCTAAAAATTTCCTACCAGGCCAGTATTAATTTGGATATGATCGCATCAAGTCACTCTTAGCTCCATAACGCAAAAAAAAAATATTAACCATGAAGTATATTTTAAGTATAACACTAACACAATCAGGTTGCTGTGAATTAACATTTCTGACAAAACATATCTAACATAGTATTTTTTATTTCATGTAATCTATCTACTTATCTATTTCGGAAAGTTCTTTTATTTTGTACGAAAGGGTTACCATTAGGCATTTGTTTTTCATTTGGCGACAACATTGTAGCGCTTCTCATCTCACAGGATCAGTATAAAGCGAGTTACTACCTGCGAGTAATTGGCTCGACCTTTTGCTCAACGGTTAACGCACTCGCCTACAGATCCTGAGGTCCTTAGATCAAAACCAACCGGCGCCAACTCACCTCATTGGTGATCCGGACACGCACGCAACAACCTTCTCCAGCGCACAGCAATCATCTCCTCTCACATCCAACAGATGGCAGCACCAACAAACCATTCCCAGCATCAACAAAGCCTGTCACTTCACGCCACGCTTCCTGCGCACGACAGCGCAAAGCCTGCCACCCACTTCGCGAATCACACATACGCACGGTAGCACATCGCTCGACAGTCGCATGACCGTCTCACTGGGGATGGAGTGTGTAACGCATCTCACCTCACATGATCAGTATAAAGCGAGTTACTACCTGCGAGTAATTGGCTTGGCCTTTTGCTCAACGGTTAACGTCCTCGCCTACTGATCCTGAGGTCCTTGGATCAAAATCAACCGGCGCTAATCTCCTCAACATATTACGTTATCTTTGTTAAGGAATTGAAACATTTATATTAATTCGAAATGAAAAAATACAAACATCCCCCCCCCCAAAAAAAAAACTATTATTGATTTCATATCAAATACAAATAAGATAAAAATCAATTAGAAAAACTACAAGATAAAAATATTTAATTTAAATATGGGATCAATCTTTGTACGGCTTAAGAGAAATATTCGTTGTCAAAGTCGATGTATTAAATCAATAATTGGCGATTTATAATTTTTTTGCAATATGTTTGACTCCGAAATACCGAAACATTTTCATGAAATTAAAATTAAATAATATATAAATGACGCCATTTTTGTAACAGAATATTTTATTTATGTCAGAACTAATTACAAGAACTACCGGATGTATTTCAAAAGATTATTTGCATCATTGTATAGGTTTGCAGCGCATCAATTTTTTTTAAACAAATTGCGATTTTTTTCCCCTTTGTTTACAGGTGCAAAAATTGCTATCTATTTATATAAAATCCATGTCTCTGTATGTGTCTCACAATTCCAGTAGGACCACTTCATTGTAATGACGGAACAAATAATTGTTGAGAAATACCAATGAAAGAGTTACCATAATATCGCCAAATTGTGACCAACTTGGCACATTATCTTCAGTTATCCCAAAATTTGGAGCGACAAAAATAAGCTGCCTGAAGTCAGCTTAGCGATAGCTGGCTAATTTGGCGAAATTCCCATTGATACATAATTGATGCATAAAAATACTTATATAAACATCGTATATTTTTTTAACATGTGACATATATAATGATTATTAAATATAAATATTATGTTTATAAATAATTTAAAAGTCATGTTTTTTCTTCATCTTGAGAAATCTGATAAGTTGCTAAAATTTCTTTTTGTCATCTTTTCCGATTTTTTTTTTCTTTGCCAATCGCGTTTCATATGAAAATATATGTCTTTACATTTTTATACCGAATGTTATTAATAACATAACCACCACTATTCGGAGCTGCCCTATCTGTTCTCGTAATTGCCTGATTTCAATATGGTAGGAACTTTTCCAATATAGTGGATTAGCGAGATAGAGAAAATGACCTTGGTGAGAAAATGAAATTTGGCAATATATTTCCTAACAACATATTCGCTTTTCATATAAACAAAGTACTTTTTTAGTATGTACATAGTTTGCTTAATATAAAGAAGCTATTTAAGTATTTTTGTATACAAAAAGAAAAAAAATTGTTCATAAAAAATAGCAATAATATAGGTATAAATAAAATTGTTACTAGATAATGTAAATAAACTTAAAAGTTCTTTAATTTTGTTTTCGTAGCTGTTTATATTTTTCGTCAAAAAATCGCACTTCTGAAGCCCAAATTATTCCAAACTTTAAAAAGTATGTGAAGGCCTCTACTAAAAAAAATCGAGCTTTATATAGACGGATACGAAAAATAAACTAGTAAATCTGCAGATCAGGAGCCTCAACGTCAGCTTTGCACATTTTTTTTTTTAAACACACTTTGGGTAATATTCAACTTCCTGGAAACTGTAATTTAAAATTTTCAAATTACGTAATTATTTATAAGAATAAAATAAGAATTAGAAGTTTTCAGCCATCAAAAGCGGTAAATTAGAAATTTTGTTATGTTAGGATATTCTGAAATTTTCACGATCTATTATTTTTGCTTTTTTATTATAACATAGAAGATTTCTTCAAATGGGCTCCGCTCCCCCTGAACCCCCTGTAGCAGCACTTAATTTAAATTTGTCACTTTCTATTAATTGTGCTAATGGTTATTGTATATCTTGCATTTCTTTATACATTTTGATTTATAAGGATAAGTAACAGTTTAGACAAACATTTTTCATTATCCTCATATTTCTACATACCTGCCAACCACAAACACCTAAATCTGATGTATTAGGAACTTTTGTAAGTGTAAACTTAGTAATCTAGAGTTTTACAATTTTGTTTCCGAAAAAAAAAGTTTTGATTGCATTTTGCGACAGTTATAGCCGAACAGACAGACAGAAGAACAGACTGGCAGATGAAAAACAATAAATTTCGTGTCTCCTTCATTGAAGTTTCGGCAATGACGTCATTATTCATGAGTTATTGATATCCATGATTCTTATATTTTTAACGACTACTATAAAATACCTGTTTTTGTTCAATTATGACGTCATATTTTACTAAGTGAAATACTTATTAAAAATATAATTCTTTTTTATTTCTTTTACTTCTAATTATGTCTCCATTTTTGTCAGAAAAATTCTTATTAACGAAACAATTATCCGTGTTTAATATTTAACAAAAAGTACTATATCTATTTTTATTTTAATTCTGCCGTCATATTTATTTATTTTTTCTTAGTTTAATTTTTCGAGTGGAAACTGCTCAATTGAAATTTATTGTCGTTGAAAAATTATTATTCCAAATTTTGATTTTTTTGGTAACGATAAAGGAAATCGGTTAAATTTTATTTAAAAAATCCCTATTGATTCTGTATGAAAAAGAAGGAAATTTTGAATTATTAAGGAAAATATTTGAATAAAATTAATAAAACATAGCTTGTGTTCTTTTCTGGGCTATGTTATATTTATACGCAAAGATACAAAGACATTAATTAATTCATCAGTTTTGATGTTGACTTCATTTAAATTTTCGTACACGCTTTCAAATTTATAACATTATAAGGATAAGGATTAAGATGAATGGTTGCTTAGCAACCATTAAGAGAAAATAAAGAAAATGAAATAAATACATTTGAAATAAGTAAATCTCTAAAACAAATTAGTTTATATTATTGGAACACATTTATAAAAAATCTCCAAAATTTACAGTAATAATTTTAAAAATCTGACAAATGCGTAGACAAAATTTCAAAACAATACGAATAATTTAACTGGTAAATTTTTGTATTCATTTAACATTGAATTCCATTAATCAAATGTGTCATTTTCTCTCAAGGAAAAAAAATTGAAAATTATTGGATTTATCATTGAAAAGCATTATTGCGCAAAATAAAATATTCTATACTTTCCGAACGAATGAATCAAATCTAACAAAAAACTATACAGCTTAATCCCAGTGCCTCACTAACATACCACTTAATTTCAAGCCAATCGAATGCTTTTTGAGTCAGTTATCACGGAACAGACAGACTGATAGACAGAATCCAAAAATTTTCTTGTCTCCAAAGTAAGCCTTCACTGGTGTTTCAGCAATTAATGGTACTTTTCCAGTATAGAGGACTTAGCGAGATAGATAAATTGGCTTTGGCGAGAAAATGAAATTTGGCACCGTATTCCCTAGCAACTTATTCCTTTTCATATAAACAAGTAACTTTTCAATATTTATATAATTTATTTTGTACAGGTGTCATATACGTACAGAATTGGGGCGATTTTTTTTTCCGAAACCAATTTCATATACACACTCCTTTGCTTAACTGGCGCCAAAGTGTCGTCGTTTTGCTTGATACGGAAAACCAGAAGCTGCTGTTTATTAATAAAATTGTTTATTTTCCATTTTAAAATTATATGCATTATTTTGTTCTATAGTTAATTTTACGAATTAGATATTTCCAACTGAATGAAAAATTGCCCAGGCCGGGAAGCAAATTCACAAACACTCAATGTCCCAGCGCGCTTGACGCCAACCCCCCTAACCAATCGCTTTGGCGAAAGCGTGAACTTCGACGTACATACTTGAATGCTGCATTCAGCTTCTAGTACGTTGCTTGAAATTTGAAATTGCAAACATATATATCCACTTTATATGAATATTTTAGATACGCTTTTTTTCCCTTGCAGATTACACAAGTTGTGCTAGTATTTATACTAGCCGAATACTGATGCTGTTACAATAAGATTACTGTTACAAAGCAAGAATGACGCTGAAAAATTTAAACTGCATGTTTCTAGCGTTATAAAAGTATAATAGTTGAAACAATAGGCAGTATAGTCAATCCAGATAGATCAACGTAATTCAAAAGTATTTACGAACTTGGTTTGCATATAAATTTTTGAGCTTTACGATGGAATACTCGTTATTGAAAATAAATGTATAGTATGTACAGTTTGTTTACAAGAACACTAAAAAAGAATTCCGAAAAAATAGTTTATGGCGAATTTCATTTTTAATGATATGACATTATTTTAAACCTATCAAATTTACACATATATGAGTTGTACTGCAACAAGCTAACTGTGAAATAGAGTGCGCCCAGAATTTACAGGGACACACAATAGAATTTGACTATAATACTCCTTGAACAGTAATTACTGAAAGTACTCTTCAATTGCGGCATAGTTTTTAAATATTATTATTATTATTATTATTTTGCATATTACTTACTATGTATGAATTCTAAGGCCGTACAGAAGATCTCAAGTATATTTTTGTTTATTGACGGGGAATTTAAAGGAGATTGCTAACTGTGTTAAACGTTAAATTAACTTTTAACATACTATGTAGTATACATACAAATGTATAGACCATATACAGGAATTGAAATAAAACTGATATTTTTCACACTATTGATAATACTAATTGCACTAATTAGGTTTTCATATGCGAAATGCATTTTTCAAATTGTTTATTTAGATATAATCTTTTAGTGTAATAAATTGCGAATATTTGTTACAGTATTTTGAATTTGTTGGAAAATGTTTCATAATCTATGATGAATGGATGATTTTTCGCCCTTGTTTATTTTTGAATTAATTTCCTCTAAGTAATAGATTCAATTTTGTACAATTTTTTTTGCACTCATAGTATGAAGTACATTCTAAATGAATAATACAGAATTGCGATAATACCAAAAATTCAATAGTGAGCATGGTTAGATTTTTATTTTTTCAAATTCCTCATAATTAAGTTTGACTTTTAATTTTTTGAAAGAAAGTTGATCGCATTTCAAAAAAGAAGAGTAATTGAGCTTTTTATTAATCGATAATAACTTTAAAATCTTTACAGTAAACACTATTTTGTAAATAGTCATTTAAAATAAAATTCAAAGTTTTTTATTACTAAGAAGAAAAAAAAAAATGTTACTTCCTGATTGGCAAGGGCGGCGCCAGAGGGGGGACCTGGGGGGCATATGCCCCCCCCGTCGAGCATACCTGGCCCCCCCATCGGGGCCAAAATTCAATGTCGTCGGGGAAAATATTTTGACGTTTGAATTTCAGCCCGGTCGGGTTAAATCAAAATATGGAGCTTTTTTTTCTTTCTTTCTTTCAAATTCGGATTGACTAAGCTAATTCTTTTGGCTATGAGTCGGTTTCTGACTGAAATTTGAGTTCAGATAAACCCGATTTTTTTTTTAAAATCATAATTTCTTAAATTAAAAATCTACATGGATTACTCTGTACATGCTTATTTTTCAACAAAAAAAGATAAGATTTATACTGTAGTTATAATCATGTGTGGATGAATTTCCGCTGATTGTGGATTTACGGTCGGTTTCATATGAAGAATTTTTGATTCGGTTAAGAGTACGCAAACGAAAATTATTTTGTCGGGGTGTCTTCGATGACAAGTAGAATACTACATCAGGTCGGGCAAACTGAATCTGACCCGACTCGCAGTCTGGACCGGATCGGGTTGAGCCCAATCTTTTTTCGTTGTGAGTCGGATTCCAGTTTGGTTAACTTTAATAGTTTCAGGTTCAGGTTGGATGTTGGCACTTATGGTTCTTGATTCGAGATGAATCCAATTCTCATAAGGATTTACAAAATTTATTTTACGATGAAAAACTATATACACTGTAAAACATTTGTGTAACATTACTCCATAAAACTGGTGGCAGCCTTGCTGCCTCCAATTTGGTGGAGTATTTTAATCGATATAATCGGTGTAACATTGCAATGTTACACCAGTAATGCATGTCTTTACTACACCATTATGTAAGTGAAAAATTACTCAATGATGTGTAAATCGTAGCTGCCACCAATTTTATGGAGTAACGTTACCAAAAATGTTTTACAATGTATATGAATGTTAATGAGTTTATCTATACTGATTTTTAACTTAAAAGTTAAAACTAATACTGAAGGTGCAATGTTTTACATAAATGCATTACAATATGGATATATTTTTTCATCAGCTACGGTTGGGGTCTGGTTGATGTTGAAATATTTTGGGTTCAGGTGTTCAGGTCAAAATGTGATGATGTCGGGCTCGAGTTTCTGGTAGAGTTCTGCATTCGCCTCGGGAAACTAAACTCAACTCGACAGGCAATTTGAGTCGGATCTGGTTAAAGTTAATATTTTTTCGGATTGACTTCTATTTTTCGAGTCGGATTGATTTTAGTAGTTTTAGCATATAGGTTCGATTCTACATGATTTCTCAAAAGTATCTCCGAAACATATTTTTAAATGAAAAATTATATTATCCGGGTGTCAATGAGTGCATATACAGATATATTGATTTTTCTACATAAAAAATATAATTTATACTAGTCGTATTATTGTAGGCTACTTTTCCATTATTGCTTTACAAGATGGATGTTTGTCTTTCATTTCGAGTTGGGATTGGGTTCGGATAGAATACTGTTGGTTTTAGGTCGGAGTTTGTTGAGTTCGGGGTCATCTAATTTTTTTTAAAGTGGTTCAGGTTGAAATGGATATAGAATTAACTAGTTTAAGTCGGGTATAACCCAATCTGTGGAGGACTCTATGCTCGAAAAATAATCCGTGGATTCAACTTCTTTTTCCCTTGATTATATTCCGTAAAAACAGGAAAAATTGCACTTTAACTTTTCCATTTCTATTCCCCCCCCCCCCCCTTAAAAAATACAGTAAAAAACACCAATTACCTAAAATACTCGCACCTAAAGCAGCATGTTCACCAAATTACACGCATGTTCTGGCAGCTGTGCTGCTTAGTACTTTTTCGTATTTAGAAAAGTAATTTATAAATCCCTTTTATCTAAAAATACGTAAAAATCAGAAACCGAAGATGAAAATTTTCAAAAAATCTCCAGTCAGAAGAAAGAAATTGCTTAAAATAATAGAAAACCTCTTCAAATCATAGGGATATTTCAGCATTGTCGAGACGGACTCGGCGAGAAATTTTGGCCCACACAGACCACAGCTAGACCTCCTGCATAATTCGAGGTTCGGATCAGCGATATATTTTTAATTGCAGGTCGCTTTTCGCTGTTATTAAAATAATGCGCTTTAAGATTCCCAACTATTTCACAAGTTTTCACTTCATTTACATTTCTCTTCGGAATACTGTATTTAAGCTCTTTGTTTCAGATTTGAATCAAAATTTGGAATATCAGGCTTTCTGCATTCGATCAATATACATTCTAAAACAAAATGGAAATTGAAGATGTTTTTCCTATTGCTTTTATTATTACAGCAATAGCTAAAAAAATCTGCTTTGATTAAAATTATGAAAAAAGTAAAACGTAATATTTATAAAGTTATAAAAGTTCAAAAACTGTAGTTTTGAACTTTCATTTCAAAAACTGTAGTTCAACTAATTAATTTCACACCTTTTGCAAATACATTGAATTCAAATAAAATAAATTAATATTTAGTACAGTAACGTGTTCAGATGGAATGGAAAAGGATATCGTTCTTAGCAAGTATGCTCTTTCTTTTTACATTTATTCTTATTTAGATTTGAATTTATCATGTTTAAACCGCAGAGAACAGCTACGATTCAGTAAAAGGAAATGCATGTCTGTCTGTTTTGACTAGTTTTCAAATTCTGTTCTGCAACTTAATATAAAACAAACTTTTCGAGTAATGGAATGATAAAGAGGTTGATGAGTACGTTGTTTAGAATCAGCAAACGTGTTCCTGCTGATTGGTTGTAAAAATAATACTTATATTTTTTATTGTTGCTATGGGAATTACAAGAAAAACACCTGTTGGAAGGATTAGATTGGAAGGATGTTTTAGGGTTAACTAGATGCAGTACTGTATTATCGGCAATTGTCCATTGACCACAGATAATAGGAGTTAATATTTTCCTGATTTAGTATTTTTATTTTAAAATATGGAAATAAGTTTTTTTAATTCTTTTGTTTATTGATTTTTTTTTTTTTTTTTTTTTTTTTTTTTTTTTTACAAAATTTTATAATTAATCAGAAACCGTAAAAACAATGCTACAATGAGCTTTTAAAGAAAAATTTTGACTATGAAAAAATAGAGTTTACGACTTTGCAAATTTTGCATTAAAATTATTATTTCTACTAATTATAAATATTTTATGAGTTCCTTCTTTTTACGAAAGTACGAACCTTAATATTTTTCTGCTGTTTATAAAAAGTTTCAAGACTTTCATACGAGTAAGTCCAAATGATTTCTTATTTCTTTTTGTTTGTATGTGATTTGATATTTTTACCCGAGTGTTTTAATTTAAAAACTGCTTTATATGCAGAATTCGTACTTTTGTTGATAATAATAATTTAATTTGTCTTAATTATGTACGTTTTTCATTTGTATTTTTCCATTCAGTAATACACGCAGTAGAATGCCGATTATCCGGACCGGTCGGTATCGAGGATAATCCAGTTAATGAAAAATCCGGATAATTGGGAAACTTTATAAACGCATCGGGCAATGTTTTTAGGCAATTTCCCTGATTTAGTATTTTTATTTTAAAATATGGAAATAAGTTTTTTTAATTCTTTTGTTTATTGATTTTTTTTTTTTTTTTTTTTTTTTTTTTTTACAAAATTTTATAATTAATCAGAAACCGTAAAAACAATGCTACAATGAGCTTTTAAAGAAAAATTTTGACTATGAAAAAATAGAGTTTACGACTTTGCAAATTTTGCATTAAAATTATTATTTCTACTAATTATAAATATTTTATGAGTTCCTTCTTTTTACGAAAGTACGAACCTTAATATTTTTCTGCTGTTTATAAAAAGTTTCAAGACTTTCATACGAGTAAGTCCAAATGATTTCTTATTTCTTTTTGTTTGTATGTGATTTGATATTTTTACCCGAGTGTTTTAATTTAAAAACTGCTTTATATGCAGAATTCGTACTTTTGTTGATAATAATAATTTAATTTGTCTTAATTATGTACGTTTTTCATTTGTATTTTTCCATTCAGTAATACACGCAGTAGAATGCCGATTATCCGGACCGGTCGGTATCGAGGATAATCTCTATAAATAAAAGGAATTCCGAGGATAATTAATTGAGGCACAGGGGAAAGCAAATCTTGGCAATGCGCCAACTCGGTCCAGAGGAAGCAAATCTTGGCAATGCGCCAACTCGGTCCAGAGGAATATCATTAAGAAATATAAAACAGATAATGTATTTATCACAAAAAATCGTCTGCTAAGAAAATATCAACACTTTAACACGAAACTAACGCAATCGTTGGATACATGTTCCCTCCCGTGTTTCTCATTGCTCATTTTAAGTATTTTTAGAGTTTAATATTAGTTGTTGTTTTTAAAACTGATTTTTCACAAAGTCAGCTGCGACGTATTTCAGACAATGCATTTCTGCATGCTTCCAGTTATTGATAAAATCATACAAATTTCAAGTTCGTTTAATATTGCTAATACGGACCCGGGCAACGCCGGGCGGGTCAGCTAGTCCAGTTAATGAAAAATCCGGATAATTGGGAAACTTTATAAACGCATCGGGCAATGTTTTTAGGCAATTTCCCTTCACATTCTTTCCGGGTTTCGGACTGCCAATTGTGGTAATGCACATTTTAGCATATTGAAAATGGCGTGTTTAGAAGTATTTTTTTTTTAATGGAAATTTTATTTTCTGCAAAATTGGTATAAAGCTGTACAAAGAAATACACATAGAAATTATATGAATACACTGTACAGTAAATACATTTTAAAAAATCATCGTGATAGGGAAAAGAAATTCTTGATAGACTTCTGGTTCACAGACGCCATTCTTTTGTCTGCGTGGGACTCTCGTGCGTTAGAAGGGAAACTTCTAAGGTTCTAGAAAAAATAGTTTTATGCATTGCTGTATTTGTATTTGTTGGTGATTTTATTATTTCAGAATTAGAAATTAGTTATTTAACAGTTAAATTCCATGCCTTCTTGTCAAATTTACCTTACCCTGCCTGAAGAAGTTTGACTTTAAAATTTTTGGAGAAGATGGAAAAAAAAAAAAAAAAAAAAAAAAAAAAAGTATGGTTCTTGATCGATCCGGTTAATTGGACAATATGCTTAATCGAAGTCCAGATAATCTCTACTGTATTTTAAATTTCATATTCATTATTTCAAAAAGCACTGCAATCGAAAATTAGTATTCCCAAATCAGACCTAAAAAATCTTGTGTAGCTGGGAAGTCTTATTATACCCCTTGGAGACGAGCGACACGTATACGTACCGCAAAGAGGCTTAAGAATCATTGTTTATCAGTGTCATGCTTTTTCTCTCTCTTTCTCTTTTTGCACTGCATTAGATCTGGAAGTTATTCACAGACGTCTGTCAAAAAATTCTTTTCAAGCATATTCCACTCTTTATCAGAAAACGGAAAAAAATGAAAGAAAAAAGGAAAAAAAAATCTGGTTCAGCCAAAAGTTATAAAAAAATGTGCTATAATACCTGTTTTAAGAATAATAAATTTCAGGGCCGGCAGAACTTTCAAAAAATAAAATTTACTCCGAGTCTTCAGATAAAATTAAGCTCGATTCGAGTTTAAGGAAAGACAATTTTACCGAGCTCCTTCTTCTGGATAAGCCGCGATAGTTGTTTACATTGGCCAGGCTCGGGCCTGTTTTCTTTTACGATACTCGGGCCGATCCATGCCTGGTTTTCACTCTTTTCATGGCTTAACTAACTTTTTCGATATTGAGCTGGAACTGCGCGGGAAGAAATTTTCAGTCCCAGTTTCGATCCGTATGAAAATCACTTTCTCGGAACGACCTGGTCCGAGTAAAAATCAGTAAAATTTGACCCGTTCCAAATATTTTTAGGGAAAATGTATGTATTTTTATAAGTCTAACTCACCATTATTCTACAATTAAAATTTAAAATGTATTATTTATAAAGAATAGTATATTTTTAGAATAAAATTTAAATACAGAAAAATCTGTGAAATAGAACCTGCCTATGACTCATTGCTGTCTTAGGGGGACTCTTTACTCACTTCAAAATACCTGCTCCATAATGTTAAACCAATGGGCAGGTTGTTTTCGAATTTCTCGTTTTATTTTAATATTTTTAAACGTTTTTTGAATGGGATAACTCATTCTTCAATATGACCCTTTTTTAATTTTTCGATTTTGGTTGCAAATATTAAAGCGTAGAATATAGTAATATAAAAAGCACTTTTAGTTCCAAAGCCGGTTCCGAAAGTTAAAGTATCTTTTTTCAATAAACTATAACGCATTTTTTTTTTCGTTCCTATTGGATTCTGTCTTAGAAGATATTATGTGTGGCATTTTTTTCTGATTTTAAAGTCTCCAATACATGAAATAAGGATTAACAATAATTAAACCATTTACATGCAAATAGGTATTCATTAAAAATAAATATTGCAGACTAGAGCGCTTCTAAAAATATGAATTATTTTTAATTAGAACTCCTCGTGCAAAACAGTTTATAACTATATCGAAGTAAAATTTCATGTTTTGTAGAAATATAGAGTCGGGTCGGGCCAAGATTTTAACTTTTATTTTTGATCGGCCTAATATATATGTGTATATATATTGTACTTGCTTGACCGTATAATCAGGTCGATTTTTAAATTTTCTCGCCGATCGGACCATTAATTTATTTTGCATGAACTGGGTCGGGCTCGGCCATGAAATTTTTGCCCACGCAGTTTTTTAGGACCCAGTCCAGCACGCTCTGACATTTAATATATATTATGAAGTTGGCCCCCCTGTCGGGGATACAGTGCCCCCCCATCGGGCAAATTCTGGCGCCGCCCTTGCTGATTGGTTTAATCCAGATTGTTAACAATAACAGCGTTATAGTGTAAAAGGAGGAGTTATGAAAATAATAATAATAAAAGCTAAATTTTTATTTTCTTTTTTTATGGACCAAAAACTTTGAGGGGAGGGGATTGTATCCATTACTGTATATTTTTAACCTGTTTTCAATGAGTAATAAAGCACTTATAGCATACACTCAACTAGTAACTAGATATAGTGAACTTTAAATTATTTATTATGAAAATTTAAAGAAACACCAAAGTTATAAAGTGGATCTATATGATTAAATATTTTCTTTGATCACAATATGATGCCTGAATTATGCATGTATATATTTAGCAAATGCATAATTCAGGTGATGATTGTTAGTGTACAACAGTAGATGGCAGCATATGGTACGTATAAAACTCCATAAATAAATACTTCAGCTTGGAATACTGAAGGTCAGACTTATAGAGCATTCATAATGAATATGTAATTTTTCAGAAAATGAAATAAGCATTTGTTAATTCGCACTTATATTATTGCAAGTATTCTATAAACAAGAACCAGGCGGTCAAATGGACGAAATATCGAAAGTCGAAGCAGCTTAAAAAAAGGGATTTTCCCCCCATTTAAATCGTATGCCTTGTGTGAGATTTTGCGTTTCACGTAGAGTTCTTTTAATTAGAGGAGATTTAGGATTAACGGAAAATTATTATTAACGGTATTTTTACTTAAATACGCTACAGATATTTTCTTCAGCTTCAATTAAAAAATAAAATAAAATGTTAGGTCGAAAAGATAAAATTGCATCACGAATAATTAAATAATAATAATAATAATAAAATTAAGCATACTTATTATGGAAAAAAATTAAATGACTGCGAATTAAAGAAATTCTGGCTCTTTTTAAAAAGCTTTCACTTGTTTGATCTTTACTGCGTAGATATACCATCAAAACTAAGCTCTTATTCTCATATATAACGGCAAAAATATTGCTCATGTATTAAGTAGTTCTCTGTAAATTAAATAATATAGTTATGAATTGCATTTAATTTAGAATTCTAAAATATTAATAGTATCGAATTGACAGTCTAGCTGGAATAATGATAAAAATAAATTATTCTCTAAAATTTCCTATTATTTTATTTTTCCCTTTAAAAATTGTGTTTCACTAATTATTTTTGTGTATTAAAATTTTTCTGTTTTACGAGACGAAAAGTAAATCTAAACAGCGTACTTAAAACGCAAAATATACATTTAAAAAATGTCTCAATGTCCCTAATAAATTTCAGAAATATACTTTCAGAAAACACAGCATTTTACTAATATTTCTATTACTTTGCGTTAGATGGCAGCAGTAGACAAATTCAACAAGGATAGGTTGACTTTTTTTTATATTCTCATAAAACATCATGAAATATTTGTTATGTAAAATTGTTTTTTAATTGCGCAAACTTTGTACTTTTATTGTAATAGATTGCAAATTGTCACTTTTTAAAATTATTATTGTTATTATTTTAATTTATTTAACGTAATTTACATTTAATTATGAAAGCTGTGGAAAACGAGATTCAAAACGAGAAATCGTTTTGAAAATTTAAAATAATTAAAAAAAGAAATAAAAAGGATGAATAGTAGTTTTTTTTTAATTGTTTTAGTTGTTTTTTAAAGTAATCTTCATTTTGTCTTATCTTTTTAATTTAATTTAGAAATTTTAATATAATGCTTATAAAAATTGTCATTTACGACACGTTGTAAATAGTTTATGATAAAACTAAATCCTATAATTTAACTTGTCTAAGAAAACTCAAAAACATTTTTTAAAGGAAATATATTAATTTATATATTTTTTAAATTATATTCTTTCCAGTAAAAAAACTAAACTAATTTTCGACTTGAAAATCTTATTGGAAACTATAAACCTTTCTCTCTAATTTTTAAAATACCGTTTAAGCCCTACTAATAATTTTTGTAAATATTTATCAATTTAAAGATGATAAATATTATAATAAAAAATTAAATTGTTAAAAAAAAATAAAATGCAAACTGTGAGTGAGAAGAAGGTAGCCGTTGACTTTTCTTGATATTTTTCAGTCAGCTGTCTGCTCTTCTTGTCGCTAGGGCGCGCAGGATAATGTGTCTTGTCAAAATGGTGGCTCGTGTAAAGTGGAAAGTTACTGATGTATCTTTAATAATAAATTTATATATGTTGTTTTTTGTGGCCCACTGCTACAAGCACCCCAAGTTTTGTTCTCACAAGCATCCTCAACCTGACGAGGTAGGCATTTTTTACAGTAATTGCTTGTATTTTGATTCAATTTTCACGTTGTTTACATTGCTTCTGCTACATCTGTGTAGCAGAAATTTAAGGGAATCGTTGTAAACAGATGTGTAGTGCATGGTTTATTTATTTGATTGTGGGTTCGATCTAAGTTAAATTAATTCAGTACTTGAGTGCAAACCTTATGCACAGGAGTGTTATACTCAAAATTCAACTAATATTTATAAAAAAAAATAGCTTGCTATTATTTTTAATGCATCTGAAATGTATTGTTTACTATGCACCGAAAGATAATGAAATTAATTTTTGAGCCTTTGTTTGTAGATTTTAGATTACGAATATAAAATAATAATCATACTAGTTATAAAAAACATTATTTTAATCTGTTTAATTATTTAACGATGTCAACGTAAATATTTTTAGATAAATTTGATATTTGCAATTACAACTTTCCTTCAATGTAAGTGATTAATTTATTAAAATATTATTTTTATCTTTTAAAGCTTGATCTGAAAATTAAATAATGTACTACCTATAAATTAATTACATTATCTGTATAAAATATTGATGTAATAAATAGTATTCAAGTTGACAAGAAAAAAATTTTCTTAAAAAAATGGTCAAAAGTATAATAAACAGGCTTAATATGATATATATATATATTGCGCTAATGTTTGGCATCTGTTAATATTTTTAAATAATTATTTCGTCATTTAAAAATCAGTACATAATAAGAAAATTTGTGTTATTTTACTTAATATGCTGTAAAGTTTTGTGTAACATTTTGTTGTATCATAATCATTTAACTGGCCCTTGAAAAGGGAAGGGGGTGTTAAGTTTTTCCCTTAAAAACGCATGCTGTATTGTTTGAAAATACATATTAATGTTAAAAAAAATGTTTATAAAGATATGTGATCTTATCCTGTTCCTCAAATCTTTAGATAAGAAAGAAATCTGAATTTGCTTTGGATTAAATAGGTTCACATTCGTATAAATATTGAGCATTATTGTCTGCAAATCTGCCCCAATATTTTGATTTATATATATAAGTAATATCGTTGTAAAATGCAAAAAAATTATTCACAAAATATGTGTTATAGCAATTTTTACATGTTTATTATATTTTACTTGTTTGGGGGAAAAAAAAAAGTCTATTAATATTTGTATAAGTCTATTAATATTTGTATGTTTATACATCTTTGCAAAAATATTTTAAAGAATAATAAATTAAAAGAAAAAATATTTAAGTTTAACCTTCTAAATAAATTTAATTAATGAAAGAAATTAAAATTTCTGTACTCATTAATTAAATTGAAATGGAAATACTCCTTTAAATACATAAATGTGAAATTATCTATAACTAGTATATGGATTATGCGTTTTTTTACATTGTTATTAAGTAATAAACAGAATGCTTTACTTAGAGAAAGCCACACAATTTACTATTCATGAATTCTAGGTTATTTCCCACTTATTTTATCATATCATTTAGTTAAAATTGCAGTTTTATGTAATCATTACTATCGGTAAATTGCAGCTTATTTTTTTTATTATTAAAATCATATTTTTAATACACAAAACATTATTTTTTATATATTTCATGTTTTATTTAAAAAAATAATTTAAATGTTAGGCAATTCATATATTTAACAAATGAACAAAACAAACTTTAAAATAATAAATTTTTTAAAAATAAATTTTATATTTAATTATTTTGTAAATAACTTTGTAAAGCTTAATAGGAGAGGGGGGGGGGGTATCAGTTGAAAACAAATTATATATGTATTTTTTATTAATGTTTTTATTTGTTTCTATACTTTCAAAAGTACTAATACTTAGAAAAATCCTAGCAATTTATTTTCCAGTGGTCAGTTTTTAGATTTTTTTTTCTTCATCACATGTTTTTTAATATGAAATCTCATATTTTATATTAATCTGTAAATCACAGGATGTTATTTTTTAAAATGTGCTTAATATTTGTTCTGAATATTTTTTAATTTTATGAGTTAAAAAAATCTATATTTATTGATTATGACTAATGAATGATTAATGAATTGATTATGATTAATGAAATGCATTTTTAATTAAATTTATTATTATTCTTTTGTAAATAAATTTAAAAAGACCAAAAAAAAAAAAAGTTATTTATACTATTTAATTAATTTTCTATTTTTTTTTTCTTGTCAGTTAAAAAAAAAAAAATAAATTTATTAGTTATCAGAAACAGCAATCAGCATTATTTTTTCTAATTTCTGATTTTTTTTCTTTTTTTCTCCTTTTTTAATGAAATATTGCATTTATTGATATGCATAAGTCATACCTGCGCGATCGGATAATGAATAAATAAATAAAGATGTCTTCTATAAATATATATATGTATTTCCCTTTCTGAAAATGTGTTTTGAAATGTTTTTGGTTCGAGAGGCTAAATTTTGAATAAAGTGAAATTCAATTTAATAATTGTATTTGTAAAATTTAGTTGTTTATTTGCCAAATAAGCAACAAAGGTTAAAATCAACAAATGTCTCCCCGTCTCCATTCCTCTCCTATACAGTAGTGTATTTTAAAAAAAATATAGATAATTATTTTTTTATTGAAGCATTATACATTAAAAATATATATTACTTCTTATATTACTAAATATATATAGAAATTCGCAACATTGTCCAGTATTCACTTTAATTATTTTTCCTAAAATTTGTGTTTTGCAAAATTTCATGTAATTTTTAAATATTTTTCTAAATCGATTACATTTATAATTAATAAAAAATCTTTTAAATCTGTGCTTTTTTTTTACATTACTAAAAGACTTAAAAAAAAAGTAATTATTTTTCTTCCTTACACAGAAAAATCATTTAATCAAAGAAAATCACGATATGTAGAATTATTTATTTTTATTATTATTTATTTTTATTTTAAATGCATATAAATGTTTTTCAAATAAAAGTTTGTATCGTTTCTGAAAATGTTTAATCAAAATAGTATGTTATTTTAATATAGCTATTTTTTTTTTTTTATTTTTTTTTTTTACTCAACTTAAAGTACTTTTCTTTAATTAGATAGATGCAAATAGAGTAAAAAAAAAAAAAAGTTTTTCAAATAAAACTTTGTACAGTTGCTAAAAAATAGTACATTATTTTTATGAAGCTACTTATTTGTTAGATTTTTAGAATATTTTTCACTATTTATAATTATTTTTATTTTTTTTTAAATTTTCTTTAATTAGAAATATGCTGATAGAGTAAAAATAAATTTAAAATGAAAAAATAAATTTAAAATGAACAAATGATTTTAAATGCATTTATTATATTTAAATGTAATAACTATGAGTGATTTTATAAAATAAATTCATCTCGCATTCAAAACCCACCTCTATTAGCTAATGGATAGTATTTACTATAGAGTTAATATTAAAATGTTAGCATTATTTAAAATTTATATTACCTACTGATATAATTGGTAATAAAATTATCTTTCACTGTAATCAGTGATTAAAAAATGCTTTCTTTTAGAATAAGAACGCAGTTTTTGAAATATAGGGGTCGCCTACATCAGGGTTGTGCTACCCGGGTAGGGTTTTATACAACTCTGGCTTACATAGTATACATATTAAAAATTGCACCCATTTTGGTTTTTTAAATAACATTCTTTTTTTTTTTATATTTTCAGTTCATTGGATCAAAGCAACCCTAAAACGTAAATAATTCGTGTATTTCTGCTAAATTTTCATGAAGTCAGAAGCGGTAAATATTTGAGAATGGCAATGTTATATTCATGTGACAAATTTTACTGTGCATGATCTTTTCCAAAAAAGCGCCCTATTTTAACTTTTTTGTTTTTAGTGAGATAGATTTTATGGTCCTTTTACCTCAGAAGCATAATTTTGATATTAAAAATTATTAATAAATCCATAAAAAAATGTGGCATCGCCAAAATCGTGGTGTGTGAGTTTAAAGTTTATTCCAATAATTATTTTTCGATATATAGTGAAATTTTGCATTTCGTACGTCTAAAGCAGTCATACTCAACTTTTTCTTTCTTTCTTTTTCTTTTTATACATACATTATTTACTTTTACATTAGAATGCAACACAGGGGTGATTCTCGTCCGAAAATTCCGAAATTTCCGAAAATTTAAAGCATCCTCTTCCGAAAATTTGAAATTGGGTTATCAGTTCCGCATAGTTGCCAACTTGTACGGTTTTGCGCGCGGAAAAAACAGCTATGTAGAGATGCAAATTTCGTGAAAGGATCGACGAAATAGCATATATTTCGTCATTATTTCGTGGAAAAACGACGATTTCGTGAATGTTTATGTAAGCGAACTTTGTCAAAAGATCGATAAAAATGCGAATTTCCTGTGCGAATCGCAGAAAAAACGGTAATTTCACCAAATATCGCAGATAAAACGTTGATTTCTTCTGAAGACCGCGGGAAAAACGCCGATTTCGTCTAAAGATTGCAGATATAACGCCGATTTCGTTAACAGATCGCGGGAAAAAACGCCGTTTTCGATTAAAGATCGCTTAAAAATATTTTGTCAAAAGAATACTTGAAAAAATACGCAGATTTCATCAAAAGATTACAGAAAAAACGCCGATTTCGTCAAAAGATCGCGGGAATAAAAGGACATTTTCGAGAAAAAATAGCATAAAAATGTAAATTTTGTCTAAAGATCATCGAAAAAACGATGATTTCACTTAAAAAAAGAATAGGAAAATGCCGATTTCGGCAAAAGATTGCGGAAAAACCGCCGAATTCGGCAAAAGATCGCGGAAAAACCGCCGATTTCGGCAAAAGATCGCAATAAATCGCCGATTTTGCTAAAATATTGCTTATTTCGTCTGAAGATAGCGGGAAAACGCCGATTTTGTCCGAAAATCGCTGGAGGGGGGGACTCACGATACCCCCCCCCCCTCCGATTTCCGAAAATGCGATGCGAATTTCCGAAAAAAAAATTTCATCCAGAATCACCCCTGATGCAACAGGTATTGCACCAAGATCCGAATATGTTTATAAGACTAGTTATAGTACGAACTCTAATTGCCACGTTTGACCTGCAGTTTCTGACTTGTTATATCAATTTAAATAGAATATATGCATCTACAAGCATACAATAAATCTTATAAATTACAGCATCTGGGGATTCCGAAATATATCCAGTATTCAGAGCAGTGGTGACCATCCCCTCCAAACCCAATGAAGCAAATCCACCCCCTCCCCCCCAAAAAAAAATCTTCATAATTTAACATTGATCCCCCCCCCCTTCCTAAACAGAATATCAATTGTAAAATATATTCTACTTATAATCTACTGCATCTTCAAAAGATAGCGAATTGAGCATAGCAGAATGAGTTCTTATTGCCCTTATCTAGAATTTAAAGAAAGAAAACGCAGGAACATTTCTAAAAATTAAATGTTGAAAAAATTAAGAAATGATTTTAAAAATAAATCAAAAATTTTTTAACAGTTAAAAAAAATGGAAATATAAAGAATTAAAAAATCCCCCCCCCCCCCGAAAAAAAAAAAAAAAAAAAAAAAAAAAAAAAAAAAAAAAAACTAAATTTTAATACGCATCTTGCGTCACTAAACCTCGCTCTGGGCACCCCTAATTCAGAACTAAAAACATACAAATAATGTGTTGGGGATTGATTGAAAATGCACTCGCTAAGTAGACGTGTCCGTTACGAAAGTTTTGCTGTATAATTAAATTACTGCTACAAATGTCAAACTTTTCATAATAACAACAATAATATTTTGAGGTTGAATTCATTTATAATTCATTTTAACCCTGTTATCTCGCTCATGGGAAGGCGGGAAATGGACATTCGTTCTTTATAAATATAACGTACGACACGTGGTTCAAGTATTTCATCTGTTTTCCGTGAAATTCCCTCTGGTACTGTCTGTAAAAATATAATTGCTATTTCTGCTCTATCCAGCGCTATATTATAAACACACATAAATCATAATAAAATATTTATAATAGTTAAGCATGACAGTTTCACTTAAAGCGGTGTTTTATGTCATTAATTTAATGCAATGGAGAGACCATTAAAGTAGAATTTTGATTAAGCAACATTCATTTTAACTTTGAAAAATGTTGTATTTCTAAAATGAAGTATTCCTAAGTTATTACGGGATATTGTTTCAAAATAAAGGATTTACTCACTGGATTTTGTTGACTGCACTTTAAGATTTATAGCGCAAGGAATAATTATTCTCTTTTAAGATATTCATTATATTATAAATTCTTGCACAAAAGCCATAAATTCAATGTAATGCATCGATTAGTTAGCATGTAACTAGCGTTTGATCTTGATGCTAATTTATTTCAGTTAGATTTCATTACATTAATTCTTGTTAAGTGTTGTTGAATTTACATATAATATAAAAATCACTTTAAAATATCATGTTTTTTACATGCTTTAAGTGATCTATTAAAAAATAATACAAATACCTTATAGTTTTACATGTTTCATTGATCTTACGGCAACTTTCTCAAAAACAAATAAACGATAGAAAAAAATTTTCGCTAAAATACATTCAAATTAAAAAAATAAACATAAAAACATAAATCACGTGAAGATGAACATAGTAAAGTAAAACTGGAAATAAAAATGAATAAAAATAATTGTGAACGTGAAATATTACAAATTATTTCACGACAATTATTTAAGACAATAATTTGTAATATTTCACGTTCACAATTATTTTTATTCATTTTTATTTCCAGTTTTACTTTACTATGTTCATATTCACGTGATTTATGTTTTTCTGTTTATTTTTTTAATTTGAAGGTATTTTAGTGAAAAATTTCTTTCTATCGTTTATTTATTTATTTTTTTTTTTTTTGAGAAAGTTGCCGTAAGAGCAATGAAACATGTAAAACTATAAGGTATTTGTATTATTTTTTAATAGATCACTTAAAGCATGTAAAAATAAATTGTTGCTGAATTTTTTTTATAATTGTTGTCTTTATCATTATTGTTATTAAAAAAAGCAATCAGTTTATTATTTTATACAAGGTATTCATGATTTATTACTGCAAGTTAGATAATTAGTGGATGATATTTCCTTTTTATTTTAACGAAATGAATTCATTTTTTATTCACTTCAATAAAGTAGGAATGAATTCATTCTTCATCTTCAATGGAATCAGAAAATTGTCTTTTGTTTTGTGCAATTCCAGACTTTATCTCCTGTAAAAAGTCAGAAATAAAAGTATTAATTATACGCAAATTTAAAAGATTAGATATATATATAGTTCACATTGCAAAATATAAATACAAAAATAGTTCCCTTTAAAAAAAAAAAAAAAATTAACGGTCAGATTTAATGTATTAAATTTATTTTATAATTTTTCTGTTTTTTTTTTTTTTTTTTTTTTTTAAATTAATTATTGATTGAATGAGTTTTGTGTTTCTATTCACTATATCGAACGAAAATATATATGCATAAAAAATACCTATAAAATTAAATCTAAAACTGCGTATCTTGAAGAAATTTATCATTAGAAACATGTAAAGTATGTAAATAGTATTTATAATATAGTTAGGCATGTCATTTTCTCTTAAAGCGGTGTTTATGCCATTAATTTAATGCAATGGAGAGACCATTAAAGTGGAATTTTGATTAAGAAATATCCATTTTAACTTTGAAGAATGTCGCATTTCTAAAATGAAGTATTCCTAAATAAGTTATTACGGGATATTGTTTCAAAATAAAGGATTTACTCACTAGATTTTGTTGACTGCACTTTCTTTAAGATTTATAGCGCAAGGAATAATTATTCTCTTTTAAGATATTCATTATATTATAAATTCTTGCACAAAAGCCATAAATTCAATGTAATGCATCGATTAGTTGGTATGTAACAAGCGTTTGATCTTGATGCTAATTTAATTTCAGTTAGATTTCATTATATTAATTCTTGTTAAGTGTTGTTGAATTTTTTTTATAATTGTTGACTTTATCATTATTGTTATTAAAAAAAAAAAAAAAAAAAAAAAGCAATCAGTTTATTATTTTATACAAGGTGTTCATGATTTATTACTGCAAGTTAGATAATTAGTGGATGATATTTCCTTTTTATTTTAACGAAATGAATTCATTTTTTATTCACTTCAATAAAGTAGGAATGAATTCATTCTTCATCTTCAATGGAATCAGAAAATTGTCTTTTGTTTTGTGCAATTCCAGATTTTTTTTTCTCCTCTGTAAAAAATAAGAAATAAAAGTATTAATTATACGCAAATTTAAAAGATATATATAGTTCATATTGCAAAATATGAATACAAAAATAGTTCCTTCTTTTATTTTTTAACGGTCAGATTTAATGTATTTATTTTATAATTTTTCTGCTTTTTAACTTAATTATTGATTGAATGAGCCTTGTATTTCTATTCACTATATCGAACAAAAACATATATGCATTAAAAAAACCTATAAAATTAAATCTAAAACTTGGTATCTCGAAGAAATTTATCATTAGAAACATGTAAAATATCTAAATAGTATTTATAATATAGTTAGGCACGTCATTTTCTCTTAAAGCGGTGTTTATGTCACTAATTAAATGCAATGGAGACCATTAAAGTGGAATTTTGACTTAGCAATATTCATTTTAACTTTGAAGAATGTCGCATTTCTAAAATGAAGTATTCCTAAATAAGTTATTACGGGATATTGTTTCAAAATAAAGCATTTACTCGCTGGATTTTGTTGACTGCACTTTCTTTAAGATTTATAACGCAGTGAATAATTATTCGCTTTTAAGATATTCATTATATTATAAATTCTTGCACAAAAGCCATAAATTCAATGTAATGCATCGATTAATTATATGTAACAAGCGTTTGATCTTGGTGCTAATTTATTTCAATTAGATTTCATTATATTAATTCGTGTTAGGTGCTGTTTAAAAATGTTATAATTCTTGTTATTATTATTATTGTTATTAAAAAATATTTTGTACAAGGTATTTATCAGTTTATTATTGCAAACTAGAGATTTAGTAGGTGATATTTCCTTTTCCTTTTAACGAAATGAATTCATTTTTTATTCACTTCAATAAAGTAGCAAATAATTCATTTTTTATCTTCAAGGGAATCAGAAAATTGTCTATTATTTTAGTAATTCCAGACATTCTCCCTCCCCCTCCATGAAAAATAAGAAATAAAAGTACTAATTATGTGCGAATTTGAAATATTATATATATAGAGCTCGAATTGCAAAATATGAATCTAAGAATAAATACAGAAGTGTTTTTTTTAATGTATTAAATTTTCTTCACAATTTTTCTGATTGCTGTTTTTTTTTCAAAAGTTTTAATACATTTTTAACTGTTGATTGAATGAGTCTTATATTTCTATGCACTATCGTACGAAAACATGTATATGCATAAAACATACTGATGCAATTTTTTTTTAAACTTCGCATCTTGAAGAATATTTTATGATTAGAAATATAACAAGTATCTAAATAGTATTTATAATATTTAAGCATGACAGTTTGTCACTTAAAACGGTGTTTGTCATTAATTTAATGCAATGGAGTGATCATTAAAGTGGAATTTTGATTAAGCAATATTCATTTTAACTTTGAAGAATGTTGCATTTCTAAAATGAAGTATTCCTAAATAAGTTATTACGGGATATTGTTTCAAAATAAAGGATTTATTTAGTGGATTTTATTGACTGCACTTTCTTTAAGATTTATAGCGCAATGGTTAATTATTCTCTTTAAAGATATTCACTATATTATAAATTCTTGCACAAAAGTCATACATTCAATGTACTTGGTGTTATGCATCCATTAGTTAGTATGCAACAAGCGTTTGATTTCGATATATATTTATTTCTTTAGAGAGACTAAAACATTATAAGTATTATTTACTGATAAACTAAGAACAATCCTATTTGACTCCTAAAAACAGTTTATTTTATAATCATCTTGAAAAGCACTTTACACAAATAACTATCCCCTAAACGACTAATAAAAATATGTACTAATTTGTGTTTATTTTCCTGTATTTTGTATGCTACAAAAATGCATAAAAACAGGCATAAATCTATAATTTCACAATTTTAAAAGACGCATTTTAAAGAAATCTGCAAGCTACGATCATGACTTAAATATTTGGATTCTGGGTGAAAAAAAGCACAAATGCATTTACTTTTTACATTTAGCTATCTTAAATAATGAGAAATCCTATATATTTCGGAAAAAGCCGTTACTTAAGGTTGTATTCCTATCCAAACTGCTTATTTTCTGATTAGAAGGATCGCGAAACAACGCAAATTTCGTCAAAGGATCGTGAGAAAAAGGCGAATTTCGTCAAAAGGCCTAGAAAAATTGCGAATTTGAACAAAGAATCGCGTAGAAAACGCGTATGTCAACAGAGGACCGCGTAAAAAAACTCTTATTAGGGCAAAGGACTGCGTGAAAAACGCGAAATTCGACAAAGCACCGTTCGAAAAGTACAAAACTAGAAAAAAGACCTCGTGAATTTTGTCCAAAGAGCGTGCAAAAAATACAGATTTTGTCTATGAATCACACAAAAAACGAAATTTCGTTCAAGAATCGCACAAAAACTTCCATGTCGAAATAATATAACACGTAATTTTACTAAACATTAATTTGCAAAAAGTTTTTGACCCAATATTTATGTGCGCAGTAAGTTTTTGGTTTTATACAAATCTGCCTGTAACAGAAAAAGACATTTATAGATAATTATTTATTTCAATTTTCATGCTATAAAGAAGAAAAAAATTGTAAAAGTTTATTAGAATTCGAAGCGTCTTTAAAAAGGTACGCTATTCACAAATGGGTTAATAAAATGATATTTAACATTAAATATTTTTAAATGGGTTTGATAGGCAATTAATTTCTAATTAAGGATTTTTCTACATTAAAATTTCCTTGTGCATACATTCTTTTTAAATTTGATGATATATATAATTTGATGATTTACAACTTGACCAATAAAGGTAACGTGCTCTCATCATGAGTATTCATTAGTTAATAAATTTTTTCCGCCGGAAACATAAATTTAACTCGCACAGTCTTTGATGCTTTATCGATTAATGAAGTTGCGGCATGCTTTTGATCTTCGCGCTGATTACTTTAGTTTTATCTTTGCGGTTCTTTAGTTTAAATTTATGTTAGTAAGACTATTTTCATTTTTTTCTATTTTATAAAAAGTATTGGGTTCGTGAAAAATTTCGACTTCCGGTTTTCGATGGATTTATGCATTTAAGAAGGTCCTGAACACGATTTTATGATTTTTAGAAAATTTGTCACTCTGAGTCTGTATGTGACAAAAATTTTGTGGGCTCTCTACTCTATCTCAAGAACTAATGCACAGAATTTCAAAACACTTTACATTTAGTTAGATCTTGATATAAATTAAAGCTGATTACTGTTTGGTACATATTACAGGTATCACGGCTATGCTGCATTATTTACGAATTTCACAATTGCTCTATCTCATAAACAAATGCATAGATTTTTATAAAACTTTATATTCAATTAGTCATTGATATAGATTGGTCCTGATTAGCTTTTTGGCGTACATCGCCCAACAGGTGGGGCTGTTATGCAGAATTTTTTTACGATTTCCGCAATAGCTGTATCTCGGAAACTAATGCACGGATTTTCATCAAACTTCAGATTCAGTTACAACTTGACATAAATTGTTGATAATTTGGTTGTTGTGTAAATCACCTAACCGCTGGCGCTGCTATGCTGCGTTTTTCAGGAAGTATTAACATGAGAGAAGAAAATTTTGGGATTGCCACATCCGACAAGTTTTCTAAGATATTTATTTTAGCATAGTATGCTTTAGGATGTATTGTCCAATTAATACAGTCTTTTATACTGAAGCGGCGAATGCAACTTTTGATTAAATAGCGTTTCTTTTATAAAAAATTAGATTTAAATTATTGGGATTAAAATTAAATTCTTTAAATATCGACTTTCACAGCTCCTTCCTTCCTTAGGGTTTGTCAATAAATGTCACGCATTTTTTAAAAAAATATTTTCGTGCCCCCCCCCCCTCCCCTCCCATCCTTTATTACAAAGTGCCACATTTCACCATACCCCTTTCCCTCCCACTTGTTACATGTCGCGCTGTATTACATAAACATATGCTTGCAATTCAGAGGCAATGTTAAACAAGTTGGAAATCGCACGTGAAGCGTAGCAAATGAGGTGCGTTCGTACGACAACGAAGTTTTAAAAATATTCAGATCTTGCTGATAATAGTAGACAGTACTTCGGATACAGTATAGTAGTCGAAATCTTGGTGTTTCTGTAAATATACAAGAAGTAATTTTTATTATACCTCAGCAATGTATATCATATTCATAAAATTTCAAATAGTTTAATATCATTAAAACACGCCTTAAACAATGTTTCCCCGTATAGCATTATGTAGTGGAATACTTTTGTGTGGCCCTATAATTTAGTAATAAATATTCTTTGCATCACAGATTGCACAGAATGTACGTTTTAGTACATATATACTTCATAGGTTCATATCAATATTATTATGTTCGAATGAGTGTAACAGCATTAAAGCGCATTTGAAACTTTTTTCCATTGACCGTAATGTAACGGAATACTTTTGATTGTCCCTGTAAGTGATCTATGTATCCGACTTTCGTAAAATTTGAAATGATTCGACAAAATTATGTAATAATTATGTTTTAAATTTCGAACGATTAAAATGCATTTGAAACTTTTTTCCCCGTTGACCGTAATGTAACGGAATCCTTTTGATAGTCCCTGTAATTGATCTATGCATCCGATTTTCATAAAATTTGAAATGACTCTACAAAATTATTTAATAATTATGTATTTTAAATTTCAAATGATTCGTTTGGGTAGTTTTTGCGTTGTTATATGCGGACAGACAGATAGACGGACGGACTGAATGAACAACTATAGGTGCTACGTATTTACATAATTACGAACGCACCTAAAAACAGATCATATTTCAAGTTTTATTTTTAAACTTTAAACTATGTGTGTTAATGGCATTTGGGAGCATAACAATAAAAAAGATTCGTGTACTTTTCTATGAAATACGATCCAGGTTTACAACAAAAATCATAATTAAATACACAACAGCAATAAAATATTAATGTGAACAATTGAAATATTAATATGAGCAATTGAAAACAGTAGTATTTTGAAATTTGAAAGGGAATTTAATACATTTGGTTTTAAATCTTATCTTTACTTTATGAACATTAAATACTTTAATTTTAAACTAACTTTAAAAATTATTCTTGTGATTTTTTAATGCTTTTATTCTAACCAAAATGTATGATGTCACACTTTGTCTCTTACCCTTTTCCCTCCCCTTGTGAAAGACTTTCAGAACTTAATTTTACGAATCCCCTCTGCAAGTGTGGCATCATTTGTAGATGGCCCCTTAGCAGGGACAGACAGACAAACCCAATTTTGCACTATTTTCAACTATGTTGAAGGGTGTTAAAGAGTTTAACATATATTTAGTCATGTTTAGGGTGTATTTCGATTCAAACTGCTTATTTTCCGATTTATTTTTAAATTCATTTTTGCTCTCAAATGCATCAAACTGGCAAATTGTCTTATTTAGAAAGTACACAAGGCGTGTGATTGATAAATGCAGAAAATATTGCCAAAAAAAAAAAAAAAAAAAAAAAAAAACGCAATCAAAAACGTTATTTTGAACTGATTTTTCCGAAGCGGGAAATTTGTGAACCAAAAAAAGGTCATACTGAGAAGGTAATTATTTATAAATCAAATTCTAATTAATTGAGCGAAAAATGAAGTCATACAGTCCTTATACGTCTCTTCAAAAATCACCTCAGCAAGTTTTATGTTTCTACTAGCGAGCTACGCCCGCTAGCTGGGCCACTTTTTCCAAACGAACCGCGATATTAAGCCATATATAATAAACAAAAAAAAAAAAAAAAAAAAAAAAAAAATTTAATAAGCAAGTCTTGGTGTTCGAATCCTCAAGCACAAAAAAAGTAAATTAAAGAGCTATGGTTGTTATGCGCCCATTATCCCCTTAAAAATATGTGATTTCGCACAGTGGGCGCTAAGCGCCATGGTCGCCATCGTCCCGTTAAAAATATTTGGTTTTGCACGGTTGGCGCTGCGCGCCTATAAGACATTTTCTGGTATTTTTTGGTTCATCAGAAGCAGATTTTTACGCAGATTCTGAATATGTAATCAGTTTTTTTCTACTTTAAAAACTGTCTGCATGATGCTTTAAGAAAAAACGCGCAAAAAAAGTTTCGGTATAAAAAATTGCAAAAGACTGCTATTAAAAAAAAAAAAAAATTCATTAATATCACAAACAACATAACTAACAAATAATTATCTTGCTGTGCTTAAATAGTTGTACTTATTATATTAATTAAACCGTGTTTAACATTTTTTACCAATTAGTTCTTTTTCTCTTATACATTCTTTGACAAAATGACGGGAGAAAAAGCGGTTTTCGACTGCTTCTTCTTTTAGCCAAAGGGGAAAAGTTGTTCACCACAAGGTGGCGCAGTGTTCTGCCTCAGAGCTCCGTTTGGGAAATATGACGCTTTCCGTTCCGATTCCCGACCGGTTTTTAATTCATAACTTTTTTAATTTTGGTCCCACGGTCTCGAAAATGTCCGAAATGACATTCCTGGAATTTTTCGAATCGAAAGACACCTCTCGCGACTTCCAACTCGCCCGCGTTGCGAACTGTAATCGGCTTCAAGCAGACAGACAGACAGACAGACAGAGGCGCACGGATTTTATTAGTATAGACTTTTAAAAATGCGTCTGAAATTGTATCGGGAAATTTCGAGCTGTTGAAGGTGGAAAAACGTTTTTTCGAATACATCCTTAAAAAGTTTTATGCAGTCATCCACTGAAAGACAAATGTCTGTAGTGTGAAAATATACAATCTTGTTCTATCTCACAGAAATTTTTAAAATCTATATTACTTTATGTTACGAGGTTAGTTTTAGTTCGTTGAATATCTTAACGTGGTTTTTGGTTGTAGAATTATGACGATATTTATGAGGAAATTCTTTGAAGAGTTATGGAACTGGCATTGGCATATTAACAGCTGACAGTGGCACACATTAACGCCCAATAAGTACGTCCAATACACGTTAAGAACCAATAATGCTAAAATTTAGAGAATAAGATACTTTTTGTTAAATAGGTATCTTCCACTGAAGGATTTTTAAAGGATATTGAAGTAAATATAATTAAAAAAAAAAAAAAAATATTTGTATTAGCTACATAAATTCTAAAAATGGGCATATATCTACTCGCATGATCTAAAATGAATTAACTGATTTTACGATTCAATAATTTGCAAACGATCACAACAGTTAAAGAAAATTCTTGTATAAGTAATGGATGATGCGAGGAGCTTTTTTGACTGTGATTACAAGTTTTAGTTAAAATTACCAGCGATAGATGGTTCTGAGAGCAGTAGACGTCCAAGTGAGGCAGAAGCGGGATATTAACGAAGGAGATCAAACCAATGGAATGTGTCACATTCATCGATGAGTTTTGTTCTCAGGGTTCCAATTTTAAACTTAATCTGTATGATTATGATGATCATTTTTGATTCCGACACCAACAATAGCCAAATGATTCTGAGTTCAAAATTGGACCCTAAAAACAAGATTATACAGCCGAATGAAATATACTCCATACGTTTGACCTCCTTTATTTTTACCATTGTTGAATGATTTCTGTTTCTACCTCGATTGAGCGTCTATTGCTTGGGACATCATCTATAACTCATACTTGAAACTAAAATCGGGAATCGCAGTAAAAATAAGTCCTGACGTCTTACAACCAACCACCCTGCAAGAATTTCTTAATAGCTGTCACCTGAACTTAACTGTCACGGTTTTTGATTTTCAAGTTACGAGTAATTCCGAATAATAAACTTAGTCTTATTTAATCGCAGATTCTTGTCATTAAGTCAGGCGAATATTTTCATTTGGAGATGACATTCAAAAATTGGAAGATTTAGCAGTTGAGGTGAGGTGAAGCACACCTCTACCAATTCTATTCAGAAATTTGAGTGCGATATTATTTGATTCAAAAATGTATGTATCAGCTTAATTTTTTTTTGAAAAATCATGCATCAGGGTAAATTATGAAACACTTTCCAAACGTAATAGAATAATATTAAGATATAATGAGATTTCTGTAAAAGCAATTAAACAGTAACATCGATTTTTAGCTGTCCGTACACGATAATAAGAGCGAATTAAATCATGCAGCTCTTTATATGATCTACAGAATTTAGCAACACATAATACACAGAAAATAGATATGTTTGAAAATAAATATCAAAGCGTGAAAAGCACTTTCAACAATATTATAGATCATAGTCAGCCCTGTTATCGAATTCTTTTATGCGGCTCTCTAAATAGACGATATATATCATGCTCTGTACTAAACCTGGTAACATATCAAAATTACATAATTCCAATGTGTGTGTTAATGTAAACGAACTATAAATGAAACACATTTCTTTTTTAATAATAAACATTCTGTACTAAACTTCAGTAACATGTCAAAATTACATAATTCCAATATATGTGTCCTTGTAAATGAACTATAAGCGAAACAACTTCCTTTTCAATAACATTCTCTACTAAACCTCAGTAACATATCAAAATTTACGTGTTAATTCCAATATATGTGTCAATGTAAACGAACTATAAATGAAACACACTTTCTTTTTCAATAACAAACATTATCTACTAAACCTCAGTAACATATCAAAATTACATAATTCCAATATGTGTGCCCATGTTAACGAACTATAAATGAAATACACATTTTTTTCAATAACAAACATTCTATACTAAACCTCAGTAACATATCAAAATTACCTGATAATCCTAGTATATCTACAAGCGTTACAGCACGGACAGGCAGATCACCTAATCCATAAGCAGTTTTTCAACTTTGTTGGAAAGTGTTAAAAAATAACGCTACCTTCATTACATTAAACGGGTTTAGTAGGAAATTAGTTTCTAAATAAAGGGTTTCCCTCATTAAATTTCCTTGTGCATACATTCTTTTTAAAAAGATTTATGGTTCGACTCATAAAAGTAATGTGCTTTCATTTTGGGGTATTCATTAGTTAATATATTTTTTTCGCCCAAAACATAAATTAAACGCACGCGGTGTTAGTTACTTATTGATTAAGCTGCGACATGCTTTTGATCTTTGTACCGATTTATTTTGCTTTTCTTTAGTTTGGATTTATGTGGCAGTGATTTTTTTTTCTCTTTCTTATTTTATCGGGTTATAATTTAAGTGTTTCGTTTATGCCATTCCGTTTTTAGGTGCGTTTTCGTAATTATATAAATACGCAGTCGTCGTTCAATCCGTCCGTCTGTCCTTCTGTCCGTCCGTTATAACAACGCGAAAACTACCGAACCGAATCGTTTGAAATTATTACATAATTTTGCCGAGTCATTTCCAATTTTATGAAAATCGGATGCATGGCTCAATTACAGGGACAACCAAAAGTATTACGATCAACAGGAAAAAACAGTTTCCAGTAAATTTCAATGATGTTACACGCTTTCGAACGTTATACAATTCACATGCATCTATGAAATAGATACTAAAATATACATTCTGCACAATCTGTGGTGCAAATATTTTTTAAAAATTAATATACAGGCCTACACAACAGTATTTTATTACATAATGGTATAGGGGGAAAACATTGTTTGGGGGTGCATTTTAATTGTATCAAACTATTTCGCATTCAAAGTATTCCGTTAAATTACGGTCAATGTGGAAAAAAGTTTCAAATGCATTTTAAACGTTTGAAATTTAAAACATATAATTATTACATAATTTTGTCGAGTCATTTCAAGTTTTATGAAAATAGGATGCATAGATTAATTACAGGGACAATCAAAAGTATTCCGTTACATTACAATCAATGGGGGAAAATGTTTCAAATGCATTTTAATGATGTTACACTCATTCGAATATAATAGAATCGGCATGAACCTATGAAGTATAGATATACTAAAATATACAATCTGTGCAATCTGTAATGCAAAGAATATTTATTATTAAATTACAGGGCCACACAAAAGTATTCCACTGCATAATGATATACGGGAAAACATTGTTTGGGGCATGTGTTAATTATATTAAATTATTTCACATTTTATGAATTTGATATACGTTGTGAGATGTAATAAAAGTTTCTTCCTATATATTTACAGGAACATAAAAAGATTTCGACTACTATACCATATACGAAGTACTGTCTACTATAACAGCAAGATCTGAGTATTTTTAAAACTTCGTTATCATACAAACGCACCTCATTTGCTAAGCTTCACGTGCAATTTCCAACTTTTTAATTCTAAAGTTTATCTAATTTAAACGGAGCATTTTCGCGATTCAATTACAGAAAATTTTCTGTTTTGGAAAACGGGGGTGATAAAAGATTATATATTTTAGTATGTTTTATCCTTAAGACTTTTTTAAACATTCCTCAAGTTGAAAAATCAATTTGAACTCATCATCACTTTCATCAGATAAAATGGAGCATGCAGCCATACTTTTACCTTACGGGTTTGTATACGTTATTCTACCACGGTAAAGCGGACTAAAAATTAATTGCTGCCAAAACCATTGCTGAGTTGGCGTTTTAAGACCGTCATATTAACAAGGTAGAATTTGTCGAATTTCAACGAAAGAAAATGTTTAAAAACTTTTCATTGTTCAGAATTTTTTCATTGATTTTTAATAAACCTACAAAATTAGTTACAATAAAAATGCACCATATATTGGTAATCCTAACTCTTAAACAAAACAAATTTAACCTAAAGTTAACAAAATACTACTGCTATAAAACTCAGTTGTAGAAATTGTTAAAATTAAACCCTACATATTAGGCAGTAAAAAAATACAGATATGTTATTATGACTGGGATGTGGATGTTTGACCCACCTTTTATTAAAATGTTCATAATTTGTGTTTGGATCCAATATCTTGTTGCGTCTTTATGTTAAAAAACTTATTCTATTTTCCTATACATTTTTGTCGCATCGTAATCCCGAAAAAGTATTAAATGATTTTTTTTTTTTCTTTGTGAATTATTTGTTACAACTCTGTAAACTGGGTCCAACCTCCGCAGTTTAGGGAAGTTTAAGTTTGAATGAAAGATTGTATTATAGTTCATAATCTAAAAACATTTCTATAAACTGTACTATTAATTGTTGAAATAATTATTTTGTTAAATTAAAAGTCAAATAAAAACATTCATTACATTATATAAAAAACGGGAGAGTTTTACTTCGGTCAAATCAAACTTCCCCAGATTTAGTGAGTCACACATTCCACAGTTGCCATTGTGAAAAAGGTAGGTATAGGAACAATCGTCAAAGGCAATGCCAAGGTATAATTAATTATCTTATCTCTTAGATCAAGTAAAGTATTCTATGGAGGAAAAACAATATATTTAACTTTATTTTTACAACTAGCATGTAATAAGTTTCCGTTTGGCAAATGGGGGGGGGGGGACTTTTTTTTTTTCTTCTTTCGTTATTACCACCGCAAATGGGTGAAAAACAATATTAAGTAACAGAGTGGCTTTTGCTTCGAAATCCTTGAAGATCAATAAATAAAAGTCACTAGTGGGCCCAAAATATTTGGAAGATAACATTAATTAATAATCACATATTTAGCTTTTTTTTTCAATGAAAAAAATATGCAAGACTTAACAAAAAAATTGGGTCTACCTAAACTTGACTTAAAAGAAACTTAAACTCTCTGAACCCACAACGTGTAAATCAACTCGACCGCAATAAATAAAATAAAAAGCGTCATTCGTATTGAGAGGGATTCGGGGAAAATCGGGTTACTCCACCCGATGCAGAACTTTAATTCAAGCATATTTTAAAGCTGTGAGAATATGAGCTGCCAGTGTTGACTTTAGGGGGTAACCCCGGGGGAACATTCCCCTCCCCGGAGCGACGAGATGTCCCCTCGGGAAAATTTGAGATTTTGTGCTTTTAAGAGTCAAAAGGTTAAAGTCCCCCCTGAATTCCACAATGTCCCCCCCCCCCTCCGCCGGAGCCACAGAAATCCCTCCCGGAGAAAAGTGTCTGAATTCAATACTGCCTATTACGTTTTGGAATGAACTTTAACTCGCCGAAGGTCATAGATTATGATCACTCGTAATCATGATTGTTCCGACTCTGATATTTATCTCGTCACAATTGTATGTAGAATCATGCATTATCAATTACGTGCTGGGAATGGTCAACCAAAAGGAATTATTTCATGCAGTAGCACTAGTGTATTTTAGTTTTATGTTGTAATAAGTAGAGACTACAGTGTTAATCCCGTTTGTTTCATTTTATTTTGATTCTTTTAATGTTTTTTTTTTCTGGTTTCGTTAAATCAATATAGTTTAATGTAAGGAATATGGATGTACTATTTTAATCAGGGCTATTCTCTGCACATAGTAAAAAAATGTCAGCAAAATTTCTAATTGCCAACATTTCGTCACTTGAAAATAATAAAGTTCTATCTGTGTTTTTGAAAAAAAAATGACATCGATATAGAAATGTTCTATTTGTATCTATGAAGGCATTTCTGGATTAAAATAATGTCATAACATAATTGTTATACATATGTAAATTATTGTAACACCATTAACACCATTTTGATGCAAAAATGCCTTCATAGATACAAATTTATAGAACCTTTGTATATCGGTATGTCAATTTTTTCAAAAAGACAGATAGAACCTTATTATTCTCAGGTGACGATTTGTAACGTACTCTCAGATACCGGCCTTAACATTTACGAGTTTTGATTATTCGCGAAATTAAAAACAAGTGGGTAAGTGTGATCGAGGTGGCACAGAGGGTTTCCTTTAATTTTTCGGTACTACTCTGTTATCCCTTCGACCAATTTCGCCAAATTACACAAATCGCCAAACTAATAGCCAAATTATACATATTGACATAATTTTTATTTTAAATAACGAAAAAAAACAAATAATTAGTAGAATATTAATAAAAATACAAAGTTGAAATCAAAATCACTTAATGACATTTTAAACACGTGATACGTATTTAATGTCATTGAATGTGACATACACGATCACCCATTATTGGCATTTAATCTTATAGTTTGGCGATAATTTTTTGGTCGACGGGATAACCTAGTAGTGCCAATTTTTCTTTCGAAACAATTTATCCTTTATAACTAATAAATCCAAATTGTTAATTTATAATTATTAAATTCTTACATAAATGGTAGCATCAAAAATTTAATTTAAAAATAAATGTGAAAGGAAGTTATTTATTTTAATAAACTTAAAAATAATCAAATCATTTAAATAAAATCAAAAATTCTAATTTTTTTGAAAATCCGAAAAAAAAATAGGGGAGATATAAATAAAATTTTAAATTTTTTAAAGTGAAAAAGTTGTTTAAAATTAAATTTTAAAATGCTGAATCATTAATAAATCGCAAAAGTTTTTAAAATAGAAAGAAAATGGAATTAAAAAATATATTATGAATGTCAAATGAGTGAAACCTTATAATATATAAGCCTTTAAATTAGCCAAAAATATGAAATTTCTTACGAAATCTATCTTAAGATAAAAATTTCAAGTTCCCTCATCGGGAATCGAACTAAGAACCTTTTGTTTACTAGCGATATGCTTTTCTCCCAAGTCATCATGTGTCATCACGCAAAATCAAATTCGACTTCTCTTTTTAAATCGCAAAAATGGACGGCCCGACCAGTGGCCGCGAGGTTCTGACCTCCAAACTGGTAGACGGTAGGTGCTGGGTTCGAACCCAATCGCGACCGTCGGCCTTACCGTTCGAAGTTTTCCGTGGTTTTCTTCGAACCTTGCGTAAATACGGGTTAGGTTCCCTTAGAAAGACCCCCACGGAGGGCAACCCACCCCATAGGGCCTATATCCCATAGCGTAGATAATCGGCCGACAGAAATACACCACCACCACACCACCGCAAAAATGGACGAAGACATTGAAAAAAATAATTTAATTAAAATAATTGACTTTTTCAGAATTGTATGATTTCTCGTGTGCCTCGAGGTATTCAGCTGTAAGTACGCAAAATCTGAAGTTTCTGACTGATACAATTTTTAAGTATGGACTGTACTACGGACAGACAAAGGACAGAGACGAATAGGGTTTATCGAGATCAACGAAACCCTAACGAAGAACATTTCAATTTTCGAGAATACTTAACTTGGTTATTCGCAGAAGAATATATATATATATTAACTATTTGGAAAAATAGTTGCTGTTCTCGGTAGAGAATTAGGAAATCTGAAATATACCTGAATGTTTTTATTGGTTAATTTCCGCAATAAATTGTATTTCATTTTATTCGTTTTCTGATTGGTATATGTTTAATGTCCAAAAATGGAATACTTCCGTTTTTTATTTTTTATTTATTTTTTTTTTTTTCATTTGTTTTCTGATTGGTCCATGCTTAATGTCTAGAAATATTTCTGTTGCCACAATGACAAAAGAAGTATTAAAAACTACAAAAAATTCAATAACTCAATAACAAATTTAGATACAGGTTTCAAATAAGTTGCATGTAAAAGTAATGTTTTTTTTCTGTATATGACGGTGTAAAAATTGGAAATGTGCGATATTTAGAAATTTAAAAATTAACAATACCGAAAATTGTGAAATTTAAATTTCATTTAATATTTATTTATGATTGGTCCAGGAATATTAACGTGACTTTAAATGTCCAGCCATATTAATATAACTCTGTTATTACGTAAGCTACGTTGTGATCATCATAAAAATTATGTTATTATTGTTTTTTAAAATATAGAAATCATTTATAAGTCTAAAATTATATTCTTTGAAAATATTATTTTCCAAATAGTGGTAATTTGTTAAATTACAATTTAATTATTATTATTATTTTACAAAATGAACTCGTTGTGTTTTATCAATTATATAAAACTATTTGACACTAGACTGGCGTGCAGTGTGTAGCCTAGGTCGGGTAAAATGTAAGGTAATTAAAAATCGTTATACCTTAAAATATTGCTTGTAGAATTTCAATTTTTTTTCATTTAAATAAATAAAAATATCTAAATTTTAATTTTGATTCAGCATTTTTTTAAATATTAATTTAAAGAAAAAAATTAATATTTAAAGTAAAAATTTGAAAAAAAAAAAAAAAAAAAAAAATGCAACTCTTATTAAAAAAATTACATATTCAAAAGTAAACATTTTTTTCAAATTTGTTGACTCAAAATTAAAGTAAAAAAATAAAAAAAGACACTTTTCAAGCTTATATCTTTATCGGATCTTGAGTTATAAGAATTTAAATCCGAGAAATTTTGAAAAAACCCATCATGAAAAAAACGCATGTTCACGAGAAATCATTTTCATAACAACCATTGTTTGTAAGCTAAATTTTGAAAACGAAGCAAAACGAAAAAAATATTTCCTCTTTTAATTAAGATAGAAACATGATTTAAACGTCATTTTAAACATAAAAAAAAAGATTTTTAATACAATATTTTTTTTTTTTTTTAGAAAATTTAAAGATTTTCGTGTCTTGGACTCCCTTAAATAAATTTTCAATAATTACTTAAAACAATATATTTTTTAGTTTTATATCATATTTTAAACTGCCAGGTTCCGATGACTGACGCAGCCTGAACGGAAAGTTCTTTCAGTCATCGGTGACTGACGTGACACTGAACGTCTTAACTGGTGAGATTTCTGAAATTTTAAAAGAAAAGTCAAGATCTCCACTGTTCCTTTACAGAAATTCATAAACAAAAAGATCTGTTCTTACAAGCAATTGTACATCGTTAATTTTTTTGTCAGTCATCAACTAGCAACTAAATTTGGTATAATATATTTGTAATGATTCAAATTTAATTACAGCATGCATTTTTTAATGTACAATAAACGTATTTTTACGTTTCAATTATTTTTAGGTGCATTTGTAATTATGTAAATACATAGCACCTATAGTTGTCGTCCAGTCCGTCCCCTCCGTTCGTTTACTACTAAGAACTACCCAACTGAATTATTTGAAATTTAAAATATGTAATTATTACATAATTTTGTCGAGTCATTTCAATTTTTATGATAATCGGATGCATAGATCAATAGGGACAATCAAAAGTACTCCGTTACATTGCGGTCAATAGGAATTTTCTTTTTCAAATGCATTTTAATGGTGTTACACTCATTCGAATATAATAGAATATATGAAGCTATGAAGTATATATATTAAAATATACATTCTATACAATCTGTGATGCAAAGAATATTATTAAATTACAGGGCCACACAAAAGTATTCCACCACATAATGCTACACGGGAAAACATTGTTTGGGGCGTGTGTTAATTATATTAAACTATTTCACATTTTATGAATATGATATACGTGGGTGATGTTTAATAAAAGTTTTTTCCTGTATATTTACACGAACACAAACAAGATTTCGACCACTATACTGTATCAAAAGCAGTGTTCTCGCTGACATTTGACCAACGTTAGTAATTTGGCTAATTAAAAATAAAAAACATTCGCCAAATGAAAAAAATATTAGCCAAATAGATTCGCCGTGTAGCACTAAAAAAATTATCTTTAATCCTTTAACGTACCCCCCTTTTCTCAATATGTTCTAAAATATCCTAAGTTTTTAGAACTGCGACAGTGATTGTTTCTAAATCCAACTATCCGCTAAAAATACATATGAAATATATGTTATTACATAAATATATTTAAAAAATTAATTAAAAAATTAAACATATTAAACACATACACGCAAAAATTCAGCTCTAGCAATTTGGCGAATCTAATCGCTTGTTCATTCGCCAAATGAAGAATTTAGTCGCAGTTTGGCGAAATGGCGAGCGACAGCGAGAACACTGATCAGAAGTACTGTCTACTATAACAGCAATATCTGAATATTTTTTTTACTTCGTTATCGTACGAACGCACCTCATTTCCAGCCTTTTTTTTTTTTTCAATTAAAACAATTTTAAAACTTAATCTTTTTATGCACGGGAAGATAATCCCAACATTCGTGATTTTCGCATTCACAAAGATTTCTACAAACCTAATCTCGCGAATATTAAGGGGTTACTGTATATATAGTCATTGTAGAATTTTTTGCGAATCATTTTAAATTTTATGGAAATCGAATCAAAACTTAAATAGATTTTAAATAAAAGTTTTCTTCATTCTATTAAATCTTATTATACGTAATTAATTCAATGATATCCCGTGATAGGTAATAATTCTAGTTTGCCATGGTGATTACGTCCTGTTTAAGATGGAGTCTTATTATCCTCGGTTACTGAGAATAATATACAGCAAAGCGACGATTATTCGGACATTCCAGGAGCGAGGCCTATCCGGTTAATGAAAAATTCGGATAATTGAAAAACTTTATAAAACGGCTATGGCAGTTTTTTTTTTTTTTTTTTTTTTTTTTTTTTAGGTAGTTTCCCATCACACATTTCCGAGGCTTAGAGCTGCCAATTGTAGTTCAGCATATTACAAATGGCGTGTTTAGAAGTTAATATTCATCTTTTTTTTTTTTTTTTAATTTCATTTTCTACAAAAGTTGTACAGAGTTATGCATAGAAGTACACATAGAAAATATTACATGTATATGGATTATTTTACGCAAATAGGCCATTTTCATCATAGTGATGAAGAAAAAATAAGTCATGGCAGCAGTTTCTAATTTTTTGTAACGAGATTTTAAAAGAAATATTTATTGGCCAAAAAAAAAAAAAAAAAAAAAAAAGCTGACAGGCTTAACATTAAGAAATTCGGTAATTATTCGATTTTTAATACTAGAAATGCAGAAAAAATGTCTGTAGTCGAAATTCTTTGATTAAATAAGGTAAATTTTATTATTAAAAAAAATAACTAGTGAAAATATTGCAGGATACCACGAATTAGACTCGTGTAAACCAGGGCTCGTAGCGTTTCTAAATTTTTTTCACTTAGCTACTGGGATTTTAAAATAATTATCACATATTTCTATTGCAATCATTAAAAGGCAATACCAAGAATTTTTTTTTTTTTGTAATTTAACAAACTGCAGCGGCTATTGATATTTTCAAAGACTTATAAATAAATTCTATATTTAAATTAATGATAATGATAAACTTCATTTTTATGATGATCATAACAAGTCATATATTACGTACACCATGCATTCCTAGACCAATGATTAAGAAAAAACAAGTAGTTTATCCATGTACAATTTTAACTGTTTAAAATATGCATTTTTATCACAATTTGTTTTCAAATTATTATTATTATTTAAAGTTTTTATTACTTTTTTGTCATCGTGGTGACAGAAGTATTACATTTTTGGACATTAAACAAGGACCAATCAGTAAACGAATAAAATAAAATACGTTGCGGAATTCAACCAATAAAAAAAATTCAGGTTTCTCAGTTCGCTACTGAGGACAACTGTTTTCCAAATACAGTCTAGTCTCTACAACGAAATTCCATACATCGAATTTTCCTATATAAAAAATTTTTAGTAGGAACGGTCCCCTTTTCGCATGATTACATTAAAAACAGTCTCTATATAGCGAAATATCTATCTCCATATAACGAATTTTTTCACAAATTGGTCATAAAAAACAGTTTTAAAAAGCCTCGAAATCATATGGAATCTATTTTCCATCACTTATTTTTGATTTATCGTCAGTGCTGAGTTTTTTTAAAAAATATATATTACTTCTCTCCTTGTTCTTTAAATCCAACGAATTTATCCCACCTTCCACACACCTTTCCACATCTTTCTTAAAACAGTGTCAATTGGATTGATACACATGTAAGAGAGGAATCAATGAGAGGCACATAAGCGAGGCCTTCAAATGGAGGAAAATGTTAAGTACAATTTTTCATTCCTTGGTAAAATGAGGATTTTCTTGAGAGTGTAACAATTTTAAAATAGGAAAACAAAAAATTACAGTTTTCTTCGTCTGAAATTAATGCAAGTCTTTTTTATTTGATTTTCATTAAGCTTTCAAATAAATGTCTGTTCTCTTTTTTGAAACAGCTTAAATAATTAAGAAATAAAATGTTAGGTTAATATTTACTTTTAAACACTTCAAAATCTTAATTCAAATGATCAAAAATAATATTTGTTCAAATTTCGCAAATTAAATACGATTTTTAACATCATTCTCTATACATCGAATTTCTCTATATAACGAATTTTTTACTGGAACGGTGGATTTCGTTATATAGACTCGACTGTAGTTAATAAATAAACAATAAATTATATTACATAGGGGAGAGTGGGGATACTTGAGCATAGGGGATACTTGAGCCACCCCTATTATCTCTACAGTTGGTTAATTTTTCTTTCTAAAACTGCCAATATAATAACATATTTATAGTTCTGAACATGTAAAAAAGAAATCACACATCTTGGTACCATTTTGAAAATATAGTGATTAATAATTGTCTTTTCTCTATCTCAAGTAAATATTTGGGTGCATGGCTTTTTTGTTTTTTTGTAATCAAAGTTTTGTTTAAAGTTGCAACTATATACATACATTCAATAAGCATAATTTCAATTGTATTTTGAATCTAAAATAGTTCTAATAGATGCATGCTTTATTTAGTAAAACTCTGGGAAACAAAAATAGTGATAGTGGGGATACTTGAGCCAATGGGAGTGGGGATACTTGAGCCATGTCTCAACCATCCCCACTAGAAATTAAACATGGGTGAAACAAACAAAAAATAAAATTCCATCCTTATATTCACTAATAGATATTTTTCTGGATAAAAGGGAGAATAATTTTTCATTTTATTTTTTTTTCTTAAAAAAATAACGACCTAAAAATGTTTAAAAATGTATATTTTTTAAATGAAAATATCTATTTTATTTTTCATTTTGACTAACAAAATAGCCTGTCTAGATAAATGTAAACATAGTTTTAGTTTAACTTTCATTAAATTAAAATAACTTTTTAAAACGGTTTTACAGGCTATAATCTCTAATACTTTAATTAGTTAGGTCCAACATATTAAAATATTTATTTTTTAATATAACATATTAAGATTAATATTTTATATTGAAATCGCAACCTCTGTTGCTGTAACTTTTTTTAACTAAGATAATTGAAGAAAAATTGGTAAAAAGAGTGCACAAAAAACAAGAAAAGCAACAAAAATCCCAGTTCAAACTTACCTGCATGGAGCCAAAGAGGAAGACAAAATCTTTTCCTGTGAAATCAAAAAAATGTTTGAAATAATAGAGTGATACATCTGGCTTAAATTCCGACAGCTACTAAATTAAAAGCATGAATTCGACAATATCATTAGAGGAAAATTCTGTCAATGATGGTGATGATGTGAAAAGAAAATCTTCTATTGATGGTTGGTTACTAATAAAATATGCCAGAAAGAAAACTGTAAAAATATTTGTTGGATAAGTGCTTAATATTTTGAAAATGAAATTTGTTCGAAGAATTGCAGATTCCAAATTTAAATGGCTCTGAACTGAGGATGTTTCTACCGTCGTTATAACTCAAGTTGAAATTATCTTCCGACAGCCAGTTTTAACGACAAAAAATGATCGTATTACTAGCTTTGTTTTCTCAATCGGTTTTGAATGACTTTACGTTTCATAATTTATCATTCTGTAAAATGTTTGTGCAAAAAAAAAAAAAAAAAAGCGAAAAAAATTACTTTTGTAGGTATTTTTCCTTAGTGGCTCAAGTATCCCTTCACCATGGCTCAAGTATCCCCGCCATGGGGATACTTGAGCCACGATGCAAAACAAAAAATAAACATTTATTATGCATAGAAAAATAGTTCAAAATTAATTGAAAGTGGTTTTTAGTTAAAGAAAAAATATCAAATTTTCATTTTCAATATTTTATTTTATTCTAAAAAAATATAAAAAATTAAAAAAAATTAAAATTCAAAAAATGGCTCAAGTATCCCCATCTTCCCCTACACTGTACGAACAAATCCTAGCGGAGAGAATGGGGTGTGTCCCTCTTTCCGAGAACACCATGGGAAAAAATAAATAATTTTTCGATCAGCTTCAGAAAATCTGAAGATTAACAGGGATTTTCGTAGACAAAAAAAAAAAAAAAAAAAAAAAAAAAAAAAAAAAATATATATATATATATGCGTTGGACGTATTAGACGTAAGAACTTTTTAGGTTCTACAAACAGTTACTTTTATCATTACCCTTTTTGGGTGCTTCGTTATTTTGTAAATACGTAGCACCTATAGTTGTCGTTGAGTCCGCCTGTCCGTCCGTCCGCATATAACAACTCAACCGAATCGTTTGAAATTTAAAATATATAATTATTACATAATTTTATGGAGTCATTTCAAATTTTATGAAAATCGGATGCATAGATTAATTACAGGGACAATCAAAAGTATTCCATTACATTACGGTCAATGGGGTAAAAAGTTTCAAATGCATTTTAATCGTTTGAAATTTAAAATACATAATTATTACATGATTTTGTCGAGTTATTTCGAATTTTATCGCAGTTGGATCCATAGTTCAATCACAGGGACAATCAAAAGTATTCAGTTACATTACGGTCAATGGGGAAAAATGTTTCAAATGCATTTTAGTGGTGTTACACTCATTCGAACATAATAAAAATGATATGCATCTATAAAGTACATATTATAATATACACCTTGCATAATCTGCGGTGCAAAAAACATTTGTTATTGATTTACAAGGCCACACAAAAGTATTCCATTACATAATGGTATAGGGAGAACATTGTTTGGTGCGCATTTTAATTGTAATTAACTATTTACAATTTTGTGAGATATATGAGATTGATAGTTTTTAAACTTGGTTATCTTACGAACGCACCTTATTTGCTACGCTTCACGTGCCATTTTCAACTTTTACATTTGTTGGCTATCTTATTATTTCAGAATTAGGAAATGATTTCCAACGGTTAATTTTCGTGACATTTAGTCGAATTTACCCAACCACGCCTAAATAAATTTAACTTAAAAATTTTTGGAGAGGGCAGGGAAAAAAAAAAAAAAAGTATGATCCTTGATCAATCGGGCATAAAAGAGTTTTTTTTTAACCCGTTCGGGTCCGATTTTTTTTTCAATTTTTTTTTTTTTAAATTACTTTTACGCTGATAACATTAACGAGCTATCCAAATAGATTAATTAGTGTTTAATGAATATTTCATTATCTGGAAGATAACGAATGGTGCTGTTTTGTGTACTATTTAAGTAATATTCATATGACAATAGGCTAAGCAAGAATTTTCGAAGATGTTTAGAAAATATTGTATTACAATAAGATTTAACTTACATTGCACCTTTTTCTGTTACTTTTTACGCTCTCTTACACAGGGTTCTTTCAGCAAAATAACCTTGATTTTAAAACTAATGAGGGAAATATATGTTTAAAATAAAAGAATCGCAAACAGATCAAAGAGAATTATGCAAATAATAATAATTATTATTACTAAATGCCTAAACATAAATGAAGTCATATAATAAATACATAGACATATACTAACATTACTACTTGTAAATAGTAGTAAAAGTATTTTTTAAAAGCGAAATAATTCCCCATTAAAAGACATGTACAGGGTGGTCATAAAAAAACTTTGCCGATATACGGAGGTCTAGCGGCCAGTCCGCTCAACCGATCGAAATGAAATTTCAGATATAGCTATTCAGAGGTATGAGCTCGAGATTCCGTGAACGACAACGAAATGGCGCTCACGGTTACGGTTATAGTTACAGAAACTCGAAAATTTCCAATGGCAACACCCATTTTTTTCCATCGCAAAATGCTCAGCGCATGCAAAAACCTTAAAGAGCGTTGGAACCGTAAGTGTATCGCAAGAAACTGACATGTTATGCACGCACAAAAAAACGTTCTGCGAATCCTTCCCCCCCATAAAAAAAACTCGATTGTGGCGCAAGGAGGAATTTGCATATGACACAGAGTCACTACACTAATCTCTGATTACAATACAGATCGGAGAAGCTAAAACTTTTCTTTTGATTACACATTTTCCACATGGGTGTCATCACAGACAATAAATGGTGATGGCACCCATGTGGAAAATGTGTAATCAAAATAAAAGTTTTAATTTCTCCGATCTATATTGTAATCAGAGATTAGTGTACTGACTCTATGTCATATGCAAATTTCATCCTTGCGCCCTAATCGAGTTTTTTCTATGAGCGGGGAGGATTCGCAGAACAGTTTTTTGTGCGTGCATAACATGTCCGTTTCTTGCGATACACGTACGGTTCCAACGCTCTTTAGGGTTTTGGCATGCTCTGAGCATTTTGCGATGAAAAAAAAAATGGGTGTTGTCTTTGGAAATTTTCGAGTTTCTGTAACTATAACTGTAACCGTGAGTGCCATTTTGTTGCCGTTCACAGAATCTCGAGCTCATACCTCTGAATAGGTATATCTGAAATTTCACCTCGATCGGTTGAGCGGACTGGCCGCTAGAGTTCCATATATCGGCAAAGTTTTTTTTATGACCACCCTGTACTATTAATAGTATACCAGACCCGAAAGGGTTAAAGCAATTTTGGACATTCTCCGGACTGATGCAAAAATGCAAAGGAAAATTTGGAAGGATAATGGGAAGGGGGGGGGGACTTGGAAAATTTATTAATGGAACATTTTGTCTGCTCAAATCCTTAGATTGTTTCTTGAATTTTTGTGCTAAAGAGACATAAAATGAAAGATAAGCTTATATCATATAATCATTTGAAATTCATGTAAATGAAGTTGTCCAAACGGTCTTTCAAGAATGATTTTTTTTTTTTTTTTTTTTTTTAACTTTAAAAACTCAAATAAGTTTTTTTCCTTTTTTTTGGGGGGGGGGGGGATTGAATATTTTGTACTATTTGTACACCACTTTTGAGTAATTTCTAGGATGCTTTCTTCAAGATGTATTTTTTACTCAAATATCAATTTAGCAGGGGGATTTTTTTCTTTCTTTTTTTGGGGGTGGGGGGGTGGGGGGTGGGGGGAGTGCTGCTTAACAGCTAAAATATTTAGATGACTGTACTTGACATAAGTTGATCAGATATATTTGGATTTACACGTTTAGCATTGTTAATGCCTTTTCTTTTTTTTTAATAGCAATCATATGTGCAGTTAGTTCCTTTTAATTTTATTGTATAAGTAGCTGTTAAAATAATGTTAAAAGCTGTTAAAATAACACTTAAATTGTAAGTGTTTGGCGCCGCTGTATAGATGAAAAAAAAAAAAAATCCACTTTTTTTTTTTTTTTTTTTTTTTTTTTTTAATTTGTTCTTTTTTCTCACTTTTATGCCTGATCATTCTGATTAATTGGACGATCCTGTTAATTGGTGTCCGGATAATCTATGCTCTACTGTATATAACCGTAATGAATTTTGTATTCATGCGTTTTTGCATAAGAGTGCAACAGCTGTTGCATCAAAGTCTGAATATTTATAAAACTAATTATAGCAGGGACGCACCTGATTTGTCATGTTTGACACACAATTTCCAACTTGTTTAATTTAGAGATTTTTTAGAAAACAATGATTCCTGATGGACATTGGACACTATTTGTAGAATTAATATTTTCTCCCTCGCAATGCACCCTCGTTATTAATGAGTTTTAAAGTCCACATTGGAAAAGATGACCGCTTGACATTTATGTCTGTTGCTAAATTTATCATAGCCGCCAGTTATTCATCTTTTTCGGTATTAGTTAAATAACTATGATTAATAATAAATATAAAATAAAGAAAATTGAATTACGAGTATTTTAACGATTTTTAATTATTTTCAAACTATATTCGAACAGAAGCAATTTTATTTCAAATATGTTAGAGCTAATAATATCTAAGCGAATTTATGCAAAATCTTAAGCAGAGTTTAGTAACAAGAAGAAAACATTATTTATTAGCGTTTTTATTATCTGGTTTCATATAAAAATGATACATATAAAATTAAAAAAAGATAAAAACTAGATTAGATTATAGAATTTTATCTATGACAAATTACTTTTTTTCGTCTACAAATAAAGTATTGGGAAGAGAGAAAAAAAAAAAAAAAAAAAAAAAATCATAAACCATTGTAAAGATGAAACTTTTAATTTTATATCAATTTCAAATTTGTTTTGAAAATGAAATGGTGAAAAATTGTCAATGATTTACCGAGATTTCGTTTGTTGTTGCTCATTTTCAAACATCTACTTCATTCTCTAAACTTTCTACTCATTTTTTTTTCCGATTGCGTTTTAATCAAGGCATTGTATTAGATATTAACTTGATTAATAATGCTCGTTTTTGTCAATCCTAATTTATTTTAGGAATGTGATGCATTTAAAACTAATTAAGAGGCGCATTCGCATTTTTCTTTTTAAATTTCAAATGTCGTTCGTTATCTTGTTGAAGTTTAATTAATGTTCTTCATCGGCTCTTTTATTTGTAAATGACTGAATAATTTGTTACTTTTAAATTTAACAATCAGAAGACAATGAAAAGTCGATTTCGTAGAATAATTGCAAAGTCCCAATCACGCAGTAATGATGGCTTATTCACATCATTCGCACATGATTAACTGTGCAATAATAATAAAAACTTGTCTATCATTTTTTTCAGATTCCTTTGTTCTCTTTTCCCGGTAATAATAATTGACTTTCATATTGACCTTTTCGATTGTGGTGTATTATTATTAATAGTACATGACTTTTAAGGGAATATTATATTGTTTTAAAAAATACTTTTGCCGTTATTTACATGTTGTATTGTTAGTATGTACCTATAGGGGCGTGCGAAGAGAAAACTGCTGACAAAGTCTCAATTTGGCGCCCCCCCCCCCTCAACCAAATTTTTCTTGTGACGGGCTAAAAATGACGTTTGTAGTATAAATTTGGCGCCCCCTAAATTTCTGCGCCCAGGGCGACCGCCCGTTTCGCTCCCCGTTTCGCACGACGCTGTGTGTCTATGCATTTACTATATGACTAGTTGTCCCCAAGTGAAAAGCCTCCGTTTTCGAAAGACATAGCAGAAACATTATTTAAGGTTAAATTAATACTGCTAAAGTCAAAATTGCTTAAACTTAATGGTTATTCAGCTATATTTTGATTTTCTAATAAGAAATCAGTATCGTCTGTAACAAGCAGTATCAGTTGAAACGTACCAGTGGTAAGATTACCACAGTAGAGGCAAATTTTACTCAACTTGGTAAAACACTTTTTTTTCTATATTTTAAGGGTGTATTCGAAAAATCGCTTTTCCACTTTCAACAGCTTCAAATTTTCCGATACAATTTCAGACACATTTTTAAAAGTAGAAACTTGAAACTTGCTGAGGGGATTTTTGAAGAGATGTACAAGGTGCCGTGTGATGTCTTTTTACGCTCAATTCATTAGAATTTTTGATTTATAAACAATTACCTTCTCAGTATGACACTTTTTTCCGTTTCCAGATCTCCCGCTTCGGAAAAATCCGTTCAAAATGCCGTTTTTGATTGCTTTTTTTGCACGATTTTCTGCATTTATCAAAGAGTCGACAATCACGGCACCTTGTGTACTTTTTAAGTAAGACAATTTGACAGTTTGATGCATTTGAGAGCAAAAATGAATTTAAAAATAAATCGGAAAATAGGCAGTTTGAATCGAAATACATCCTTAATAAATTTTAATTAAAACATGGTTTTTCTTAATTTTTTGTTTACATTTATATTATTAATTATATTAACGTAAAAGTAATACTTTCCTAAAATTGAAAAAAAAAAAGTTGAAAGTATTGTATTGCCATGTAGAACCTACTATTGCACACAATTTCTGGAATTTAAGAACGTCTGCATGTGGGTGAGAGATATGAATTACAAAATTCCATTTTACTTGCATGTATTACTTGCAAGTTAAGGGGAAAAAAGTGTAAAAATAATGAACCATATGTATATTTAATGAAACTCTAACAATATGAGACTGTTGTAACAAAAATTTGTTGTTGTACAATGAAGAGGGAAATCTAAATAAATTGTTCAGAAAACATATAACATAACCAGAACCCCACTTTTTAGCAATACGCTCCATAAGCAGAATTAAAATCTAACTCGAATCCGACCCGGAAGAATTAAAACCCAATCTAAAACAGACTTGAAAAAATTAAAATATAACCCAAAACCGATTTGAAATAATTAAAACATACTCGAACTGAACACATTTAAAATCAGTTCACTCAAACCCAGCCCGCAACGAAAAATAAATAAATAAAATAGTCGACCCCACCCGATCCGAACTATGGATCTACCTAACGTACTGCAGGATTCTAATTCTAATCTTCTAATCTATCTAATCTAATCTTCTAATTCTAATCAATTTGTTTAATCTATTGTATTTTAATTAGCGCAGTATATTTGACATGCATTTCAATAATAATGCACATTTTTGTGAGTAATAGGGCATTTTAATTCAGTAATGCGCTTAAATATATATGCATATAAAATTCGAGATATTTTTAATTTAAATGTTGCGTCTTGTTAAGATTTTTCTTTATCAACTGTTATTATAATCAGATAATAATTTGATAATTTTTTTTTCATCTTCTAAATTTAACATCTTCAAGACAATGGAGATTCTATTTCGAGAAATAATTTAAGAGTCACAATGTCACAGTAATGAGGGCTGTATTCACACGATTCGCAAGTGATTAGGTGCATATTAATAAAAAGACTTGCCTATCGTTTTTCTCAGATGTCTTTGTTCTCTTTTATTTGAAATAATAATCCACTTTTATATTAAAATTCTTCTCTGAAAGACGCCAGGAAAGAAGAAGAATGTCCAAATTACTGATAAGTTGCTTACAATAAGAAAATTAATTGAAGGCATTATGTTGCTAAAGGAAATAAGTGTACTATTATTTTCAACAATCTCGTTAAATGTAACGGTTAAATATTCTTTTTTCACGGAATTTTTAAAGGTTATTCTTTTAATAGTATTATTTTCAAGGTACGAGGGTGTTTTTCTAATTATATGAGGATAAAATTGTTTGACTGTTTTTGGATCTAATTGGGAGTTTGTGTGATTGTTTGTAAGCCCCATTGTACTAGAATACGTATTTTTAATTAAATTACAATTAAAATAGATTGTAATGATCGTGCATATGCATTGTGGTAAATTTTCTTATAGGAAAAACTGATACATATATTTCATCTAGTGTGGCTTAACTCCAATTTTAGAATAACTAATGCATTTTTCAGCCCTATGTTAGTTTTGTAGTACATAATTAATTAGTTTAAAAATATTCTTTGGTTGGTTGTGAATGATATTATTTGAAACTCGATTATTCATTATGTTTGTCACTCTGAAATCTTTTATATTTTGACTGCGCCGTTTGTAAAATGGTACGGTAATGATTGTAAATAACTTGTTCTGTTTGCATAATAAAATTATTTCTTGTCCTTTTAATTTAGTTTGTATGGCTCAGATTTTTTTTTTTTTTTTTTTTGGACTGTTTAATATTAGAGGAAAAGGTGTAAATATGGGTACCCTCTTTCGTTATTAACTTGAAGTGACTTTCATTAAAAGAAATTTTTTTTTTTTTTTTTTTTTTTTAACAATTACAAGTTTACTAAATGTGAGGAGGCAAAACAATGATTACTATCAATTATTTCAATTAAAAAGCGAAGATTACATAAAGCTTTTAAAAGAGCACTAGAAAAAATGGGATGCAAATATGGGCCCTCTAAATATAGTATGCATGCTAAATATAGTATGCATATTGTTAATAATGAAAATCAGGGAAGTCTGATAGTAAGAGAAATCGGAGAAAAATGAGGGGATTTTTTCTTTAAATTTCGATTAACACCATGTAGTTGAACAATTATACTTGACAATCATTTGACTAAAAATGTACTTTTTAACCCTTTATCTACCTACGGTACTTATTAGTACCATAAAAATTGCTTATTATAAAATTCTTTTAATACGTCAATTAGTTGCAATACTGTTTAGAATGAGTTAATGATACATTACTTTATTTTGTTCCAAAAGCATTATTGGTTACACAAAACAAAAATATTTTTAAAAGGATGTTTTTTGTCTTTGTATCTTTTCAGCTTTCTTGGCACTGAGGGAGGAGGATGGTGATTTTTCGAATCGGAAATATTTCTATTGTAAGAACATCATATTTGTACTTTTTTATACTTGTACAAAATATTATGAAAACAATTTAATATAAAAGATTTGAGTGGGGTTATAAATATTGCACAAAATCCCTGTAAATTCAAATTTAATTAATCCTTCTAAATCCTTCAAACCTTCAAAAATTTATTAAATGGTTATGTAAATCTTTTAATTTAGTTTAAACAATTTAAGTAAAATGATTTAGAATGTAAAATTTTTATGAATTCATAATGCGGTATATAAAGGATTAAATCACTTCTGAGGCCTTTTAAGAAAGTGGTACCCTTAAAACTAATTACGAAACACACCTCCGAGATTCTTTTTATTCAAATGTTTCAGTCTTGTTGAGGTTTAATTGATGATCTTCATCAGATCTTTTATTTTTCAATGAGAGAATATTTCGTTAAATTCAGTTTCCGGAAGACAATGGTAAATTGATTTCGAAGATTATTAGAAAAACCATATAATTAGGCTGCATTCACATAATTCTCAGATGATTAGCCGCATATTAATCAAAGACATGCCAATTGTTTTTCCCAGATTCCTTTTTCGGAAATAATAAACCACTTTTGTACTAAAATTCTCGAATGAAAAGATGGTCATAAAAAGGAAAAAAAAAGTCCGAATTACTCGTAAGTTGCTTGTATGCGAAAATTAATTGAAGGTATGATTGTGTTGTATAAAAAAGTGACAACATTGTTATTATTTACAGAAACAACTTTGTTAAGTGCAATGTTTTAATATTTTTTTTATGTGGACTATAAAAAAATTAACTGTATTATTTTCGGGGACGGAGGGATTTGATTACAAAATGTTAATCTTCATATTAAAAAATTCTGTTTAGTATTTTCATATCTTATTGACTATCTACGCGTTTACTTTTATTTTTCTGCTAGAATGCACTGTTTGTAAGTAGACAATTTCATTGTACAGATTTTCATAGAGGAAATAAATTACCAAGTGCGAATATTACTTGCACCAGAAGATTCCGTATAATAAATATAATATTTATTAATTGAATTATATTATAGAAAGAATTCTTTTCTGAAAGAAGGAGACTTTGTAAAAAACTATACAACGTAGGTTTGGATATAGCTGTATATACTATAAAAGTATGAATGTCTATATGATAAAATTTCAAAGAGATGTGAAGTCAAAATAATATCAGATATTGCTATTCTGTATATAACTCTTTTTTAATCTTATTTTATTTTCGTTTTTATATAATTGTTATTATTTTATGAACTTAATTCGGTACTTACAATTAAAATACTACATATTTAAACTTAATTTGGCATTTCATAAAACTAAATTCAACGTGGTATAACTTTATTTTTGCAGTGTAGCTAAATTTCTCTTTCTTTAAATTTCTATAGAAACCATGTAATTGGAGCATTATACTGGATATTTATTTGACTAATAATGTACTTTTTAAAATCAAATCTGAGGTCTTTATAAGAAAGCGGTGCCTTTAAAACTAATTAACTAATACATTCCCGAGATTATTTTTATTGAAATGTTTGTCTTGTTGAGGTTTAATTAATTTTCTTCACCAGATCTTTTATTTTTCAACGAGAGTGTATTTTGTTAAATTCAATTTCCAGGAGACAATGGTAAATTGTTTTCGAAGATTATTAGAAAAGCCACAATTAGGCTGCATTCACACAATTCTCAGATGATTAGTCGTATATAATGGACATCCTAATCGTTTTTTTTTTTTTTTTCAGATTCCTTTTTCGGAAATTGTATTATTTGTGTGGATGGAGGGTAGGTAACACATTACACCTTTTAGGGGTGAAAGGCTTGTCTCGCTGGCGACACCCCTATGGGAACCAGAATGGCACCTTTAATTAGGGTGAAAATATGGCACCCCTAATCCAGAGTGCCAAACAATAAAAAGAAATTATGAAAACGACTTTGGCCCGCGAAGGATTCGAACCCACAACGTCTGATTGGAAGCTCAGTGCTATAACCGTTCGGCCATCGAGCTCACTTTCAAAGACTCCTTGAAATGTTCAAATGTCCTGCAATTCAAAGGTTGCTTTATATAAAAAGCTTGCCAAAAGTTAGCCATCCGAAGTTCTAAACGAAATTGGAATAGCGAACGATGGTGATAATCTTCGTAGGGAGAAATTTTTGTTTTGATCTACTAGTGACGACGAGTTGAAGGGGAAGGCGCAAATGACTAAGGGGTGAAAATCTTCCAACGGTATGCATTGCGCGGCATCCTAATTAGCGTGAATCACCCATTGCGGGATCAAACGGCACTCCAAACACATTTTCAAACCTGCGGGTGTCAAATGGTAACTCCTTTTCACCCCTGCGCGGCAAATGCAACTGGTTTGTCACCTTTATTTTTAACAGTGTACTTTCTCTGATTATAAAACAATGGCGGATCTAAGGGAGAGGGGGATGAGGCGATGGCTCCTCCTTTGAGCCCAATAAAGGATCAGCAAAACGACATTAGATGCCCGCACGGAAAAAGGATGGGACCTGAAATTCTGGATAATCCATGATGTTGTTTACAAATTTCGTCTCAATTTTTAACATATTATTCATCATTATTCAACAATAAGCATTTTTTTAAAAATCAAAGTGCAAATCCTATAGTATTGGAATAAAAAAATCTCCTGAAAATATATGCAAATCATTAAGTTATTAATAATAAACAAGCATTATATTTACATACAGTTTAAGCATGTATTTAGTTTTTAGTGAAAATCTTGCAAGTCGATTTTAAACCACTTTTAATTTTCTGATTAAGCTGAATCGATAAATATGTGTAGTTTTAATGTCAATGAAATATTATAATTTGAAGAGTGTAGAAGTTATGCTTTTTATTTGTGTCTACACAAAAGTTTAGTTTAAATTTTGAAAATTAATTTAAAAACCAGCAAAAACTAATTAAAATTCAACGAAATAAATTTGTGCACCTAGATTGTCAAATCAACCTACTGTGCGTCAAATTTGAAAGTGTTTTCTGAAAAATTTATTGCGTGTACAAGAAAACGAAAAACGTCTTTCGTTTGTATAGTTTCTGAATAACTACGCTTGCCAGTTTCCAGGGTTTCCGAATGAAAATGAATTAAAACTTATCTGATAAAGTTGCCTTTTTGGATTTGAGAACAACCTTGAAACAAAGATGTAAAAATTAGTAAAGAACTTGATTAGTAAAACTAATTTGACCAGCATTGTTTAACATGTTATTGATAACTAATTCATTAAGTGAGTTCATAATTATATAAATAAGTAGCATCTATAGTCGTCGTTCAATCCGTCCATCCGTCTGTCTGTCCGCATGTAACAATTCAAAAGCTGCCCATTCGAATCGTTTGAAATTTAAAATATACAATTGCTGTAAAGTTTTGTCAAGTCATTTCAAATTTTATGAAAATCAGACGTATAGTTTAATTATCAGGAGAATCAAAAGTATTCCGTTACGTTACGGTCAATGTCAGTGGGAAAAAATAATTTCAAGCGCATTTTACTGATATTACACGCTTTCATACGTAATAAAATTGATATGCATCTATAAAATATGTTAAAATATACATTCTGTATAATCTGTGGTGCAAAGAATATTTGTTATTAATTTACAGGACCGCATAAATGTATTCCATTACAAAATAATATAGAGGAAAACATTGGGGGCGTGTTTTACTATATTAAACTATTTCGCATTTTATGAAATTGATATATGTTGCTGAGTTACTACAAGTTACTTCCCTTATAATAGAAATCAGATAGTATTTACAGGGACGCATAAAAGATTAATGGACTATACTATATCCAAAGTCCTCTGTACTATTACACCAATATTTGAATATTTTAAAAACTTCATTATAGTACGAACACATCTCATTTGCTACTTTTGACGTGCAATTTCCGATTTTTTAAATTTATTGTAGTATTTTTTAAATACGCTGTTATTCTAATCTTCCTATCGATTTTTCCGACTTTATTTTAATTAGGGCATTCAATTAATTAATAATCACGTTTTTACCAATCTCTGATGAGAACTTTTTAGGTATGTAGTGAACTTGAAACTATTATTAAGAATCACATTTCGCTAGAATTTTTATTCAAATACTGTCTTGCTAAAGTTTAATTAAAGTCCTTCATTAGATCTTTTGTTTTTAAATGAAAGTTTATTTTTTATGTAACTTCCAGAGGACAATGGAAAATTGATTCTGAAGGATATTACTCTGTAATGAGGGCTGCATTCACACAATTCGAAGGTGATTAGGTACATATTAATGAAAGATCTGGTCGATTGTTTTTCTCATTCTTTTGTTCTTTTTTATTGGGAATACTGAACCGTGTTTGCATTTAAATTTGTCTGTAGAACGACGCAGGGAACTAATATATATATATATATATATATATATATCCAAGTTACTAATAAGTTGAATTCATGAGAAAGTTAATTACATGTGAGGATTTTGCTGTGTAAGAAACTGACATTTTTTATAGCTATAACTTCGTTAAAGGCATTTTTTATGCTTTTTTTGTGCGACTTTTTAAAAGAGAATCATTTAATTACGTTATTTTTAAGGGAGAAACGCGCTTTTTTGGTAGTTGTTTTGTAAATTTTACTAGCAATTTTTTGATGTTTTGAAGAAAATATTTACATTAACCCGGGAGGACGCACGCAGGGCCTAAAAGACCCGGAATGCGTATGTTTTTTACAATTGTAACCACTAATTTTTTAAAAGTAATCTTCAAACTATTTTATCATAAAATTTGTAAGAATTTGTCTCCGTCTTAATAAAGTGACTGTTATAATTTGATTTTAGTGGTGGCAAAGGTCATACATCATTCATACCTTGAGTAAGCGCGCGTTCTCCCGGGTTAAGGGGACACAGTACCTTGAAATTGGTCAAAATATCAATTTTTTTTTTTTTTTTTTTTTTTTTTTTTTTTTTTTTTTTAAATATTTACTTAAAGCTTCCGTAATTGTGGATATGTTGAAACCTTATTTTTATCTATACAACAATTATATCGCAAGATATTACAAATTTTGTTAATAGATTCAGAGAAATTACTCACTAATATGAAAAATTAAAAAAATAATTTCACCGTGTTCTTATTTTTATAATCTGCTTGTTCGATAAACACTAAGGTTTTTTGCTAATTTAGTGGAGGTTTCAATTTTTTTTTTCATTTTCCATGGTGTATTTAATATTTTTGTGTATGGATTTAACATTCATGTTTGCAGTTATTTAAAAAAATATTTAAACAGAAATTTTGTTGAATTTCCTTTATTTTTTGATATACACCAGGAAAAAAAAAAAAAATTCATATCATATGTAAAATCCCATGCATCTGAAAATTCATACATACTTTTATTTAGTATATTCTAATGAGTGTAGAAAAAAAATCGAAGCCAAAATATTTATGTTTATAAATGTAGTAAGAATTTTAAAAAAGTTATTTTTTTTCGAAATTTAAATTTTTATAAAATAGGCTGTTTAAATATTTTTTTAAAGAATTAAATTAAATTTTAATATTAAGTATTGTGCCACCACATATATTGCAACATTTACAATATTATTCAAAATTAAACTGGTGGTATTAAAGGTAGTGTGTTCCCTTAAGGCCATTTTGTTCCCAAATGTTGGAGAACATTGTTCGACACTTAAATTTAAATGTCTTAAAACTTCATTTACTGTCCATTTATTGTGTATATTGCATCTGTAAAAAGAACATGCACAAAAGAATGGATTGGGAAATTTTTGTTTGAATAGATACAAAAACCGGAAAAATATACTGTTAAAAAAATGAATAAAGAAGATTTATTTCGATTTGAAAATGTAAAAGGAAATTTCAGAAATTTTCAAATTATTCGGATCAGTATTTCAATGAGAATATTTTTATTCTTGATTATTCTTTTGTTTAACAACATTCGTCATACATGCTTTTTTCTCCTTATGGAAGTGTACTACTCCACTTGAAATTGATTAGAATGTATTCACGAGAAAACTTCGAAAGTCACGATCTCGTTGAAGTCTGGATTATACTGAAATTTTCTCATGTTTTAATGAAAGAACGAAGTTTTTTTTCCTCGACCATTCTTTTACTTTAGACAATAAAATATAAGTCAAGAAGGCTTACTCGTATTTTGTTCTGTATTCACTAATTGATAGCTGCGTATTTAAATCAAATAATTGTTAAAAATTCTCTCTTTCTCTCTCTCTCTCTTTTTTTTTTTTTTTTTTTCAAAATATACCAGAACATCTCTTTTTTGTTAGGATAGTTTTGTGAATTTAGCTTCGGAAATGTGATAAGTTAAAGAAAATAAGTTGAAATTGATGTAAATTAATATGAAGAGATAAAAAACTTTTTAAACACACCATAAAATAACACTTTAATTCGCTAGGCCTTTCGAAATAAGAGTCTTTCTTCATCAGCCGCAAAAGAATACATGTGTATTTTCATTTTATTATAATCCATTTTTAATTCTTTTTAAATTGAGCCCTCATTTATATGTATCATTTTATTATAATCCATTTTTAACTTCCCTTTTCTTTTTCCCTTTAACTTTTTGCTTCTTCTTTCCCCTTCTTCGCTGTGTCCGTTGTCCGTTTTGATTATACTCTTCTGTGATTGGCTGTCGCCTATTGGCTGTTCTTTTAGCTTGTTCTCTTTTTTCGCCTTTTCATTTCAATAGTGCCGCTGCTTTCATAGTAGATGCACGTCTTCTTTGCATCTGGCGAAGAAAGATTTAGTTCTTTCGAAAGGTCTAGCGAATTGAAGTGTTTTTATGGTATTTTTAAGAAGTTTTTATTTCTTCATATGTGATAGTTATCAGAACTTTTGTTAACTTGCATAAAATAATAAATCAGTATATGCTAGATAAATAAAGCATGATCTATTTGTTTGGTTGACATTATGTTGATTCCATCTTAAAATATAGCTGTAAAGCATCGTTATATTGCAAAAGGAAAATCGGAAAATGTCATTAGTAGTCAGTGGCCAATAGTAGCAGTTTGAAAAAGAGGTCACTCTTTTAAACTAATGGCCACTTTTTTAATTTAAAAGTGCTAAACAACAAATTTTTGTTAAAAAATCTATTAGTATTAATCTAAAATGAAATATAGCTGAAATATAGGTTTGCAACTAGAAAAGTAGAACTATTAATAGAATGCAATCCCCCCCCCCCCCCCCCGCAATTTTCTCCCTGTAGGAAAGGTCACTCTTAAAACGAAAAAGCGGATTTGGCTTCTCAGGAAAGAGCTGTAATTTATTGGATCGTGAATGAGTTGTTTTTTAGACGTATCTCTGATCTTGATTTGAATTTCTTTTTTTAAACTACTCATCTTGATTTAAATTGCTTACAAACAACTCGCTACTCGAGTTGTTGCAACGCTTTTTTGAGAAGCTGCCTTTCAAATCGCGAGATGACTGAATTTCGGCTCAATTTAAGTTATTTTGTGGCTGCGGTTTTAAGAGAGGGGCCATAAGGTGACCGCTATTTTAATAACCACTGTTTTCATTTAGAGGCCTTGTGCTCTCTATTTTGTCCTTTTATCTGAAGCGAGTATTTTATAAGTTTATGGAGAAATTTAGTTTAAATACGTAGCACCTATTTTTAAAATAATTATAAAAGGAAGTTATTTATTTTTATCGAATTAAAAATGATCAAATCAAATTATTTAAATAGAACCCAAAACTTTTAAATTTTTTGAAAATCCGAAAAAAAAAAATAGCGGAGATAAAAATAAAATTTAAAATGTTTAAAAGAACTTTAAAATGCTGAATTATTAATCAAACGCAATAATTTTTTAAATAGAGAAAAAAAATTGAATTTCTAAAAAATGATATGAATGTCAGATGAACGAAGTTCTAATAATTTAAACCCTTAAATTGGCAAAAAATATGACATTTTTTCTAATTGAATACATCTTAATATGAAATTTTCAACTTCTAGCATCGGGTTTTGAATTAAGAACCTTCTGTTTACAAGCGAGATGCTTTAACTCCAAACTATGAGGTCTGCACGAAAAACATTAAAATTAAGATTCTCTCTTTTAAAATTTATAAATCACAAAAATGAACAGATGACATTGAAAAAATTTTTTTTTATTAAAATAACAAGCTTTTTCAAAATTTTATGATTTGTCGTGTGACATTATGTATCCAGCTGTAAGTACACAAAATATGAATTCTGATCTTAAAAGTTGTTGTGTAGGGACGCTGTGACGAACGGACAGACAGAGGATAATGACGAATAGGGTTTCATGAGATGATCGAAACCTTAATAAACACGAAAGAAAAAAAATCATGGGTCGAGCATAGATTATGAAGCACTTTCCAACACATTCAGAATAATGTAACAAAACTGCAGTTTATTTAAAAAATTAAAATATCTCTCGTTTCACCATATGGAAATTATAACACATTTCAAAACCAAATTTCAGCTATTCCCATGTACAGTCGGAAAATTATCCCAATTTTTGAGCAGCCATGTATACGATGTAGAGATTTGAATCTATTAACAACATGCATTCCAAAACTTTTTTCATTTAAGGGATTCGTGTATTTCAGTTGAAAATTTTCCTTCAGCTATTTCCTCTAATAAAGAGAATGGCATGCGAATGCTTTTGTATAGCCCTATATAAAAGGCATAGAACTTAAATGTAAAGAGTAATGTACAAAAAAAAAATAATTAAATTTAAATACGCACACCGAATTTTAAAACGTACTCTCCAGCAATTATTACGCAAAAACAGTATTGTAACCTATTTCTTTTCTGTGCTCCTGTAAATTAATAAAAAATGCTATGAATGCTCTGTTTCAAGATGAGCGAAATCCAGTGATTTATATCAGTTTCAATGTATTTGAAATAGCGTAGTGTCATTAAAATACTCTTTAAATGATTTTTCCCACATACCACAATGTAATCGAATTCTTTTCAGTGTCCCTGTAAATGAACTATTAATCGTACACACTTCATGTACAACACCAAACATGCTTTGATGACCTTAAATAAGCAATATTACATGCAATAAGCATTGCATGAAAATAGAAGAATATTTACGGCAGTTAGAGCGTAGACAGATGGACAGACAGACCGAATGCATAAGCACTTTTCAACTTTGTTGGAAAGTGATAAAAAATAGTATTTATCTGGAAATATGTACATTGAAAAAAATCTGTTGAACTTACTGAATTTATTACTCGCAGTAAAATTATTGCTTCACTATTCAGGACATATTGCCTTGATTTAAACGTTCCTAAAAAAAGGGAAAAAACGCACAATAAACTATTTGATAAAGATATTTGTACCAATTTTTCATTGAAAATTTCTTTCTTACTCGAATATTTCAAACAAGTTTCTCCAGACAACATTACTGATAAAAAAAAAAAAAAAAAAAAAAAAAAAAAAAAAAAAGTTCCGCCATTTTTAAAGGCATGGCGAGACCAGACATACTAAATATTGCTATTTTTATTTAGAATTTTAAAATATTAATGTAGGTACTAGTTAAAAAAAAAATCTCCGGATTATGAAGCGTGAAATATTTTGCCCCTTTTATTACTGATACGGGATTCTTTTGCTGTATGGAATATTTTAATAGATGTGACTGGCGGAAGCTATAATTTCCCCCTAAGTGAATTTATATGATTTGTTGAAAAAGAAAAAAATGCTACCGTAGTTTTGTTAATATGGAATAATATTATTTTTTAAAAGAAGTTGGTCAGAGCCTTCGATTATTGATTGTTGCTTATTGCTTAAAAATGGCATATTAGCAACATGAACTGGTATATCCATTGCCCTAAAATAGTAAGCTGTGTTCACTAAATTGTAAGTTTGTCATTCACAAACTTGTGAAATTAAAAATGCTCACTAAATTGTAAGTTTCACTGCAATAATAGCATTACCTAAATCAGCGGTCCCGAATCTATGGGTCGCGACCCACTGGTGGGCCGCGGCAGTTGTTTTGGTGGATCGCGGAACAATCGAGGTTCGTCATCAAAATATATCTTTTATTTCATCTGTTTAAAAAGATATGACAATTTCAATCGGAAATAATATTTCAAGAGAAAATCCTTAATTTCCTTCTAGATTAATATACGAACAGAATATCCGGAAATATTTAAATCAGCTTTTTGAGGTCCTTGATGAAATTCAGCACTTCGTGCTTATGAGAACATGCTTTTTTCTACTTTGCTGTTTTTGAAAGACAACAGTACCAGAAATCATATTGATTATAAAGTTATGTTTTCATAATAATTAAACGTATTTTTTTTTTTTTTTTTACTATCTGTGCAGTTTGTGCATTGTTTTAATTACTATTCACTTACACACATTAAGATTACCGATTCTTCTTTTTGCTGATAATATATTTATCGCACAAAAATTTGAGTTTTTCGTAGGATAGGATAGCTGAGCGTATAGAGATCGCACAAAAATTGCTATACTGATATACAACTTTATCTTGGGTAGATCCCGATTTTTTTTTCTTTTTTCTTTATGAAAAGGTGAATCGCAAAAAATTTTTTCACGGAAAGATGGGTCGCGTGCTAAGAAAGTTTGTTAACCGCTGACCTAAATTAATATAAATCTACAGACATAATGCCGTTTTAAAACATTGAGCAATGATTAGTACTCATTCGGAATATATTCATATGAATAATTGAGGATTTTATATTGTATTGGAAAAATCATCTGTTTTCAGCATTTAAAAAAATGTAATTTTGTCTCTAGCTGGCCATTTAGAGTACTAAATTATTTTCTCAAAAAAAAAAAAAAAAAAATTCTCCATTCAACAACGTGAAACATAATTCTGATTTATTTTTAAAAGCACAAGCCATGACACTTGCAGGTATAATTACTGAAGTGATTTGAAGTCGAACAGCTTTTTACTTTTTCAATGTATGAAGTCGTGTGTTATAAGCGATTATTATCCCACAGCATCAAGTTTCTCCCCTGTGCTGTCAAGCATGGAAATCGTCTCAAAATGCTTACTTTGACAACATTTTCTGAAAAATCTTCTGCCTGTATTGAGAAATGAGGGAAAAAAAAAAAGATTACAAAGTTTTTGAATAAGAGCAGAATGTGTGAAAGTAGTTAGTGTGGATTTGAGGAAAGCCTTAATTGGAATTTTCACTTAACTTTTAAATAACTTGGAGACCTTCCTAAGAAATTTATGTCAGTACTGATGATTTTTAAAACATCACATTGCTGTAATTAAGGGTTTATTTCAGTCACATGAAAAAAATCCGCTCGCTAATGCTAATCTTATGGAAGAAATTTATAAAGATATCTCGATTACATTTTAATATTACTAGCAAAAGCCGTGCTTTGTTTGGATTCGCGAAGCATTATTTCATAAGATAAATATTTGAAAGGAACATTACTTTTTTATATTATTTTCGCATTTTTACTAAGCAAAAACGTTATCTCATGTTTTAGCGCATTTAAATTTTAGGAATGTAAATTCAGCCAAATAACTAAGAATTTCTTCGGAATTTTTTATTTATGATATAAGGCTGGTATAAACAAAAGTATTTTCGAAGCAGAATTTTACAAAATATATATATTTTTTATTTTTTAACTAAAAGTTTTAAAGATGTTTTTACATTTTCCAATGGCCAGTAACGGCGTTCGTTCTGGCCAATAAGTGTTATTTTTCTCGACATTTTTAAATTACTAATACATTCCAGAAATTATTTATAAACGGAGTTAATATATTTAATTTGGTTGAATTAAATTATTCTTCAATAAATTAAAATATTCTTAAAATATTCTTTAATCTTTCATTTCGAATACCAGACTTAAGAAATTTACCAAATTTAACAAAATATTCAGTTTAAATACCAAATATAAGAATTAATTTTACTTGTTTACGATTCTTTTTGTTGCCACTTTACCAAAGTAAATACCTAAATAAATAAATCATAATGTAATTCTTTTAAAATCCGTAAGTATAAACTGCATAAATAATTTTGGCAGAATAATGAAAATATATTTTATTTAATATATTAATCATGATTCTATCTATAATTATTAACCCCATAGTTTATTTTCCTTCTTAAAATAAAAAGATACGGGTTCAATTTTTTATTTGCAAACGATTTTGGCGGAATAATGAAAATATATTTTATTTAATTAATTAATCATGATTCTATCTATAATTACTAACCCCATGGTTTATTTTAATTCTGAAAATAAAAAGATACGCGTTCAATTTTTTATTTACAAAAATGCGTCCATAATAGAAAAACATATAGAATAAATTAATTATTAAAATAAAATTTTTTAAAGTTTATTCTGTAAAAAAAATAACATTCTGCAAATCTACATATCATAATTTATTCTTCTGTTTAATTTCAAGTCAAAATACTGAATAGATTTTTTATAAAGTGTACGACAAACTGTAACTTGAGTGGCCTAGTAGAGGATTCGCTTAGCTCTGTAACTTGAGTGGCCTAGTTGAGGATTCGCTTCGCTCATCCTAATTAACTTTTTTTTTTTCCATTTGATATTTTAGGTTGATCTGTTTAAAAGCCGTTTTTTACTTTTTAGGATTCAGTTTTTGAAGTTGTTTTTGCTTTCGAAACTGGTTCCGAAAATAAGTCTCCTTATTAAAAATATCTGTAAACAAAATCGGAAAAATAAAAAACGGTCTTTGTACAGATAGATCTTAGCTTTCCAAAGAAAAATAATATTAATAGTAAAAAAAAAATGCTTAAAAATATTAAAATGCAACGGAGATATCTTTATATATTCCTTCCAAGGTTTAGCTTAATAAACTGATCTTTCTTGCGTGACTGAAGTAGCCTCTTAATGGACGATATGATATTGATTGCATGGAATATTTAAGCGTGTATAATATATATCTTATGACACTGCAATGATCTACCCGTCCAACGATACTTTTCTTCTAAAAACCGATATATCTTTGAACAATCTAGCTCAAGTACATGAATTCAAAATCGTATTTAAATATGTGTAAATTCCCCTGGTTTCTTCTTATATTTTAACCATGTGTGTTCATAACTTCATCATTTTTTTTTAAATTCTGTAATAATAATACAGTTTATTTCCTTTAGCTGATTGTTTTTGAATTATGGCATTGCTGATATATATGGGCGGTACGATGTTGACTGTATTGGATATTTAAATGTGTCATATTTTATGACACTCTTATGTTCTACTGCTCCAACGATACTTTACTTGTCAAGACCGATATATCTACTGAACTAATTAGAATCTAGCTTAGGTACACAAATTCAAAATCGTACTAAAATATGTAATTTCTTCTCCTATATCTTTACCGAGTGTGTTCATAAATTCTTTAATATTATACGTTTATTTTTATTCGCTAATGATAATAAAATAAAAGAGTTTAGTCTTTCGCTATTATGCCTGGTAAAACTGCTTTTATTTCTTTTCTCATTTTAGTTTTAATTTATAGGCTGTTAAAATATATATACGTTGTAAAAAAAAAAAACTTTTAAATTGACAGGAAAAAACTGTCAATTTTAGTGTGAGTTTAAAAACGTTTAATATACAGAAAATATCTGTAATTTTTCATTAAAACAGATTTTACCTGTAAAAAATACAGCTTTTTCAAATAAAAATTAAGAAATTCAGTTTTTTTCAGGAAAATATTGTTTTTCTTTGAAATACAATTAAAAAAAAAATAAAAAAAAATTCTGTAAAAATTACAGATTATTTTTACAGTGTATACGCTCTCTTTATTTATCTTTCTAAACCAGATATGTGCAAAAAGAATTTACTGAGACTTTCTGTGAATAAAAATCTGTTGCACTTCCTAAATTTACTGCTTGCAGTAAAATTATTATTTCACAATTGACGGAATATTTTTTTCAGTGGAAGAATTTGATGTTCCTGAAAAAAAAAATCTTGCAATAAACTTTTCGATAAAGATATCCGTACGAATTTTTCATCGAAATTCTCTTTTTTTCACTTTCAAATATCAAACAAGCTTCTAAGACGACATTACTTATAAAATATGTTTTGCCATTTTCAAAAGCAAGCCGAGGTTGATATTCTAAACTATTAGATTTTTTCAAAGGATTCTTTTAAAATATTAATGTATATTAAGTAGTAAGAAAAACATTCCTTAAAGTTTAACACATGGAATATTTCATATTACAGGTATTGGAGTTTCTTTGCTGTTTAAAATATTTTAATAATGTGAAAGCGGAAATTATTTTTTTCTCTTGGTGTTTTATTTGATTTATGGGGGAAAATGCCACTGTACATCTGTTTAGAATAATACTGTTGTTATTATTTCAAATTGGACATATCTTTCGATTGCTGTGATTCTTATTGATAAAAAACATTTAACCCTTTCGGATCCGAATTTTTGTTCAATTTTTAGAAAAAAATTACTTTTACTTTAATAGCATTCACACTAGCTAACCAAATAGATTAATTAGTGTTTAACGAATATTTCATTGCCTGAAAGATAACGAATGTCGTGCTTTTGCGTACTTATTCAATTCATATTGATATGAAAATAGGCAAAGAGAGAATTTTTGGAGATGTTTGGAAAATATTGTATTACAATAAGATTTAAGTTATATTCAGTGTTCTCGCTGACATTTGACCAACGTTATTAATTTGGCTAATTAAAAATAAAAAACATTCGCCAAATGAAAAAAATATTAGCAAAATAGATTCGCCGGCCGTGTAGCACTAAAAAAATTATCTTTAATTATCTTTCTATCTTTTTTATCTTTATTTCTTTTTTTATCTTTATTTATCTTTAAATTATCTTTCTCCCCCTTTTTTTCAAAATGTTGTAAAATAACCTAAGTTAAATAACCCAAGTTTTTATAACTGCCAATTATTATTAATCTAATTTCAACTCAACTTAACAAATATATTAAAAACAAATATATATTAAATATATGTATATATACACATGCATGTAAGAAAAGAAAGAAAAAACAAAAATTGAGCACTAGCAATTTGGCGAATCTAATTGCTTGTTTACTCGCCAAATGAAGAATTTAGTCGCAATTTGGCGCTATGGCGAGCGACAGCGAGAACACTGGTTATATTACAAATTTCTAATACGTTTTATTCTTTATTACAAATGATTCTTTCAGCAAAGAACTTTTATTATAAATTAAAAGAGAATCGCAAATGATGCTAAGAGAATTAAGCAAATTATTATTATTATTATTACTGAATGTCTAAGCATAAATGAAATCATATAGTAAATGCATAGACGTATACCTACATCACTACAAATAAATAGTAGCAAAAGTATTTGTTAAAACAAAATAATCCCTAAAATAATGGTCACAGTGACGTCACATTGTGACTGAGATGCGACTTTCTTAAAAATCTTTAGAAATTTATAAATATCCTTCAAAACATGTTATTTACTTTAAAAAACATGTTTCTGGCAATTTAAATAGCGTCGCTTTTGTCACAGTTTCGTCACAATGTTAATGTCAAATTAGTCACAAATGACACATTTTTCACAAATTTGTCACATTGTGACCACTTTGTGAAACGTCACAAAAGAGCTCTAAAACGGCCATAACGACTTTACATTTTAGTCACTGTGACTTCACATCGACGTCACGTGACGTCACATCGACAATCGATGGTCACAAAGTCACAATGTGACTTCACAACGGCGTTGCAGTGACGTCACCATGCTTTACGGGATATTCCAGTAAAAGACATGTACACTAGATAACAATACACCAGACCCGAGAGGGAAACTAGAATTTCTGCTTCGCTTTTGGATAATCTGGAGATTTTAATACGAAATTTGTATGACAACTGGTGATTTTTTAAAATATGAAGTTGTTGCTGTTATATGAGCAATATGATATTTAGTATATCTTATATTTATTTTTGTCTTATATCTTAAGACACTTCAATGGTGTATGAATCCAAAGATATTTTACTGATAAAAACCCATCTATTTTTTGAACTATTTTGAATCTAGCTTATTTGCATCCATTCAAAATCGTATTAAAATATGCAACTTCTTCTGAATCGTGCGTTTTCATAGCAGCTTAAATTTTTAATAGGTAATAATAATAAAATAAAATATTTTACGTTTCTCTCTCCGATATTTAAATTTAGTTTCTCTTTTTAATTTCAACTTGCAGACAATTGAAAAAAAAATACAATTTTTATTTATATTTCTCTATCAGAAATATACAAAAGTCTTTTATAAAGTATTCTGCAAATAAAAGTCTGTTGCGCTAACTGAATTTACTGCTTGCAGTAAAATTACCACTTCCCCATCCACGAAATATTTCCTTCAGTGGAAGAGTTGAATGTTCATGAAAAAAAGAAACTTTACCATAAACTTTTCTCTAAAGATATTTGTACAGCTTTTCCATTGAAAATTGCTTTCTCATACCCAAATATCAAACAAAATTCTAAGATAGCATTACTTATAAAATATGTTTCTCCATTTTCAAAAGCAAGGCGAGGTCGATATTCTAAATGTAAGATTTTTCAAAGAATTCTTTTAAGATATTAATGTAATATTAGTTAGTAAAAAAAAAAAAAAAAAAAAAAATTCCTTGGAATTTAAAACTTGAAATATTTCGGGATTTTTTGTCATAGATATGGAGTTTCTTTGCTGTTTAGAATATTTTAATAATATGTATACTGGAAGTTAATTTTTTTCTCTGGATGAATTATATTATTTGTAGAAAGGCAAATGCTATTGTAGTTTTACTAATATACATTATTATTATTTTAAATTACATTGATTTTTCGATTGCTGTGATGTTTACTGATTAAGAAAGGATTTTAATTAACTCTAACTTCGCACTTAACACTTAACACTTTGCTTTTAGGTAATTTTTAGATTTTAATAAAAAATTAGTTTGAAAATTGAGGATTTTTGAGGTGTGATGTTGTTGCAATTAATGAGCGGTATGTTGTTTACTGTACTAAACAGAACATCTAGTTGCGTCTTATATCTTGTGAAAATGCAATGTTAAATTAATCCAACAATACTTTACTTGTCAAAACCGATATATCTTTTGGACTACTTAGTATCTAACTTATCTACATTAGTTCAAAATCGTACTACAATGTACGTCCTCTTCTGGCATCAACTTAACCATTTGAGTCCCAGAGGGTTTTCAAAAAACTGTCGAAAAATCACAAGCAGCGCGATAGCGCTTCTTTTTTTTACGTAGAAAGACGGAAGCAGCGTAATACTGCTTCTTTTATTTTATTCCGAAAAGATCCAAGCAGTGCGGCAGCACTTCTTTTATTTTACGTCGATAAGTACCAATGGGCGCACCATCAGTTTTCCACAACACTCGAAATGTGCTGGGTTTTCTCGACATAACAACTGAAAAGCACGACTGCGCCTCTTTGGATTCAAACTGTTAATCTTTAACAGTGTGTTTTCATAACAACCATAAAAAAAATTTTATTCGGTAATAATAATAAAGTAGTTTTACTGCTGTTATATATAAAATAACTGTTATTTTTTATTCTGTCAGTTTATTTTAAACTTACAGTTAAAAGGATTTTTTCTTTTTTCTTTTTTTTTAAAATTTATTTATCTATTTTTCTTTACGAGAAATGTACGAAAGTCTTTTATATAAAGTCTTTCTGCAAATAAAAATCTGTTGCGTTGCCTAAATTTACTGCTCGTAGTAAAATTATTGCTTCACCATTCAAGAATTATTTCCTTCAGTGGAAGAATTTAATGTTCCCGAAAAAAAATCCTTACAATAAAATTTTCGATAAAGATATTTGTGCAACTTTTTTGCTTTCAAATAACAAAGAAGCTTCTAAAACGACATTACTTAAAAAATTTATTTCGCCATTATGAAAAGCAAGGCGAAGTCGATATTCTTAATATTATATTTTTCAAAGAGTTCTTTTAAAAAATTATCGTGTATTAGGTATTAACATTCAATGTGTTTGAAACGTGAAAAATTCCGTGATTTTTTTTTATAGTATAAGTATGGAATTTCTTTGCAGTTTAGAATATTTTAATACTATTAACATTATTATTAAGAATTTGAAATTATTTTTTTTTCTTTGGGTGAATTATGCGATTGGTGGAAAGGGAAATGCTATCATAGTTCTGTTAATATAGAATAATATATTTATTATTAATTAGATAGATCTTTAGATTGTTGAGTTGCTTACTGATTAAAAAATAATTTAAATTAGCTGAGATTTTCATTTCATTTTTCTGTATTTTTTAGATTTTAATAATTAATTTGCTTAAAAATTAATGATTTTTGAGATAGGATGTTATTGCAATTAAAGAACGATTTGTTGTTTCTTATATTTTGGATCTTTAGTTGGGTCTTATATCTTATGAATAATTAAATGTTATATGAATCCAACGGTACTTTAATTGTCATAACCGATATATATATATATAATATATTGTTGTTGTTGAATTTGAAATACTAAATTATTTGATTTGAAAAATTGAATTATTTAATATCTAGCTTATGCACATCTGTTAAAATCGTATTAAGATATGTATATTCTTCTGAGTTCTGGTTAATCTTTCATTGTGTGTTTTCATAAAAACTGTAAAAAAAAAAAAAAAAAAAAAAAAAAAAAAAAAGTTCGGTAATAATAATAAAATGAAAATTAAGTTTTCTTGCTGTTATATCTGGAAGAACTATTTATTTTCTCTTTTTATTTTTAATTTGAAGGAAGAAAAAAAAACCTCTTTTTATTTCTTTCTCTGCTTTTTAAAATATTTATTCGACAATAATAATGATATAAAAGTTTAGATTTCATGCTGTGATATTTTTTTGTCTTTTTTTTCCTAATTTCAACTTGTAGACAGTAAAAAAAAACAGACTGTTTGTTATTTATCTTTCACTAACAGAAATGTGCAAAAGGCATTTATAAAGTTTATGCGAATAAATATCTGTTGCGCTAACTAAACTTACTGATCGCAGTAAAATATAAAATTATTACTTCACCATCCGTGAAATATTTCCTTCAGTAGAAGAATTGAATGTTCATAAAAAAACCCTTACAATAAACTTTTTAATAAAGATATTTGTACAGCTTTTTTACTGAAAATTTCCTTCTCACTCCCAAATATCAAACATAATTCTAAGATGGCATTACTTATAAAATGTGTTTCGCCATTTTTAAAAGCAAGGCGAAGCTGATATTGTAAATATTAGATTTTTCAAAGAATTCTTTTAAAATATTATTGTATATTATATAGTAAAAAATAAATTCTTTGGTGTTTGAAGCGTGAAATATTTTGCGATTTTTTATTATAAATATGGAGTTTCTTTGCTGTTTAGGATATTTTAATAATATAGATACTGACGTTATTATTTTTTCTCTTTGTGAATTATATGATTTGTGGAAAGAAAAGTGTATCGTTGCTTTGTTACTGTAGAATAATACTGTTATTTCAAATTGTACAGATTATTCAATAGTTTTGATTGCTTGATTCTTTTTTTATATCAAGCATTTTGTTTTTCAGGCAATTTGGAGATTTTAATAAGAAAATTTTATGACAATTGGTGATTTTTGAGTTATGACATTGTTGCAGTTAAAGAACGATATGATGGATAGGATGTTTATTAGTATTGGATATTTATTTGCGTCTTATATGTTATGACATTTCATGAATCCAACAATACTTTACTTGCCGAAACCCATGTATTTTTTGGACTATTTAGAATATCTTATTCTATATCCATTAAAAATCGCATTAAAGTACGTAACTTCTTCTGAACCGCGCATTTTCATAACAGCTATTGAAAATGATTATTTGGTAATAATAATAAAATAAAAGTTTAGATTTCTTGCTGTGATATATATATATATATATATACATATTTGTTTTTTTTAATTTGCAAGCCGTTAAAAAAATACTGTTTTTATTTATCTTTCTCTAACAGAAATCTGCAAAAGGCTTTTATAAAGTATTCTGCAAATAAAAATCTGTTACGATAACTAAATTTACTGCTCACAGTAAAATTATTACTTCACCATCCACGAAATATTTCCTTCAATGGAAGAATTGAATGTTCACAAAAAAAAAAAAAAAAAAAAAAAAAAAAAAAAACTTTACAATAGACTTTTTGATAAAGATATTTAAACAGCTTTTTCATTGAAAATTTCTTTCTCACTCCCGAATATCAAACAAAGTTCTAAGACGGCATTACTTATATGTTTCGCCATTTTCAAAAGCAAGGCGAGGCCCACATTCTTAATGTTAGATATTTCAAAGAGTTTTTTTAAGAATATTAATGTATGTAATGTAGTTATAAAATTCCTTGGAGTTTGAAGCGTGAAGTATTTCGTACGTTTCTATTATGGACATGGAGTTTTTGTAGCCTAGTATGTTTTAATAATATGTTTGCGGAAGTTGTAATTTCTGTTTCGGTGAATTTATATGAATTGCTAATGGGAAAAAAAATCTTGCTGTTTAATATAGAATGGTACCCTGTTATTTTTCAAAATGAATTTATTAGATATTGAACTTTCGCTTGTCGACCAACTTTATTATTAAGCAAAGAAAAATCACGCGCCCAGTATAGATTATGAAACACTTTCAAGCACATTCAGAATAAATTAATAAAACTTCATTGTTTAATAAAGTGGAATATTACATCTTTTTTTAATCATTTGGAAACACATACATTTTGAAATCCCAATTTCAGCAACTCCCATGTATGATAGGAAAATTACTGCATTCTTTGAGCAGATCTGCATATGATATGCAGTGAACTCTCGTTAAGACAGATTAGACTAGTGTAAGCATTTTTTGTTCGTAATAATAAGAATCTATTACAACAGGAGATCATAAATCTGGCGATTTACATTATAATAAAAAATGCTTATGATGTTCATACACATTGTAATATGATTAAAAATTTGTTTTCGCTGTTTCGTAATTGTATGCTATTTTACTAAAAATACTAAAAAAGAAAAAAAAAAGCACCAGAAGAATTTCAAAAAGAAATATTTGAAACTCTAGTTTACACTGAAGCATACTTACATGGCTACTTGAAATTGCAAACTGGTAGAGCATGAAAGAAATTAGGTGGGGGACATTTTTTGAATTTCAGTTCTGATATTTCTGTAGGATGAGTCGAGCAGTTATACTGTTACGACGATTTTACGGAGATTTTACTGTTAATCGGGATATCAGTCCAATGAATTTTTTTCCATTGGATAGCTGAGATCGATCTGTATGCAGGCCGTCTTTTACATTTTTGATTTTGTTTACAGTTTTTAGAACGGACGCTTTCATTTTCGAATCCGGTCTTGAAAGCGAAAGCACCCTTATAAAAATATCTGAAACCAAAATCGAAAAATTAGAAAACGGTCTGCATTCAGATCAGTCCCAGTTATCCAATGAAAAAAAAAAAAAATTAAAAATATTGAAATGCAACCGAGATATCTTTATAAATTTCTTTCATAGGATTAGCATTTGTAAACGGGTCTTTTCATTTCAATAAAAGTAGCCCTTTAAAGCTTGACCCAATAATCCTGGGACACCCTGTATTTTAGAAAAAAATTTCAACCAATTTGGTTCGAATTTTTGCCTGTAAGTTGAGTTGTTACGCGAAAAACCAGTTTGTTGACAAACATGCATATTATCCATTATCGAATACGTCTTGAAAGGAAACAAATAAGTTTTAAAGCATACATTTTCAGATTCTTTCTGAACTACACTCAATTTTATGTTTTCAAATAAATACACGTCTTTTGCTATTTTTTAAAAAAAGAAAAGAAAGAAAAAAATTTGTCACACACATTTTAAAATGTTGAATTTAAGATATTTTAGATATTTTAAAATGTCGAAGAGTTATTTTAAAAAATCTCAATGCAATCGATAGAAAAATGAAGCAATCTCTAGAAACTAAGCTTTAAAAATATCCCATGTTTTGAAAGTATGGATTTTTAGGCTCATTCTTACGTAAATGGAAATAAGGCGTGTGAAAAATATTCTAATTTTCCGTTTTTGGTGAATCTATTTAATTCTTTTATAGAATGAAATGAGATCTTGTTTTTTTTTCATAGCGCAGTTTCGCCCTAATGAATTAACGGATAAATAATATTTGTATCTAGAAAAATGATAGCTGGGAAATAGAATTTTTAAAAAATGGTTGTGTAATAATTTGTTTTGGGATTTATTAACTAATAAGACTGGAATAATGTGATTTTATATCCATATAATGAAATGAATTGGGAAATTTTTAATGTCTTCAGGGGATTCTTTGATATGTAAAACACGAAATGCTTTTTGTTATCAATGTAGCTCTTATTTTAAAGAGATATATACGGCGTATTTTACAAATATTTAAAAATTGTAGAAAAATAATCTATATATATATACTACGCTGACGTATGCGGCACAAAAATCACGATTATCTATTTGTTAATTGTTCAATGGCAACATCTGAATGAAACGCAAATCATCGGTTTTTGTGTAAAAGTAATTTAGAAGGATTTAGACCAAGGTAAATCTGATTTGTTTTCATTTTTCTCTCTGCCCCACCAGTGGCCGCGAGATTCTGACCTCCAAACTGGTAGACGGTAGGTGCTGGGTTTCGAACCCAATCGCGACCGTCGGCCTAACCGTTCGGAGTTTTCCGTGGTTTTCTTCAAACCTTGCGTAAATACGGGTTAGGTTCACTTAGAAAGACATCCACGGAGGGTATCCCACCCCATAGGGCCTATATCCTATAGTGTAGATAATTGGCCGACATAAATACAAACAAACAAACATTTTTCTCTCTCGCTGCAATTACGGAGTTTTAAATTATTGTTATTTTTAGTTTTCTGTTACTAAAAAAGAAATATATATGCAAGTCATGAATTTCAATGTTTTAGTTTAAAGTTATGCATTGTAAATGGAATGAACGAAATGATTATATTTTAAATGAAATTAAAGAAATACGAGAAAAATGCTACGGGAAGATTGTTTGGTGAAGTATCACCTGTGCCCGGTCAGTATAAAAATACCGAATTTTCGAATCTTTTAGTAGAATTTTCTGATTTGGCACACGATTGAGCAGGTAAAATTAAATTATGAATAAACGTATTATGATACAATGTTTAGTATATATTTAAAGGAGACCAAATTGGTTGCCAAGGGCGGCTAGTAATAATAATAATAATAATAATTCAAAAATGTAATAAATTCGCATGTGATAAATTTAGATTTATTTTGAAGCTTTGAAATTTTATCTAAAGAAGTTATTGTAAAAAATTGTTAGTAAATTTTGTACTGATTTTTCTGCTGTTTTTAAAATCTTATATTTAATATTTAAAATAAAAGTTTTCGTAGCATTTTAATAATTATCGTTATTAATTTTATGGATTCAAATGATTTAGGTAATTTCAATTTTCACTTTTTGAGAAAAAATAGCTCAATTTAAAACATATATATTGCTGGAAAAAAAAATTAAAGAAAAATCTTGTCTTGAGTATTTAATTCAATATCTTATAGTAAGTAATGATTGTAGTTTGCCATGGTGTTTGTCCTTCTTAACATGGAGTCATTATTTTCGTATTACTAAATTTTATATATGTGTAAATGTAGTGAATTTGTATCTATGTATTTTTAGGCTCATTCTTACGTAAATGGAAATAAGGCGTGTGAAAAATATTCTGATTTTCCGCTTTGTAGAATCTATTTAATTCTTTTATAAAAAGAAATGAGATCTTGTTTCATTTAATAGCACAGTTTCACCCTATTGAATTATTGGATAAATAATATTTGTATCTAAAAGAATGGTAAAAGGCAAATAGAATTTTATTAAAATGGTGTTGTAATAATTTGTTTTGGGATTTATTAACTAATAAAACTGGAATAATGTAATTTTGCATCCATAGAATGAAATGAATTAGCAATTTTTATTGTCGTCTGGGAATTATACCGAGTTGAGTTGTCACGCAAAAAGCCAGTTAATTGACAAATGTGTACATTATCCGTTACCGTATATGTATTGAAAGGAAAAAAATAAATTTTAAAGCTTACATTTTCAGTTTTTTTCTAAATTCAACTCAATTTTATGTTTTCAAGTAAATACGCATTCGCCGTTTTCAAAAAAAAAAAAAAAAAAAAAAAAAATCGTCAGATATTTTAAAATGTTGAATTTTTCGAAGTGTTATTTTATAAATCTTAATGCAGTCGATAAAAAAAATGAAGATATCGCTAGAGATTAAGCTTCAAAATATTCCATGTTTCGAAAAACATGGATTTTTAGGCTTACTTAATGGAAATAAGGCGTGTGAAAAATACTTCAATTTTCCGCTTTTGTAGAATCTATTTAATTCTTTTATAAAAGGAAACGAGATCTTGTTCCTTTTCATAATGAATTAATGGGTGAATATTAATTGTATCTACAAAAATGATAGCTGGCAAATAGAATTTTTTTTTAAAAATGGTGGTGTAATAATTTGTTTTGGGATTTATTAACTAATAAGACCGGAATAATGTAATTTTGCATCCATATAATGAAATGAATCGGCAATTTTTAATGTCTTTTAGGAATTATACCGAATTGAGTTGTCACGCGAAAAGCCAGTTTGTTGACAAACATGCACATTATCCATTATCGAATATGTCATGAAAAGGGGAAAAAAAAAATTAAAGCACACATTTTGAGATTCTTTTCCAATTTCACGGTTTAAAATAAATACGCGTCTTTTGCCGTTTTCAGAAAAATATATCGTCTGATATTTTAAAATGTTGAATTTTTCGAAGTTATTTTAAAAATCTTAATGCCATCGATAGAAAAATGAAGTAATCTCTAGAAATATCCCATGTTTTGAAAATATGTATTTTTAGGCTCATAATTACGTAAATGGAAATGAGGCATGTGAAAAATGTTCTAATTTACCGCTTTTGGTGAATCTATTTAATTCTTTTATAAAAGGAAACGAGATTTTGTTTCTTTTCATAGCGGCGTTTTGCCCTAACGGATAAATATTATTTGTATCTACAAAAATGATAGCTGTCAAATAGAATCTTTTAAAAATGGTGGTGTAATAATTTGTTTTGGGATTTATTAACTAATAAGACTGGAATAATGTAATTTTATATCCATACAATGAAATGAACTGGAAAATTTTTAATGTCTTCAGGGGATTCTTTGATATGTAAAGCACGAAATGCTTTTTTTTTTTTTTTTTTTTTTTATCACTATAGCTCTTATTTTAAAGTGATTTATGCTTCGTATTTTACAAATATTTAAAACTCGTTGGGAAATAAATAATAATAGTAATAATAATAATTCAAAAGTTTAATAACTTCGCATTTAATACATTCAGACTTATTTTGAAACTTTCAAATTTTATCTGGAGAAATCACTGTAAAAAATTGTTAGTAAATTTTGAATTGATTTATCAGTTATTTTTAAAATGTGTTATTTAATAACGTTTAAAATAATATATTTCCTAGTATTTTAATAACAATCATGAAGTTAATTTCATTTTATCAGATTATTTAGGTAATTTTATCTTTCACTTTTTGGGAAAAGTTAGCTTAATTAAATATATAACTGGAGTAATTTGAAATATGGATCCGGTCATATGTAACTAATTCAATGATATGATTCTAGGTTGCTATGGTGTTTTCGACTTTAAGATGGAGTTATTACTTTTGTATTACTAAATATATACGGGTGATTCTCAAAATAGGGGACGATTTCAAAAATGAAATCTTAAAAAAATTACTGATAGCAAAATTTCTGAAAAAAATAGGTGTTGTTAATATAGTATTTGGTATACTCTCCATGTAGTCAGCAGAGCTAAATATTTAAAAATTAACTTAAAAAAATAATTAGTATTTTTTGAGCCATGCTAATGACAAAACGAATTGTATGAAATAAATATATTATGAAATTTTTATTTTCTTCCTGTTTAAATATTTTTTTTTCTATATTTATTAGCCTTCTTTTTCAGCAAATGGTTTCCATTTTTACATATATACATATAAGGAGAATAAAAACATTACCAAAGAGCAAACTTTGTTACATGAGCAACATTCTGACACTAACAATGTAAGAAGCTGTCTTAGTGATTTTCCTACAGATTTAATGCATATTTTAGGGATAATAAATGTAATACCTAAATTTATACGTAAAATTAAACTTTATAAAGGATACAATATAAGCACTGGTTACATTTATGTACATAGGAGTCTTTAGCATGGACAGAAAAACCATGCTAATGACACTGATATCGGCCCATGCTAATGACAAATTTTAATTTAAATAAGATTATGAGTCATAATATAATCACAATGCAATATTCCTTTCTGGGGCTTTTTAAAACACAAAAGTTCTATGCAAATAAATAAAATAAAAAATTTAACTATAAAATAAACATGAAAATTATTATCCATTCTAATGACATACAATTTATGTAACCCCCTAATATTCAACTTCTATTCTTAAAATACAATACATGCTTCTATTTTCTGGCTGGTTTAAAATGACTACTTGTTGCCATGGAGAAACTTTATATTTTCAAACTATTGTCATATGTGAAAATGAAATTTTGATTAATAACCAGCTGTTTTAGTATGACCTTGTTTTGAAAATCGAATATGGAGGACAAACTTTAATTCTTTTTTTATGTACTATAATTTTATTTTTAAAAAGAAATTTATTGGATAAATCCTTTCCTTGATTAATTTAAAGAAAGAATAACATTTGTTTTATTTTATAAACATGATATTAACTCTTTACAAAGCTAGTATATAAGGCACAGCTGCTGTGGACATCCATGCTAATGACATTTTGAACATTTATTCTGTTATTTTAAGGTGTTTTTGACTAAAAAGTGAGTAATTCTTGAGTGCAAATAATGGATAATATTAAGACAAACATATCTAAATATAAAAACATGACAGAAAACCTCTCAATTTTTTTTTATATGCCGAAAGACATAAATTGTCCCCTATTTTGAGAATCACCCATACATGTGTAAATCGTAATAAATTTTATATCTATGCATTTTTAGGCTTATTCTTACGTAAATGGAAATAAAACGTGTGAAAAATATTCTAATTTTCCGCTTTTGGAGAATCTTATTTAATTCTTTTATAAAAGGAAATGATATCTTTTTTTTTTTTCCCGTAACACAGTTTTGCCTTAATGAATTAACGGATAAATAGTATTTGTATCTAGAAAAATGATGCCATACAAATTGAAATTTACTTAAACGGCGGTGTAAAAATTTGTTTTGGGATTTATTAACTAATAAGACTGGAATAATATAATTTTGCATCCATATAATGAAATGAAATAGCAATTTTTAATGTATTTTGGGAATTATGTATCTTGAAAGAAAAAAAAAAATAAATCTTAAAGCACACACTTTGAGATTATTGCCCAATTTTATGGTTTAAAGTAAATACGCGTCTATTGTCGTTTTCGGAAAAAAATATATCGTCTGATATTTTAAAATGTTGCATTTTTGAAGTTATTTTAAAAATCTTAATGCAATTGATAGAAAAATGAAGTAATCTCTAGAGATGAAGCTTCAAAAATATCCCATGTTTTGTATCTATTTATTTTGAGGCTCATTCTTACGTAAATAGAAATAAGGCGTGTGAAAAATATTTTAATTTTCCGGTTTTGGCGAATCTTTTTAAATTATTTTATAAAAGGACATGAGATCTTGTTTCTTTTCATAGCGCAGTTTCGCCCTAATGAATTAACGGATGAATGCTATTTGTATCGAAAAAAAAAAAAATAAAAAAAAAAAAAAAATAACTGTCAAATAGAATTTTATTAAAATGGTGGTGTAATAATTTGTTTTGTTATTTATTAACTAATAAGACTGGAATAATGTAACTTTACATCCATATAAAGAAATGAATTGACAATTTTTAATGTCTTCTGGGGATTGTTTGATATGTAAAACACAAAATGCTTTTTGTTGTCACTATCGCTCAAATTTTAACGATATTTATACGGCGTATTCTACAAGTATATAAAAATCGTTGGATAATAATAATAATAATAATAATTCAATAAATTCGCATGTAATAAATTTAGATTTGTTTTGAAGCTTTGAAATTTTATCTGAAGAAATTATTGTAAAAAATTGCTAATAAATTTTGTACTATCTTTAATAATTGATTACTACTATAATTGATTTTCTACTATCTTTAAAATCTTATATTTAATTATATTTAAAATAACAGTTTTCGTAGCATTTTAATAATTATCGTTGTTAATTTCATGTATTCAAATGATTTAGGTAATTTCAATTTTCACTATTTGAGAAAAGATAGCTTAAAAAAAAAAAAAAAAAAAAAAAACCATATATAGCTGAGAAAAATTGAAAGATTAATCTTGTAATGCGAATTAATTCAATAATATCTCATAGTAAATAATGATTGTAAGTTGCCATAGTGTTTGTCCTACTTAACGTGGAGTTATTATTTTCGTATTACTAAATTTTATGTATGTGTAATCGTAGTGAATTTGTATCTTGAGGCTCATTCTTACGTAAATTGAAATAAGGCGTGTGAAAAATATTTGAAAAATGTAAAAGTTGTCACGCGAAAAGCCAGTTTTTTGACAAACATACACATTATTCTTTATCGAATATGTCTTAAAAGGAAAAAAAGAAAAAGAAATCTTAAAGCACACATTTTGAGATTCTTTCTCAAATCAACCCAATATCATGGTTTAAAATAAAATAAATACGTGTCTTTTGCCTTTTTCAGAAAAATATATAGTCTGATATTTTAAAATGTTGAATTTTTCGAAGTTATTTTAAAAATCTTAATCCAATCGGTAGAAAAATGAAGTAATCTCTATAGATGAGGCTTAAAAAATATCCCATGTTTTGAAAAATATGGATTTTTAGGCTTTCGTAAATGGAAATAAGGCGTGTGAAAAATAATCTAATTTTCCGGTTTTGGTGAATCTATTTATAAAAAGAAATGAGATCTTGTTTCTTTTCATAGCGGAGTTTCGCCCGAATGAATTAACGGATAAATGCTATTTGTATGCACAAAAATGATAGCTGGCAAATATAATTCTTTTAAAATGATGGTGTAATAATTTGTTTTGGGATTTATTAACTAATAAGACTGGTATAATGAAATTTTGCATCTATATAATAAAATGATTTGGCAATTTTTAATACCTTCTGGGAATTATACCGAGTCGAGTTGTCATGCTAAAAGCCAGTTTGTTGACAAACATGCACATTGTCGATTTTCCAATATGTCTTGAAAGGGGGAAAAAATCTTAAAGCACACATTTTGAGATTCTTTCCCGACTCAACACAATTTCATGGTTTAAAATAGATACGCATCTTTTGCCGTTTTTAGAAAAATATATTGTCTGATTTTTTAAAAATGTTACATTTTTCGAAGTTATTTTAAAAATCTTAATACGATCAATAGAACAATCTAGTAATCTCTAGAGATAAAGTTTCAAAAATATTCCATATTTTGAAAAAAAAAAAAAAAAAAAAAAAAAAAAAAAGATTTTTAGGCATATTCTTACGTAAATGGAAAGAAGGTGTGGGAAAAATATTCTAATTTTTCGCTTTTGACGAATCTTATTTAATTCTTTTATGAAAAGAAATGATATCTTGTTTCTTTTCATAGCGCAGTTTCGCCATTATGCAGTAACTGGATAAATATATTATTTGTATCTAGAAAAATAATAGCTGGCAAATAAAATTTTATTAAAATGGTGCTGTAATAATTTGTTTTGGGATTTATTAACTAATAAGACTGGAATAATGTAATTTTGCAGCCATATAATGAAATGAATTGGCAAATTTTTAATGTGTTTTGGGGATTATTTGATATGTAAAACATGAAATGCGTTTTGTTTTCAACTATAGTTCTAATTCTAAAGAAATCTATGGGGTGTATTTTACAAATGTTTAAAACTCGTAGGGAAATAAATAATAATAATAATGATAATTAAAAAAAAAAATCGCATACAATAAATTCAGATTTTTGAAGCTTAGTAATTTTATATAAAGCCATTTCTGCAAAAAATGTTAGTGAATTTTATATTGATTTATTTGTTATTTTTTCAATCTCATGTTTAATAATATTTAAAATAACTTTTTTCGCAGTATTTTAATAATTATGATTAAGTTAATTTGTTTAATGTTTTCAAATGATTTAGGTAATTTCAATTTTCACTTTTTGGGAAAGGTAGATTAATTAAAAAAATATGACTGGAATAAAATGAAAGATGAATCATTTCATGCGTAATTAATTCACTGATATCCCATAGTAGGTAATGATTCTTGTTTGCCATGGTGTTTACGTCCTATTTAAGATGGAGTCGTTATTTCCGTATATACTGAATTTAATATATATGTAATCATAATAAATTTTCAATCCATGCATTTTTGCATAAGTCTATCGGCTGTTGGATTAAGTTCTGAATATTTATGAAATTAATTATAATACGCATGCACCTAATTTCCACTATATTAAATTTTCAAGCATAATAATAATAATTAAAAAAAAAACACGTGGTTTAAACATTTATTTGGTTCAATAATGCAAAGTAACGTTTGCGGTATATTTTAAATAAATGTACAAAACTTATGGCCGCGTACCACAGTTGTTAACTGGTTGCCCAAACATGGCAAGGACTACTTCTTTATCTTACGGAAAATATTTATTTTCTTTCGTGAGATGACAAAATGGCTGAACTAATGTCTTTGAAACTTTATACCTCGATAAATTATAAACAAGTTTAGGACTTAGACCTAATTTTTATCAAATTTGAAAACTTCAATTGATATATTTCATCTAAAAATATTCCTTGATATAAATGGTCAATAATCCAAACAAGTGGGTAATTGTGATCTAATTAGCGTAGCACAGTAGGTTTTGTTTAATATTAATTTCAAAACATTTTACCATTTAATTAATAAGTCTAAATCTTTAATTATTAAATCGTTAGCTTTTTTCAATAAGAATGTAGAGGGCTATATTGTTAAATTTAATTTTAAAATTATTACATTTAGACGACATTTTTTAAATTAAATTAAAAATATTCAATAACTGCTTTTCGAACAATTCTAATATCATAGTTAATACTATATCTAACTGAAAGCACTACCTGTTAAAGCACATTTAATTACATGATTTAATTTTGGCTTGGAAAGAAAAAAAAAATCGCTTAAAATGGCAAAAACTACAAAAGGTCTTTTTAATTAAATCCATTGGACAATCAAATGTAAACAATTTGAAATTTAGCAATTTCTCAAAATTCTATTAAAAAAATAATTGATAAAATATTTTACAACAGCTTTTGGCCTTAAAAGGAAAAAAAATCTTTAAAATTCATTATTGTGGATAGCAAAATTTGTTCCAGGAAAAAACCCAAAAAACATCTGACTCTATCGCTGAGCTTCGAACCGGAAACCTTTTAATTAGCAGTCAAACTATCACTGAATGAACTAGCCTGCAAGAAAAAGATTAGAATTAAGGTTATGCTTGAAAGTCTAAATTGTAAAAATGATCGGTGGCTATTAAATTAATCAATTTAATTAAAATGAATCTTTTTTCAAAATTTTATGATCTCTCTTGTGATTGGGAGTATTCAGCTTTAATAATACAAAATTTCAAGTTTCTAACTTATGCAATTTTTGAAAACGAACTCTTCGACATACAGACAGAGGAATGAGACATTATAGACGTTTCGTCAGATGAACGAAACCCTATCACGTGTCTGCTAATTTATTTATATTGTAAAATATCTAGTAGCGTTTTAAAGTAAAAAGCGATTTTCATCTATTTTTTCTCCAGTTGGGCATTATGTTCTGTAACTCGGGTAGGACCTCGTTTGTTACTAATACACATTTGCTTTTCGTTTATAAATGAATATAAGATCGAATTTTTTTCGCCTTTTTAAAAAAATTGCGTAACTGTATATACTTTAAATTTAAATTAATATATATTTTTTAAGAGTTATTCTAAAATTTTTCTCTATTCGATAGAAAAATTAAATAATCTCTGGAGATCAAAATGTAAAATATTCCACGTTTAGGAAAATATGGATTTTTCGACTTATTGCTTTTTTACAACACGTAAATGGAAATTATGTATGCGAAAAATATTCTAATTTTTCCCCTTGGTAAATCTATTTAATTCCTTGCATAAAAGGAAATGCCATCTTTGTTGCTTGCTTTTTGTAACGTAATTTAATAAGCAATGAATTAACAGATAAAAATGTTGTTTGTATCTGTTGAAAATTGATAGCTGGCAAATAAAATTTTTATTGAAATGGTAGTATATTAATTTGTTTTGGGATTTATTAGCTAATAAGACCAGAAAAATACGATTTTATATTAACATTATAGAATATATAATAAAGTGAAGTGGCAATTTTCAATCTGCTTTGGGATTATGAAAATAGAAGTCGGAGTGCTTGTTTTTTTTCTATTAGTTTTATTTTGAAAGTGTTTTATGTAATTTTTGTAACAAAATTTGTAAATATTTAGAGAAGTGGAAATAGCTGAGGGAAGAAAAAATAATTAACTGGTGTGAAATAAATTCAGCTTTGTTTCGAAAATACATAATTTATCAAAATAAAATTGTTGTGAAAGGTTGTTTATTAAATTATGGAATTTTTTGTCTGTTGATTTATTTATATTGATGGATCAGTTAGAATTTAAGTATATAGTAATTTATAAATGTTTTAAATAGCTAGAAATATTTTCGATACTGTTTTAATAGTTATATATAGTATTTATTCATAGTTTAATGAATTTCATTTATAATTTTTCGACAAAAAAAGGGTTAAACAAATATAAAGGAGCAGAATAAGTTTAAAGACTAATCTTGAAACCAATAAAAAAGCAATAATTTGTGTCTGGAAGTAGCTGGATGCCCTAAAATCAGGGCTGCTGGCTTTTAGCCTGGCTTTTTCTGGTTTAAACCACTTGCAAAAGGCCGGCTTTTACTAAAACTTTTTTCTTCTTCCAAAAAAACTATTCTTAAAATGAAATTTATTATCAATTAATAACTATTTAGTTACTGTTGTCATAAAAATGAACTGTCTAATAAATTGTCAATTAAAATATTAGTGAATTGACAGTAGAAATGTTCTTGTGATCAACAGATGGGAAGAATGTTTATTAGAAAATGTGAACAATAAACATTTTTTTGAAGTAGTTCAAATGATTTTTACCAAATATAACACCAGTCATTTGACTTACATTTTAAATATCAGTACTACACTGATCTTGTTCCAAACAAAACCATTTGTTCAAATTTTATTTTAAATTCCCATATCTATGCTCCTTTAAGCGTAAATCCGTTAGTTCCTGGAATCTTGCTAATCCAGTTATCTATTAGATTAAACACTAAACCTCTCTTAATACGAGGAATTTGTGGATGGGAACGTTTACTAATTGACCCAAATCAATTCCTCTCCTTTTAATGTGTGGAAAGATTCGTGAAGGAACAAGAACAAAATATTTAGTGAATATATATAGAAGGAAAGAACATGTTAAAAAACATTTCCATCAACCAGTTTACCACACCACTGCATTTTTATCACAGTGATTATTGCAGGAACATTTATGGCAATATAGGCCAGTCATATCATGGACCTGTTAAACAGAGACCAATCAGATTGGCCGAGGTATGTGTACGACAGGAGATATAAAGAACAGACATGTTTCTTGCGATTGCCACCCCGGAGTTATTCAATCCACACTATGTCAGCTGCTCTTTCCTTATAAGATAAAACAAATGAAGAAAAAGGGATGTACAGTAAACTCTTATAAGTCGAAATCAATCAGAACTGAGAAAATTGTTCACAGTAAATGATATTCTGCCTTAGACGAATTTTACACTATGAATTCACAAGGACTTGAAAAACCTTTTCGAGCTAGACAAATTTTCATCTTACTCAGTCTGGTTTACAGATAATTTACTGTACTTAGAAAGATAAATAAATATAAAAGCTATGTCAAAATTATTTATATTTTCTTATTTTTAAAGTAGAATGCTGCCTTGTAAACTTCTTACATAAACAAGTGACTATTTCTATTCATAATACTAGCACATTCATATATGCTAGGAGCCATTGTTCAAGTGAAGTATTTTATGGACAGTATATCATTTTATATATTATTTATTTGGATATAATTCTTACTCATAATAACATGAAAATAACTTAACTAAGTATAGGATGTGCCACTCCACTGGATCTATAGTATAGATGCCTGTTAATCATATTGGCTATTTATGAGATTTTTGTGATAAATTATTAACTGGCTATAAAAGTGGACATCTGAAACATGATTTTAAAAGAATTTTATAAGATTTTAGTTTTAATTTACATAAAATGGCCATTTGTAAGGTAAATTAACAAAAGAAGTTGTTAAAAATAAATAGTAATATATGCGTTGGAAAAAAGCCAATAAAACCCGGCTTTTTCCACCAAAGACCGGTCTTTTCCAATAAAAGCCGGCCGGCCTGGCCTTTTTTAGAAAAAGACGGCTTTTTTGCAGCCCTGCCTAAAATGGGCTGATTTTAAAACTCAATTATTTGCAAATGGTGACAACTGTTACAGAAATTCTTGCAAGAGGATAATGTACGAGCTTTTATTTTTTCTGTAATTTTTTGGTTATTATCAGCCCGTTCGTAGTACGTGCAAGTTATGATTGGCAAAAACACGTCGCCCATATGACTTACGGGCAAATGAGGGAAGCGGTTATAGAGAATCTTGTCATACGAGTTGAATATTTTCCAACTGAGCGAAAAATTGCCCAGGCCGGGTATCGAACCCATATCCTTTGCTTACAAGGCCAATGCTTTACCATTTAAGCTAACTTTGCGACAACTGGCGGGCATTTATCGCTCAGAAAACCTTATTGGTCAATACATCTGGTATGTCATTTAGACAGCTTGACAGTATAACCCACAGGTAAAGGAACTCCATATAACGGTGAGTACGTAGATGTACTATTATTTTGAACACAATCAAACTGATTGGTAAATTTATCATACGAATATTTTCAACTAAACGAAAAATTGCCCAGGCCGGGAATCCAACCTTTATCTCTGGCTTACAAGTCCAATGCTTCATCGTTTAAGTTAACTGAGGGACAACCGGCAGGCATTTCTCGTTCAGATAACCTTATCGTTATAGAGAATCTTATCGTTAAATTTCAATATGTGATTGCTTTTCATTTTACAACGAATACAGAGCTTTAGATATATCTTGTATTTCGACTTTTTAAAATAAGTACCTAAGTATCCTAAATTTTAGATTTTTCAACGAATTATTTTAAAAGTTTAAAGCATTAGTTAGAAAAAAAAAAACGTAACTGTTGGAGATTAAAATGAAAAACATTCTATGTTTTGAAAATATGGATTTTATGCGTCTTTTCTGTGTGAGCGAAAATTAATGTAAATAAGTTGTGCGAAATATATTCTAATTTTTCTCCTTGGTGAATTTATTTAACGCTTTCGTAAAAGGAAATGCCATCCTTCTTTCATTTTATTATGCGGTTTAACTCGCACTGAATTAACAGATAAATAGTATTTGCATTTGGAAAGTAAATCGATAGCCTGTGAAATTGGATTTTATTAAATCTGTTAGTATTACTTTGTTATGGGAAATAAAATTTCCCATTCGTTTTATAATGAAATAGGACGCGACACTTTGTCATCTGTCTTGGAACTTGAAGTTGTGTACAAAAGAAAAAAATGTATTTAAGCAAGTTACAGCCACCATTTGGAAAACGATTTTTTCTAAGACTAAAACTTAAGACTTATATATATATATATATATATATATATATATATATATATATTTAAATGGTCCTTTGCAATTAACTAGCTCAATATTACAATGTTTCATTTTTCGTGATTGTCGCACATTTCGTAATAGATAGAATCGATAATCGAACCTCATTTTTTTTTTAATTTACTTTTATTTTTATTTTTTAAAGACGATTTTTCATGTGACGTCTTTTTTTATTCGTTTTAATTCCACATCTGGTATTTTTTGCCTACCCATTTTGTAACTTTTTTGTTTTTGTTTATTAACATTTTTTTTCTGCTATTCAAATAAAAATTCTAAATATAAAGAATTCCGTAATAATAATAAACATCCTTTTTAAGATGAACAAAACTCGGTTTATCTACTAACAGTCATGTTAAGAACGCCGTGGATTAAACATTTATATTTCTGGACCAGTCATGAACAAATTTTTAATTAAATTTCAGTTTTATAATTTTCGGTTACAACGAATGCAGAATACTACATTCTGTGATATATCCTTCTTTTCGACATTTTAAAATATACTAAGCCCCTAAGTATCCTAAATTTTAGATTTTCCAAAGAGTTATTTTAAAAGTTTAAAGCATTAGACTGAAAAAAAGAACGTAATTCTTAGAGATTAAAATGAAAAATATTCCATGCTTTGAAAATATGGATTTTATGAATATTTTCTATGCAGCGAAAATTAATGTAAATAAGATGTGCGAAATGTATTCTAATTCTTCTCCTGGGTAAATTTATTTAATGCTTTCGTAAAAGGAAATGCGATCGTATTTCATTTTATTATACAGTTAAACCCGCACCGAATTAACAGATAAATAGTATTTGTATTTGGAAAATTAATAGCTTGTGAATTGGATTTTATAGAATCTGTCGTGTATTACTTTGTTATGGGATTTACTAATTAATAAAACTGAGAAATAGAATTTCCCATTCGTTTTATAATGAAATAGGTGAATTTGTCATCTGTCTTGGGACTTGAAGTTGTACACAAAAGTGTAAAATGTACTTAGTAAACAAATTATAGCCACCAATTGAAAAATGATTTTTTCAAAGACTAAAATTTAACACTTATAAATTCTAAATGGTCATTTACAATTAATTAGTTCAATATTACATTGTTTCCTTTTCGCGATTGTCGCACATTTCGTAATAGATAGAATCGATAATCGGAGCTGTTTTTTTTTTAAAGACGATTTTTCATGAGGCGTCTTTTTTTTTACATTCGTTTTAATTCCATATCTTATATTTTTCGCCTACCGATTTTGTAACTTTTTTACTTTCTTGTTTATTAACATTTTTTCCCCTAATCAAATAAAAATTCTTCTAAAGATAAAAAATTCTGCAAATTCTGAATTAATAAACATTCTTTTTAAGATGAACGAAACATGTTTTACCTACTAACAGAGTCATGTTAAAAACGCCATGGATTAAACATTAATATTTCAGGACCAATCATAAAGAAAATTTCAATTAAATTTCAGTTTTATAATTTTCGGTTACAACGAATGCAGAGCACTACATTCTGTGATATATCTTTTATTTCGACATCTTAAAATATACTAAGCCCCTAAGTATCCTAAATGTTAGATTTTCCAAAAGTTATTTTAAAAGTTTAAAGCATTAGACAGAAAAAAGAACGTAACTCTTAGAGATTAAAATGAAAAATATTACATGTTTTGAAAATATGGATTTTATACATCTTTTCTATGTGAGCAAAATTTAGTGTAAATAAGGTGTGCGAAATATATTCTAATTCTTCTCCTTGGTGAATTTATTTAATGCTTTCGTAAAAGGAAAATGCCATCGTGTTTCATTTTATTATACGGTTTAACTCGCACTGAATTAACTTATAAATAGTATTTGCGTTTCGAAAATTGATAGCCTGTGAATTGGATTTTATTAAATCTGTCGTGTATTACTTTGTTATGGGATTTACTAATTAATAAAACTGGGAAATAAAATTTCCAATCCGTTTCTAAATGAAATAGGACGCGACGCTTTGTCATCTTTCTTGGGACTTGAAGTTGTACAGTGGTGGTGAGATTTATAAAAACAATTGAAAATTGCACTGAAAATTTTTATTTCTGAACTAAGTAAAGTGAAATTTATGCATTAAATGCTTTTTTATGCTAATAATCATTGTAGAATGCAAAAGATTGGAAAATGTAAAATATGAATGTTTTGTCATAATTAAAAAAATGTCATTGTAAAAATTGCACAAAATTATAAGGATGATGAATGTTTTTTGCCTGAAACATACAAATGATTAATTATCTTCCTATTCTTCTTAACCAGTTTTATCAGTCATGACGTCATGGTGTTGTTGGAACGGCCTTGGCATTTTTTTACTAGGCTTTTTTGATGGATGACATGAGCTCTTGTTTGTTTTCATATTGTATATAATTTTTGTACATTTAGTGTGCCAGAATGTCCCACAGATTTTCCATTGGATTCATATCAGGTCTTCTGGTCGGCCAATCAATTAGTCTAACGAAATTAGCATCAAACCACGATTTTGAAGTTTGGGGATCAAGTACTGAGGCACTGTCCCGCTGTAAAAAATAGTCCCCACTCATTATTAACAGTGCTTCCGGTAAAAAATTATTCCAGTACATGAACATAACTCTTGGAGTTCATTCTATCATCCACAAGAACTATTGGAGTAGTTCCAACTCCCCAGACCATTACTGAACCACCTCCGAATGCATGCTTTGAGAAAAATTTCTTTTTCTCTACGCAGATCATACCAGAAGTAGAGAAAACCATCTGACCCATGCAAATTAAGTTTTTTCTTAACGGAAAAGACAACATCATCTCACTTTTTCTCATAGTAATGCATTTTTTGGCAAACTCCGTCTTCAGTCTCTTATGAACTTTTGTAAGAGGCTGTCGTGACATATGTTTACCACAGCGAACGTTTTTGTTCTTTTAGCAAAACACTCTGAACAGTTCAAGCACTGCATTCTAAGTACAATTCACATTTTATTTCTGTTAATGTTTGTTTTTTAGAGCAAACTCCGCCTTATTATTATCCTTTTCTCACCAGTATGTCTTTGCCGTCCATATTTGCCGAGATTTTTAAGATAATTGTAAATAACCGTTCTTGATCTATTAACCTTTGTCGAGATTTGGCGTACAGAAAGTTCCGAGCTTTTAAATGCATCCACTTTCCCTTTCTCACACTCCGAAGAGTTTGTATCTAACGGCATGACTGAAAAACAGAATATGATGATCCCAAACGCTTACTAGGCATTTACACCGTCAGGAAGTTCAATGTGCAGAGCAAAAAACATACAAATTTTACTTGTTAGATCACAAAAATACAGTTGTTCTTATAATATTGTCCATATCATATGACTGTATAAAGTCATAATACATTTTATAAATATGAATTTGCAACATATTTCCATAAAAACTTACAAAAATATTCTTCATTTCTCATTGGTTTTCAGCCATTAAATTTGCATAAGTGTCCGCCCAAATATAGCCAAGATCTGGTGATTTTTATGTTGTCCTTATAATTTTGACCACCACTGTATACAAAAGAGAAAAATATACTTAAACAAATTACAGCCACCGTTTGGAAAATGACTTTTTCAAAGACTAAAATTTAAGGCTTAGAAATAAATTATATATATATATATATATATATTTTAAATGGTCCTTTACAATTATTTCAATATTACATTGTTTCTTTTTCGTGATTGTCGCACATTTCGTAATCGATAGAATCGATAATAGGACCTCTTTTTTAAAAGACGATTTTTCATGCGACGTCTTTTTTTTTTTTGGATTCCATATCTTATAATTTTCGTCTATTCATGTTGTAACCTTTTTACTTTCTTGTTTATTAACATTTTTTCCCCTATTCAAATAAAAACTCTTCTAAATATAAAGATTTCCGTAATAATAATAAACATCCTTTTCAAGATGAACAAAACGTGTCTTACCTATTAACAATCATGTTAAGAACGCCATGGGTTAAACATTAATATTTCTGTACCAGTCATAAATTTTTTTTTAATTAAATTTGTTTTACAATTTTCGGTTTCAACGAATGCAGAACACTACATTCTGTGATATATCCTTTATTTCGACATCTTAAAATATACTAAGCCGCTAAGTATCCTAAATTTTATATTTTCCAAAGAGTTATTTCAAAATTTTAAAGCATTAGACAGAAAAAAGAACGCAACTCTTAGAGATTAAAATGAAAAATATTCCATGTTTTGAAAATATGGATTTTATGCATCTTTTCTATGTGAGTGCAAATTAATGTAAATGTGTGCTATAGATATTCTAATTCTTCTCCTTGGTGAATTTATTTAATGTTTTCGTAAAAGGAAATGCGATCGTGTTTAATTTTATTATGCAGTTTAACCCGCACTGAATTAACAGATAAATAGTATTTGCATTTCGAAAATTGATAGTTTGTGAATTGGATTTTATAGAATCTGTCGTGTATTACTTTGTTATGGGATTTACTAATTAATGAAACTGGGAAATAAAATTTCCCATTAGTTTTATATTGAAAACAGACGCGAGGCTTTGTCATCTATCTTGGGAATGCGAAGTTGTATGCAAAAGACGGTTTTTTCTTCTTTTCCTAGATTTAAATAAGAAGTAAACATTTTGAAACATCCAAAAATTTCTTTGAATAGCTTTCTTTCTTTAAGGATTTTTTTATTATTAATTTAAACATTTTATAAAAATATTAATTACTTTTTAGCTCACAGGCTATCATAGCCTGAAAGCTTATGTGCCCGCCCTTTCTCTATGTATGTTCGTACATGCGTAACGCGATAACTCATGATAAAAATATCCGATCCACTTGAAATTTTGTATATAGGTATATCCTGACAAGGCGCTTCCCTGATTAGTTTTTGGAGTTCATTCGATATGTATAAGAGGGGGAACGGGGGCTCATGCCCCTCCCCTTAATTGATATAAATGGGTTTTTCATACAGAATTAAGTTTTCGTTCAAAATTTAGATATATGATCATTCTGATGAGGCGATTCTGTGACTGTTATTAGGTGTTCATTGAATAAGTATAAACAGGGGGAACGGGGGCTCTAATGCCCCTCCCCTTAATTTATATAAATGGGTTTTTCAAGCAGAATTGTCAGATTTCGTCCAAATCTCTGAATAGTTTTGGAAGTTTAATGGTTAAGTATAAAAGAGGGGGATAACTCCTCTTAAATTATATAAATGCTAAATGGGTTTTTATTAAGAATTATCTGATTTGCTCTGAATTTCGGATATAGATTTTTTACATGATAAAGCATGTCTTTGATAGTTTAGAAGGTTCAATGATTAAGTATAAAAAAGAGAAAAGGGGAGAGCTGTTTCCTCTTCTTAATTTTTTTTTCGAAGGGAATTAACCCTTGAAAATATAAGGCTGTAATGTACAATTAGTATGCGGAGCCTGTGAGCTCAATGCCATCAGTTTGACTGGGCAATATTCTTTTTATTTATAGTTAGATAGTATTAGATGATTTCATTTTTCAATTTATCGCGTGAACTGGTAGATATTTAGGGTAGGAGGATACGACGTTAATTTTAACCCTCTTATTTTATACAGGGCTCATATGAGGGCAGATAAGTATTGTTTTATAAAACGAAAGGAAAAAAAATCGGCATTTATTTACGGCGATTTGATTTGTGGGCAGATAATAGTTAGCATGCAGCACAATAAAATTATTTTATAAATTCTCATTTATAACACACACAAAAAAAAGTGAGTAATGAAAAATAATTTATGCCTGAAAAGGTTGAGACATTTTAATGTTCAACTCCCTTTATACATTATCCACTCAAGCAGTTTTTTAAGAAATATTTTTCTAATTGTTAATTTTAAGTTTTAAAAACCGTTACGGCCGGAAAAAATAGGTTTCTTCCGCAGTGGAAGAAATGGAAGAAACTGTTATCCTTTATAAATTTACAATATAACTTTCAACTTTGTAAAATACAATAAATGTCTTTTTGCTATAACCTTAAGTAAATTAATTCCATCAGATCTATACAAATTTAATCAATTATATGTTAAATGAATAATTACACTATTTTTTATGCCAAGATCACATGACACCAGTCTAAAGATCACCAACAGTAGAATGAAACATTTAAATGAAAGACAATGTTTTGAATTCACATCAATTTTATTAAGGTAAGTAATATAGTACAATAATTACTGAATTAAAAAAAAGTAATTAAAATCCTCATTTTCCTTACTACAGCAAAGTATAATAATAATAATAATAAAAAAATCTTTTAGCAGCATAATGCTGCAATGAATGTCTGAACTTAGAATGCATGAGTGCAAAAGATGAAATAATAATAATAATAATAATAATAATAATAATAATCCTACAGAAAACTTCCAGAGTAAGCATTTTGACCTACTTGTAGACATGGGTGTAAAAATCAAGGCAACAGCGGACAGTCTTTTATCAATAAATTTTATTTGCTTCTTCGCTTAAATTTCATTAGAATTCTTGCAAAAAATTTTGATGAAAAATAAGGAAACTGCCCACTGGCTTTTTATGCTTCTGTCCATGGATAGTTTCGGAAAAGTAGTCTTTTTAAATCAACATTCAGATATGCATGCTAGATGCTAATATATGCAAATTTGTATATTTTTACTGTGTTGCATAGTTTTCAATAATGCATTTTTATACAGGGTGTCCAGCAAATAACACCCTGATTTCAAAATTAAATTTCTCAAAAACAAAGATCGATAGTAATATGCGGTAAACGGTTTTTTCATTAGGTAAGCTGTAAAAATCTTATACAGAAATTTCAAACAGTGAATATTTTGAAAAAATTGCGTTCTGATTGCATAGAATGCTTTGATTTGACATTTTTTTTGTTTTAGATTGCCTGCAGAGAAATAATTTTTCAGCTTTCAGTGCAATATTTTAAAGATTTTTCGAAGTAAATTTTTAAAATTTCGAAATTTCAAAAATTTAATTTCAAAAAACTATGAAATATGGCATTTTAAGCCAAAAAACACATTCCCTGGCAGCAATCTAAAGCAAGAAAAATGTCAAATCAAAGCATTCTTTGCAATCAGAATAAAATCTTTTTAAAATATTTACCGTTCGAAACTTTTGTATAAGATTTTTACAGCTTACCTGATAAACAAACCGCTGCATAATTCTGTTGATCTTTGTTTTTGAGAAATTTAATTTTGAAATCAGGGTGTTATTTGCTGGACACCCTGTATAAAAATAATGTATTTTTATGTAAAAAAAAAAAAAAAAAAAAAAAAAAAAACATTTTGCAGGCAGTTTTTTTTCTTTTTGCATAAATGGTATATTAATAAATAAAAAAACATCCCTCTACCTCTAAAATTTTATAATCCATCACTCATAAATAACTGCTGAGCCTAAAGTTTGTCATTAAAAAATATATATATATATATATTACTTTTTATCATTTATTTAGATCAAAAATAATATTTTTAATATTAAATAATTTTTTAATTGAGATTTTATATAATTATATTTTTAGTTTAATTACTTTACACAGTTAATATACTTTAATTTTGAGCATGTTTTGTTTTCTATTGGTTTCTTCCACTTTTTTCGATTTCTTCAGTTTTTTTAGTTTTTCAGTTTTTTTCCAGTTCCTTCCATTGTCCTGGAAGAAACAGGTTTCTTCCAAAAGGAACTCAACCCTGACTGTTAAAAATCTTGTACTAGTTTGAACCACATTTTGGTGCTCAATAGCTACCACTATAAGATGGTGAAATCTTGAGTCAACATTTGGAGCTCCTACTGAAACATAGTTCCAAAATTTGGAACGAGATTGAAATAGGAAACTCCTAATGTTGGTACGAGATTTCACCATCTTATTATGGCAGCTACTGAGCACCAAAATTTGGTTGAAATAAGGGCAAGATTTTTAACAGTGTACCGGCAAATTTCTCTTGTGGTCTGAAATTGAGCAATGTAGGCACCTAATACATTAGGCTTCGATATTCCACATCAACCACCGCGGTACAAACATTTTATTTACACTAGGGGCACCAATATTTGAAGCACCCACGTATTACCAGGAATAAGTTTCGTGAAAAATATTATAAATCATCCAAAAAGTCTTTGTGACTTACATGCAATTCCTTCAGAGCTAGGTATTCAATCGTATTTCATTTTGTAATACGTTTAACTCATAGTGGTTTAGCAGATAAGAGAAAATCGTCCCCTGACGAATATGATTTTATTGTAATGATTTGGTGCATTGATTTACTATAGAATTTATTATCTAATCAGACGACAAAAAAGTATTTCTGCTTTCTTTTAATGAAATAAACAGGTGATTTTTCGGTTTCTGAAAATAGTTTCGGAAGATTTTTCTTCTTTCCATTTATTTTTAGAAAAGTATTTTTTAAAGATTTTAGAACCCCCCCCCCCCCCCCCCCCGGGAGGTTAAAAAAATATAATAAGAATGAAAATGTAAATTAATCTAATGCGGCTAATCGAGCTTTTTTTTAATTTCCAATTTTGAAATTTTATGTAAATATCTTCTTGTAAAAAAAAGTTATTTATAAATATATGCATTTTTTATTAATACATATTTACATTTCCCTTTTGCTATTTGTATTTTTAAATAAATCCTGCATTTCGCCTTTTCCAAAAATCGTATTTTCAAGAGAAAGTTTTGAATATTGCACTGTTAAAAGTACCCTTTTAAAATTGCAAAGCATTAAATAATTAAAACCTATTTAAAAAAAAAAAAAATAAAAATAAAATAAAATAAAAAATATATACATTTTTTCTATTCTTTGAATTAAATAAACGGATGATTTTTCGGATTCTGAAAATGTTTCCAAAATATTTTTTTTCTTTCCATTTATTTTTAGAAAAGTATTTTTTAAGATTTTAGAAACCCCGGAGGTAAAAAATGTAACAAGAATAAAAATATAAATTACTCTAATGCAGTTAATCGAGCTTGTTTTCATGCCCAGTTTTGAAATTTTATCTAAAGATCTTCTTGTAAAAAAGTTATTTATAAATACAATAGACTCCCTCAAATCCACACAGCTTGGGACCAGAGATTGTACGGATTTTAGAATTTTGAGGATTTCTGGTCATTGAGTTGTTTGCATTTTTTAAACAGCAATTTGAATGCAATTAATAATGCAATCAAAACAATAATGCTATATCACTATACTTACAATATAATAAAATATTAAATTAGTAATAAACTAAAATAAAAATAATTTAGAGAATTTTTAAAATGATTAAAATCTTAAAAGTGAAGGTCAAGTTAATAATCAATAATGTATGATTAAGTATTCTTTATAAAGATAAAATGTATTTTTTTCTAAATTATTCAATGAAACTTGCCTCATAAAGGTGCATTACTAATTCACGTCAAAATCATAAAATAAGATCTGACTTCCAAACTGGTTGACGGCAGGTGTTGGGTTCGAACCCAATCGTGACCGTCGGCCTAACCGTTCGGAGTTTTCAGTGGTTTTCTTCGAACCTTGCGTAAATACGGGTTAGGTTCCCTTAGAAAGATCCCCACGGAAGGCATCCCACCTCATAGGGCCTATATCCCATACTGTAGATAATTGGCCGACACAAATACAAACAAACATAAAATAAGAAAGTTTTATTTCAGGTTCAGCAAGACTTAATAATCAAAAAAGCTAATTAATACACAAATATATTTGGTAACAAGATTGTGATTACCATTGATATAAGCAATATCTTGATTTTTTTCAGAAATTAATTTGTTTTTCTTTAATGAAATCTGTAATATTAACAAAAATTACAAATTAAAATATACATCTAATTGATAAAAAGCTAAAAAACTCAAATTTCCCCTTATACCTGAATTGAATATTTCATTGTTTACATCCGTAAATTATGCGCGGATTTTAGAGAGTTGTGGATTTTAGGATTGCGGATTTGAGGGAATCTACTGTAGATGCTTATTAATTTTTATTAATACCTATTTATAGTTCCCTTTTGCAATTTGCATTTTTAAATAAATCCTGCATTTCGCCTTCCCGGAGGTAAAAAATATAACAAGAATAAAAACATAAATTACTCTAATGCAGTTAATCGAGCTTGTTTTCATGTCCAGTTTTGAAATTTTATCGAGAGATCTTCTTGTAAAAAAGTTATTTATAAATACAATAGACTCCCTCAAATCCGCACAGCTTGGGACCAGAGGTTGTGCGGAATTTAGAATTTTGAGGATTTCTGGTCATTGATTTGTTTACATTTTTTAAACAGCAATTTGAATGCAATTAATAATGCAATCAAGACAATAATGCTATATTACTATACTTACAATATAATAAAATATTAAATTAGTAATAAATTAAAATAACAATAATTTAGATAATTTTTAAAATGATTAAAATCTTAAAAGCGAAGGTCAAGTTAATAATCAATAATGTATGATTAAGTATTATTTATAAAGATAAAATGTATTTTTTCTAAATTATTCAATGAAACTTGCCTCATAAAGGTGCATTACTAATTCACGTCAAAATCATAAAATAAGAAAGTTTTATTTCTGGTTCAGCAAGACTTAATAATCAAAAAAGCTAATAAATAAATAAATAAATATGGTAACAAGATTGTGATTACCATTGATGTAAGCAATATCTTGATTTTTTTTTCAGAAATTAATTTATTTTTCTTTAATGAATTCTGTAATATTAACAAAAATTACAAATTAAAATATCTATCCAATTGATAAAAAGCTAAAAAACTCAAATTTCCCCTTATACCTGAATTGAATATTTCATTGTTTACATCCGTAAATTATGCGCGGATTTTAGAGAGTTGTGGATTTTAGGATTGCGGATTTGAGGGAATCTACTGTAGATGCTTATTAATTTTTATTAATACCTATTTATAGTCCCATTTGCATTTTTAAATAAATCCTGCATTTCGCCTTTTCCAAAAAATCATATTTTTAAGAGAAATTTTTAAAAGTCGTATTTTAAAATTGCAAAGCATTAAAATTGAAACTTGTTAAAAAAATTTGTTTTAATTGAAACCTGTAAAAAATTTTTTTTTCCTTATTTTTTCTAATTAAATGAACAGATGATTTTTTAGATTCTGAAAATATTTTCCAAATATTTTCCTTCTTTCCATTTATTTTTAGAAAAATATTTTTTAAGATTTTAGAAACCCCCAGAGCGGTAAAAAATATGACAAGAACAAAAATATAAATTAATCCAATGCAGTTAATCGAGCTTGTTTTCATGTCCAGCTTTGAAATTTTATCTATACTATATTAGCTTCTTATAAAAAAGTTATTTATAAATAGATGCAAGTTTTTTTTAAATACCTACTTATAGTTCCCTTTTACAATTTAGATTTTTAAATAAATCCCGTGTTTCGTCTTTTCCAAAAATCATATTTTCAAGAGGTTTTTTTGAACATTAAGTTGTATTTTAAAATTTTGATGAGTTAAATAATAGTAGCAGTAACAATAATTTAAAAAAATCTCTAAACAAAGAAAGATTTTTTTTTCGTCTATGAATAAGAATGGAAATTTCTGCCATTTTAAATACATTACTAGATTAAAAAAAGTATTGAACTACCCATACCTACTACAAGTACCGTTAATAAAAAACTTTTCTTTAGCAGTGTTATGAAAAAAAAATGTAAAAATATTTTTATTGCAGTAGTTTTTATTTTTTTTTCCTTTTTAACTTACATTTGTAATTAAACGTCTACTTGTATCCTTTAAAATAAAACAAAAGAAATAAAGAACATGTATGAAAAATAACATGTATGAGTAACATGTGTGAAAAATATTTTCGTTCCTCCAAACTCCTTGGTGATTTCCGTTAATTCTTCCACAACTGAATATGCGATCATATTTCCTTTTATTAAACGTTTTGTCCGCGCAGTGAATTAACTGATAAACGTGAAAACTGACAGCACGTGAATAGAATTTTACTGAAACGTTTGCCTAGTTGTTTGTTATGGAATTTATATTTTATTATCCAATAGGACGGGAAATAAGTATCTCATAATAGTACTAATTAAATAAATACGGGTTTCAGTTGTACTCTTGGCCTGTCTTGGTATTCTGAAAGTATGTGAGGTTTATTTTCTTTTTTATAAAGTATATTTTAAAGAGGGTTTAAAAATGTATTTTTTTGTTAACTGTAGGAACCCCTAAGGAACATCAGTTATTTTAATTATAGCCAGACTCAGTTTTATTTTCCAGTTTTGAATTTTTTTCTTTTAAAGATATATATATTTTAAACGCTGTGTATTATACATAATTTGGTTACTTATGTTATTTTAAATACGGTTTTCAGCTGTACTATTGCCGTGTCTTGAGATTCTGAAAATATATGTGAGGTATATTTTTTCTATTTCTGTTAAATATGATTTTAAAGGGGAGTTTTTTGGAAATATGTTTTGTTAATTTTAAGAGCCCTAAAGAAGCAACAACAACAACAAATACCAGTTAATTTAATTATAACCAGCTCCAGTTTTAATTTCCTGTTTGATTTTTTTTTTTTATATATATAAAGATTTTTTTTCATAAAAGTCGTTTATGTATAATTCGGTCAATTATGTTAATTTAAATACAGGTTTTAGCTGCATTCTTGATCTGTCTTAGGATTCTGAAAGTATATGTGAGGATTTATTTATCCTTCTGTCAAATATATTTTGTTTAATTTTACGAACCCTTGAAGTAATAACAACAAGAACGAAAAATATGAATTAATTTAGTTGTAGCCAGACTCGGTTTTAATTTTCAGTTTTGAATTTGTTTTTAAAAATGTTAAAAAAAAACTGTTCATCAAACATAATTTAGTTAACTATATTAATTTAAATACGGGTTCCAGCTGTGCTTTTGGCCTGCCTTGGGATTCTGAAAATATATATGATGGGTTATTTTATCTTTGTATATTAAATATATTTTAAAGAAGACATGTATTTGTCTACTTCTACTAACCCCTAAAGACGTAATAACAACAACGGTAAATATCAGTTAATTTAGATATAGCCAGACCTCTGTTTTTTTGGAATATATTATGGAAGTAATATGTGGGAAAAATATTTTCATTCCTTCAAACACCTCCGTTATTTCCATTAATTCTTCCATAGCAGAATATGCGATCGTATTTCTTTTTATTAAGCATTTTGTCCGCAGTGAATTAACAGATAAACATGAATTTGAAAACTGACAGCTCGTGAATAGAATGTTACTCCAACGTTTGGCCAATTATTTGTCATGAGATTTATATTTTATTGTCCAATAAGATGGGAAATAAACTACTTCTTCATTGTACTAATTAAATAAATACGGGTTTCAGTTGTAAACTTGGCCTGTCTTGGGATTGTGAAAATATGCGAGGATTATTTTTTCCTCTGTAAAGAATATTTTAAACAGCAATTTTTAGAAATGTATTTTGTTTAATTGTAGAAACCCCTAAGCAAATAATAACAAGAAATATCAGTTAATTTAGCCCGTTCATTTTATAATTAGTTGTAGTCAGTTAACACATAAAATGACTTAGAAATTTGACTTCTGGTAAATAAAATTTTATGTAAATAGTTGTACATTATTTTTCATTTGATCTATTATCTTTTAAGACTGAAAAAAAAAACGCGCGTCCTGGTCTAAAGTATCGAACTAACCATATTTTACTTCTGCAAGTAACGTTAATGGACAACTTTTCTTCAATAGTGTTATGATAAAGAATTATAAAAATATTTTTATTGCATAGTTTTGTAAATATATGTGTTTTCTTTTCCTTTTCTGCCTTACATTTGTTAATAAACGTCTGCTTTACGCCATTTAAAACAAAACAAAAACAAAACAAAAAATAAAAAAATATAAACATAGTTGCAAATGAATTTTAAAAGGAAGGTTTTTTTTTCAGAGCATACTTTTAAAATTGCAATACATTAATTAAAAAATCTCAGGAAATTAAAATGAAAAAATTACAAATTTTTAAAATATGAATTTTTGTCTTGTTGCTTTTTTTTAGAATATGATACTGGAAAAAACATGTGAAAAATATTTTCATTCCTCCTAACTCCTTGGTGATTTCCGTTAATTCTTCCATAACAGAATATACGATCGTCTTTCATTTTATTATGCATTTAGTCCACAATGAATTAATAGATAAACATGAATTAAAAAAGTGACTGCTGGTGAATAGAATTTTACTGAAACGTTTGCCCAGTTATTTGTTACGAAATGTATATTTTATTATCCAATAAGACGAGAAATAAGTATTTCTTCATTGATCTAATTAAATAAATACGGTTTTCAGATGCAATCTTGTTCGTCTTGGGATTCAAAAAATATGTGAGGAATATTTTTTTCTATAAAATATATTTTTTAAGGAGGATTAAAAAAATGTATTTTGTTTAACTGTAGGAAGCGATAAGGAAGTAATAACAACCAAAAACATCTGTTGATTTAGCTACAGTCAGACTCTGTAATAATTTCTAGTTTGAATTTTGTTTTCAAAGATGTTTTTTTAAGTTTTTTATTAAACATAATTCGGTTAATTCAAATACGGGTTTCAGCTGTACTCTTGGCTTGTTTAGGGATTCTAAAAACATGTGAGATGTTATCTCCTGTTTGTGTTTATATTTTAAAGAGGACTTTCTAGAAATGTTTAATTCTAGGAACCCTTAAATTTTAAGAATTTGTGTGAAAATATTTTTATTCCTCCAAACTCCTTGGGGATTTCCGTTAATTCTTCCCTAACAGAATATGCGACCGTCTTTCATTTTATTATGAGTTTAGTCTGCAATGAATTAACAGATAAACGTGAATTAGAAAACTGACAGCTGGTCAATAGAATTTTACTGCAACGTTTGCCCAATTATTTGTTATGGAATTTATATATTTATTATCCAATAAGACGAGAAATAAGTATTTTTTTATGGAACTAGTTAAATAAATACGGGTTTCAGTTGTCTCTTTGCCTGTCTTGGGATTGTAAAATTTGAGGATTATTTTCTGTACCTATAATATACATTTTAAAGAGCATTTTTTAGAAATGTATTTGTAAATATACTCTACTCTGCACTTCGCTATAAAAACATAGTCACAGACAGTGGCGCCAACTTATATGGGCCCATGGAGCGCGAGCCCACCCAATAATTTGATAGCTCCATCCACCCATTATTAGTTGAGCCCACCCAATAATTTTGTATTTGTTCAAAAATTTTTTGAGCCCACCCAATATTCTTCAAAAGTTGGCGTTACTAGTCACAGATTAGAATTAAAATGATTTTGAAATGTTGGAATTTTCAAAACCTTCTTTTAAATTTGTAATGCATTAAAAAAAGAAATAAAAAAATTGGAAGATTAAAACTTTTCAAAATAGGGAATTTGTAGATTTTTTCTTTCTTTTTCTTTTTCTTTTTTCTTTCTTTCTTTTTCTTTCTTTCTTTCTTTTTCTTTTCTTTTTCTTTTCTTTTCTTTTTTTTTCTTCTTTTTTTTTTTTTTTTTAAGGATGTATTTTAGAAAAAAAAAAAGTGTGGAAAATATTCGATCCATTAATTCCGTAATAAAAATTAATAAATCTTTGTTTTAATTTAATTATCAGTGAATTAGATAAGCTCTTTAATGAGCTTATTTGATTCAGTGATGGTTTTATTTTATTAAAATTTATATATATATATATATGTATTTATTTCCCTTTTCATCCTATATTGGCAAATAAACTTTTATCTTTCGCAATAATATGATTGCCATGAATTTAAATTATTTTGAAATGTTGGATTTTTCAAAGCGTTCTTTTAAATTTTTGTAATAAATTAAACAAGGTGATAAAAAAAAAAAGAAAAAATCTGAAAGACTTAAACCTATTATTTTCTTCCAAAGAATATATTGTTGAAAAAAGAATTTGAAAAATATTAAAGTTTTTCTATGTACCTTAAAGAGCTTATTTAATTCAGTGATGACATTGCACCTTATTAACATTATTACATTTTATATACATTTCTTTTGGCTTCTTACATTGACAAATAAACTCTCCTTTTCGCTATAAAAACATCATTACAGAGTAGAATTAAAATTATTTTGAAAAAAAAATTTCGAAATTTTCTTCTTTTTATTATGCATTAAGTGAAGAAATAAAAAGATTCGAAAAAAAAAAATGCTTTAAAACTGTAAACTTTTGGATTTTTACCTTTTTTTTTTTTTTTTTTTTTTTTTTTAGGAAAAAAAAAAAGGCAAATTAACTCTGTATTTTGTCATGAGAACATTGTCACGGATTGCAATTAAAACTATTTTGAATCATTGGATTGTTTAAAACGTTCTTTAACCTCTTCAGACCTGAGCATAAAATAACTTTACAAATTTTTATTTATTGCTTTTGCATAATCGAAATAACACCATAGATGACAGACAGAGTTATTTTTATGAAATCAGTATTTTAGGGGATTGGTAATTTTGATTTACAAACATGGATATAAAAGCACTAATCCCCTTAAAAATCAGTTTAACTATCAGTAATATAAATTTACGCAGTAACAAAATTAAGGACTTTAAACAAGTAAATGATCAGCAAATCCTCCAATTTTTTTTTATTGTAAAGCATTTAAGTATAGAAAGCCAAGAAAGTAAGAATATTTCTTACTTTCTTGGCCACAATGTCTTCAAGGTATTTTTGAAACTCGGATGAAAATAAAATGTATTTTATGAGGTAATATTCATCAGTGCTGACATTTATTGGTTTTGTTTTAAAGCAAAAAAACATTCAGCTGTATAGAAGTAAAGTAAAAATGCAAAAAATTCGAACAGTTTAGCTTTTATGACGATAAGAATTTAGGTACACATTTGTGTACCTCAGGTCTGAAGCGGTTAAATTTGTTACTAATCATGGCATATCATTGACATAATTACGTTTGATAGGATTTAATTGAATGAAGAAAATTTTTATTAGTAGCTTTTTAAAGTTTTAAGTCGATTTTCATAAAATTTGAAATGACTTCATAAAATTTGAAATGACTTCAGAAAATTCTGCAACTATTATATTATTAAGTTTCAAACCATTTGATCGAGTAGTTTTTCCGCTGTTATAGTCAGTCAGACGGCTTAGACGACGACTATTGGTGCTGCGTATTTATATAACTAGGCATGCACCAAAAACATTCTGGAAAGACTTAAAAAAAAAAAAAAAAAAAAAAAAAAAAAAAAAAAACTTTTGGAAAAAAAGCAGTTTTTGTATTTCTACTTTTTTTTTTCCATTTTAGAGGATGTTATTGTAATAATGTCTGTGAAAACTTTCAAATTAATCTGATCGAGCAGTGATAATAAAAATTGCTATTGTACTGTGTTTTTATTATCCGATTATCCCGTCATGAATAATAGAATTAAGATAAAAGTGAATTTGAAAATTGACAGCTGGTGAATAGAATTTTATTAAAACATTTACTTATTCTGATATGAGATTTAATATCTAATAAGCGCCTGCTTCCCCCTCCCCTCCAAAAAGAGTACCTCTTCATTCATCTAATTAAATACACTAATGATTTTTGATCTGCCTTGGGATTTCGATATTTATTTTTGAGAGAATTTTTCTCTCATTCTGTTGCATTTGCTTTAAAGGCGATCTTAGCGCTATATTTTGTAAGCTTTTAAGAAACCCTAGGGAAACAAAAAGAAGGAAAAATGCATGCATATAAATTAATCTAATTTTAATGAAACTTGATTTTATTTTTCATTTTTAAAATCCTTTTTAAAGAGCTTCTTTTAAAAGTTGATTAACAAATTCTGTAAATGTTAATTTATTTTAATGTAGATATGGATACAACTGTTAGACACTTTGAAACATAGCAATTAATTTTTAGAGTAGCGTGATTGAGAATTTTTCAGTAAATAAACATACATTTGTTTTTAAAGTCTAAAGAAATTTTCTATAAAATCGGATAGTCTTGCTTTTTGTTATGGGTTTGTTTATATTTTGATACTAAAATGTTTAATTTTCTGACACACTGCCACTTAAGGATTCTCTTCATTTGGGAAACATGCCAAAAACATCATTTCCATTTTCTTTTTTTTTTTTTTTTTTTTTTTTTTTTAACGCGTTTAGATATTTTTAGTATATATTCTGGCGTAGTTTAGTAAAAGTATTTGAAGAACTTAGATGATAAAGGTTTTATGTGATTAGAGTCAATCAAATGATTGGAGATAATCAGAGGTCCTCTACCATTTGTTGAATTACCATTTGGAGGGGGGGAAAAAAGAATAGGAGAGATTGGGGAGCAATAAGATATTTTTCACAAAAATAGGAAAATCGACTTTGTTTGCGACTAAAACAAAAAGTTAAATTTATTGAATGCACGATGACTCACCTTTTAATCTCCCTGAACAATATAGAAAACATAACATGTAAAAAATATTTTATAATTAAAGAAATTGTAAGTTTCAAACGGTATTCCATACCTCCCCAGAAACATTGAGGTATAGGACAGAAATAAAACAAAGCTATATGGCAAAAATAGTGTAGGGCTAAATATACAACGAAACAATGATTATAGATTGATAATGTATGTGCCAAATTATAAAATTCCAATATTTTCATGATTGAAATAAAAATTCAGGATTATCAGACATAGATGACACTTAAAAGATGACACAATTCAATCTATTTACATTTCGAAGTAAATGAATATATTATGGATATCCTCTAAAAATATTTGCGTGTTAGCAACTTACATTCATCTTTTTTAAAAAAGGAACTGGACGTGTCTCATTCCTCCTCACTTCCATGTTTTGTGTTAAATTTCTTGTATAAACAAAAAGCTTAGTTTAAATTATTTTAGGCTTAGTTTAAACATTACCCTTACGTAACATTCTCCTTAATTAGAGGAAATTGCTGAAGGTGAATTTCCTAAAATACGTGTATCTCTTAAATGGCCTAAATTTTGGAATACATGTTGTTAATAGATACAAATCTCTATATCTGCTAAAAAAAAAAATTGGATAATTTTCCGATTGTAGATGGCAACAACTGAAATTCTATTTTGAAATGCGTGTACAATTCCATATCGGGAAATAAGACGTAATATTTGAATTTTTTTAAACGGTGCAATTTTGTTGCATTATTCTGAATGTTAACAGGTGTAAATCTCCATTTTGGGTGAAAAAAGTCCGGGCCAGGATTGGAATCAGGGATGTATTGGCTGAAGCCGCCAATGCTCTTCCAATTGAGCCATTCCGGACACGAACACTTGAGGACTGTTTCACCCAAATAACGCCCCACCAGTGTCCGAGAGGTTCTGACCTCTCAACTGATAGACGGCAGGTGCTGGGTTCGTACCCAATCGCGGCTGTCGGCCTAACCGTTCGGAGTTTTCGTGGTTTTCTTCGAACCTTGCGTAAATACGGGTTAGGTTCCCTTAGAAAGACCACCAAGAAGGGCACTTCCCCCCATGTACCTACATCCTTAGTATAGATAATCGGTCGACAAAAATAAACCAATTAACCCAAATAACCTCAACTTGGCGGCTTCAGCCAATACATCCCTGGTTCGAATCCTGACCCGGACTTTTTTCACTCAAAATGGAGATTTACATCTGTTATAATTAATTTGCCGATTGAATAATCGTGTTTATAATTAATTTAATGTATTCTGAATGTGTTCGAAAATACTTCATAATCTATCCTTGACGCATGATTTTTCCTTCTTGTTTTGTGTTAAAATGGATCTAGCAACATGAACACTGGGTACTTTACATTTGTATTTTCAAAGAAACCAGTACCTTTTGTTACTATCCTTGTATGCCTATTTCCCTTTCCTTTTATTACATTTTACAACTGAAATCTATATTTTTCAATAAACCTATGCCCTTTCCGAAAAATACATTCAGTACAAATATTTTAATATGTTAGAATTTTTCAAAGATTTATTTTAAAACTTTAATGCATTCCACAAAAAATAATAAAGTATCTCTTGGGATTGAAGTATTGAAAATATGGATTTCTAAACCTCTTATTTTATAAAGAATACATTAATGGTAATAAGGTGTGTTAAAGATATGGTAATATTTTTTCCCTTAATAAATTTAACATTTTCATAAAAGGGAATGTTGATCATACGTAATTTAATAATACAGTGTAATTGTGAATTAACATAATAAATATTTGATTTTAGAAAACTGATTTCAGGTTAGCATAATTTTATCGGAATATCTCGTTTTAATTTGTCATGGGATATGAAAATGCATTCTGCCATTCATTTAATGAAATGTATAGTAATTCTTTTTTTTTTTAAGATGTGTTCGTAATTGCATAATACATCAATCGATTGCTTCCGTATCGATTGCATCAAATTGCAGGACCGATACCGATCGATTGCAGAAAGGGGTTCAGAATTACTAAAAAGTTAACTTTATATATGTATAACCCCCCACATAATTTTTTGTCCTTTTTTTTGTTGCCCTTTTAAAAAAATTATTAACAAAATACCATTTATGAAGTAAGGCGGAAGCAATCGATTGCTTCCGTATCGATTACATCAAATTGTAGGAAGGGGTCCAAAATTATTAAAAAGTTGATAACGTTATATATTTACAGCCCCTCATATGGTTTTTTTTGTCCCTTTTTTATTGTTTTTTTTTTTTTTAATTTATAAACATAATACTGTCGGCTCTCGTTAATTCGAACTCATCGGGACCACAAGAAATGTTCGAATTATCGGAAGTTCGAATTATAGAAAATATGAAATGAAAACATGCTCAATATGGTATTATTACAAAGGAATTAATGTTATTAGTGTTTTTTAAATTTATTTCGTTTGTTATCATTAGAATATGACTCAATATTAAATTAGAATGTATAAGTATATAAATTAATTAAAAGATTAGAAACAAGCTTGATGGAAGAAAATTTAAAGCGTCACTGATGGACAGATGGGGCTCTAAGAAAGTGGATATCAATTGCATTGCATTATATTATATTATATGTATACTCGTTCGGAACAATTTCCACAAAAATCAAAGATGGAAAGTTATTCAAATGATCTGAAATACTGAGAAAGAAAAGAAAAATTGGAATTCTTGTTAGTTTGAATTAAACGATGTCAAGAGAAAATGAGTTCGAATTAATGAAAATTTTTAACGTTATTCTGCCATTGAAAATTTCGGGACTTCATGTTTAGTTCGAATTATCCGATTTCGAATTAACGAGAGTCGACTGTACTTTTTATGAAGTAATGCGGAAGCAATCAATTGATCAAAGTCGTGGAATTACTAAGTCTTTCTTAAGACTTGTGTTCAAATAAGTATTGTGAAATTCGAAAATAATGGTAATGCTATTACTTCAATGTGTCAGCATTAAAAATAGCCTTTCGGTGACCTTAAATTTTTGAGTGTTTGAAAACAATAGAAATACTTTTAGATTGTGTTATATGAACTGGAAAATAAATTAAAATGTTCGTTGTCCTTATGTGCACGCATGCCGAAATTTATTTCTTTTTGATAAATTGTTAGATTCAGTATGTATACAGCATCTTAAGAGTGAAATTATTGTGTGGATGATGATTCAAAAAATGAAGTAATGTCCTGTAGTCGTGACGTCAGTAATGAATAGCACGTGACCTAAGTTGTTAACGTCTAATGTCACGCTTCGTTTGCTATTGTTCTTGCATGTCTTACAGGCTATTTAGAGATGTCTCCTGTCTCCAGAATTTCATTTGAAACAAGATAACAAATCAGAATATCTTTTACTATTGATATTTAGGTATTTTTAAATAATTTTACCGTTGATAACAAATCAGAATATCTTTTACTATTGATATTTAGGTATTTTAAAAATAATTTTACCGTTGATTCTGCGACGAGGAAATTTCTAATTCCACACAGTTCTGTTTTTTTTATAATGTGTCATTGAACATATTCTGAATTATGTTTTTCCAACTTAAGATATGAAAGGAAAAGGTTGCTACGTGAGAAAAATATTAAGAAATAAATAACGATAATAAAAAAAAAAGGTTTTCATAATTGTTTTCTTGTGTATTTCTGATGCAAAAAATTTATTATTAAAAGATTTATCATTTTTTATTGACTCTTTGGGTTTCGTATTTAAGAGGCTACTTCAGTCAGTCGGAAAGACCTGTTTGCTAATGCTAATCCTATGGAACAAATTTATAAAGATATCTTGGTTGTATTTCAATAATTTTATAAATTTACTTATTTTTTATTTTATTTTATTTTATTTTTTTGCATTGGACAATTGAAGTTAATTTGTACATATATTTTTGATTTTGGTTGCAGATTTTTTTTAACGAGGCTGTTTTTATAATTGAAACCGGTTCCGAAAGTGGAAGTGTTCTCATTAAAATTACCTGTAAATAAAATCGAAAAAATACAAAATTGCCCTTGTGCAGATCGCGCTCAGCTATCCAATGGGGGGGGGGGGGGGGGGGGGGGATTAAAAATACTAAAATGCAACCGAGATATATTTATAAATTTCTAACAAATTTAGCATTAGTGAGTGGGTTTTTTGGCGTGACTTCAGTAGACTCTTAAGGGGGGACAATTATTGTTAAAAAAAAAAAAAAATACGGTTCAAATGTTGAACTCGCTGTATCCCAATATCCAACTTAAAATACATTGAAAAACAAACTTTAAAAGCATATTTAATTAGAATTTGAAAGTTTATAAAATTTGAATTTTTAGAAATCTTTGCAACTTAAAAAAAAATTGTTTTTGCCCAAATTTCTTTTTTTAAGATTTTTAAATGTGCATTACATCTATTTCTAATTCTCATTATTTCTTTTTTACAGGTGAGTTCTAAATTTTTGTTGATACAACTTGAAATTTATCTAGAGGTATGCACTATTTGATTTCTTTGTTTCTTGAACACTCATATTCTGCATGTAATGATGGTGTTTAATATACGTATGTTTAGAAAATTATGTATATGCATGTGATAATTATCCGGTATAGCATATTTTTGCTGATACTTTTTAATATGTAACTTTAATTTATTATGACATGAACACAGAGAAAAAGTTATAAGTTTTAATTTGTGTGGCTAATTGCGCTGAGTGTAGGGGAGAGTGGGGATACTTGAGCATAGGGGATACTTGAGCCACCTCTATTATCTCTACAGTTGGTTAATTTTTCTTTCTAAAACTGCCAATATGGTAACACATTTATAGTTCTGAGCATGTAAAAAAGAAATCACACATCTTGGTACCATTTTGAAAGTATAGTGGTTAATAGTTGTCTTTCCCTATCTGAAGTAAATATTTGGGTGCATGTTTTTTTTGTTTTTTTTTTGTAATTAAAATTTTGTTTAAAGTTGCAACTATATACATAAATTTAATAAGCATAATTTCAATTGTATTTTGAACCTAAAATAGTTCTAATAGCTGCATGCTTTATTTAGTAAAACTCTGGGAAACAAAAATAATGGCAGTGGGGATACTTGAGCCAGTGAGAGTGGGGATACTTGAGCCATGTGTCAATTATCCCCACTAGAAATTAAACATAGGTGAAACAAACAAAAGATAAAATTCCATCCTTATATTCACTAATAGATTTTTTTCTGGATAAAAGGGAGAATAATTTTTCATTTTATTTATTTTTTTTTCTTTAAAAATAACGACCTAAAAATGTTTAAAAATGTATATTTTTTAAATGAAAATATCCATTTTATTTTTCATTTTGACTAACAAAATAGCGTGTCTAGATAAATGTAAACATAGTTTTCAATTTAACTTTTATTAAATTAAAATAACTTTTTAAAACTGTTTTACAGGCTATAATCTCTAATACTTTAACTAGTTAGGTCCAACATATTAAAATATTTATTTTTTAATATAACATATTAAGATTAATATTTTATATTGAAATCGTAACCTCTGTTGCTGTAATTTTTTTTTAACTAAGAAAATTGAAGAAAAATTGGTAAAAAGAGCGCACAAAAAACAAGAAAAGCAACAAAAATCCCAGTTCAAACTTACCTGCATGGAGCCAAAGAGGAAGACAAAATCTTTTCCTGTGAAATAAAAAAAGTGTTTGAAATAGTAGAATGATACATCTGGCTTAAATTCCGACAGCTACTAAATTAAAAGCATGAGTTCGACATTATCATTAGAGGAAAATTCTGTCAATGATGGTGATGATGTGAAAAGAAAACCTTCTATTGATGGTTGGTTACTAATAAAATATGCCAGAAAGAAAACTAAAAATATTTGTTGGATAAGTACTTAATATTTTCAAAATGAAATTTGCCCGAAGAATAGCAGATTCCAAATTTAAATGGCTCTGAACTGAGGGTGTTTCTACCGTCGTTATAACTCAAGTTGAAATTATCCTTCGACAACCAGTTCTAACGACAAAAAATGATCGTATTACTAGTTTTGTTTTCTCAGTTGGTCTTGAAGGACTTTATGTTTCATAATTTATCATTCTGTAAAATGTTTGTGCAAAAATAAAGTGAAAAAAATTACTTTTGTAGGTATTTTTCCGTAATGGCTCAAGTATCCCTTCACTATGGCTCAAGTATCCCTCCCATGGGGATACTTGAGCCACGATGTAAAACAAAAAATAAACATTTTTTATACATAGAAAAATAGATCAAAATTAATTGAAAATGGTTTTCAGTTGAAGAAAAAATATCAAATTTTCATTTTCAATATTTTATTTTGTTATAAGAAATTATAAAAAATTTTAAAAAATTAAAATTCAAAAAATGGCTCAAGTATCCCCATCTTCCCCTATATTAACAAAATTTACAATAGCTCACGATATAATTACCGTATCGGTAAAAAAAAGCATTAATCTTTTGATTTTTTTTTTTTTTTTCGAAAAATGTTTTTTTACTGCAAAGATTTTTAGAGGCGGCTATTTACTACAAGATTTATTATTACTCTTATAAGATTTATCATGAGTATTATACGAAGCTTTATCAAAGTTAGAGTTTTTTTTAGATCAATTGGATTAGAAAGTGTATTATTAGAAAATTCATTATTTAAAGATTTATCGTGGAGGATTTATGATTAGATTAGATTGTTAATCATGCTGAATATAAGCATTTAAGTGGATGTAATTTTTTTTGAAAATTTCATTGATAAAATTATAGAAAGTAAAACTGTTATTATAACTTGGAATTATTCATATCACTTCATATATACTTTATTCATCTCTCATTTATTTTTACTTAATTCATCTCTCATTATATATTTCACTTTAATAATACTTCCATAAACTAGCCGCTCTACAATTGTTTCTTCCATAGAACTGGAAAACACTGCATCGTTAGTATTTAAAAAATTTTTTCTTATGGCGTTAATTTTTACGTTCAAATAGAAAAATTATATCATTTTGACAGTTTTTGAAATAATATCTAGTTTGCGATTTCGTTAATAATAAATATCTTAGAAGATGACAGCTTCAGAAATCAATAGATTAGAAAAATGAAGCCATTATCAACTCGAAATTACTCTGTGATGATTCTCCATTGTTTTATTTTGTATATTTTTTTAAAATAGGCAAATAATATATTGTTGGAAAGCTTCGGAGTCGGCCCTATTTTTGAGTAAATGAGTCTGAGTCGCTAAAAAACAGAGTCCAACTGTTTTTTGTTAGACACTTTGAATTGAAATTAATCCAATTATGTGTAATTTTAAATCCATGAAAGAAACTATCATTGTTATTTTTGGATTATATCGAGCTACTCACGCTAAAGATTCCCAATATACTGCCCAAAACACATTAGATGAAAACCGTTTTTAATTAAAAACTCTAGTAGATCCCGAATTATTTCCGAACTAATAAAATATTCACCTTTATTTTTTTCCCTTTCCATCGAAATTGTTCTGCTCTGGAGGAGCACGAATTAACACCAAATTTGTAGTAATTTCGCATTTTCAAGTAACCGGATTCGGAATAATAAAATTTCTGTTTTGCTTCTCGTTAGATTTCAATGCTTGGATTTTTCGAGTTTGTGAACGCGAAATTGAAAAAATTTAAAAACAGAACATTTTTTTTTCTTTTTTCTTTCAAAGCTCCAAGAATAGAATTAATACCGAAATAAGGAAATGTTCGCCTTATTTTTCTTGCGTTGCATCATAATTTTTACTAAAAACAACACTAGTGTATTAGCCGATCCGGATTCGGAGTCCCCGATTGTTTTGGGATTGATTTGTTTCGCTTTCCTGTCCAAAATCAGAGTTTCGGTGAAATGCTGTCAAAAATTCGGCCGGACCGAAACTATGTGTGATTCGAAACTATGACCGAAAATCTCGTTTCTTCTTTCAGAAATTTTCTGCATTACTCATTGATTTTGAGCTGTATCGGCTCGAATGACACACACTTTATTTATTGCTATGAAATTAACTATCTGTAATTATCTTTCATAACTGATTTAAAGCAAGTAATCTATGTATGACTAAACTTTGAAGAATCTTTTCATGTGCTCATTAAAAGCTGCAGATTTAACAATAATAGAACTTTTTTTGCTTTGAAATCGCGGAAATGTGTCGAATGCTCTCAGAGGAAGTTTTTATAAAACAGATGATCATTTACAAAAATAAACAAATAAAAAATAAAATAAATAGTTAAAAATGATAATTTGAGGTATGTATACATAAAACATTTTTTAATTAGATGAAATTCGTATAGTTAGAAAATCATTTTGTGTCGTTGACGTATTAATTACATTTTATTTTATATGAAAATTAAAAGTTTTATCAAAGGCAGAAAGGCCAACTTGGGCCACATCTTTTATTAATGAATAAATATGCATATTTAATAAGTAAGTATATTCACTTAATAATTATGTATATCTATGTATAAATGTATGAATTAATTTTTTGAAAAATTACCGAAATTCGGTTTCGGTCGATTGTTAAATGTCAGTGCTTTAAACATTTTTTTCAGTCCTTTGAAGAAATAGTAGAAAGAATGTTGCAGAAATTGATTTAGTGAGCCTGAAAATCATTGAAGTATTTAAGTATTTTTAAGCTATAAACGTACTTCGAGTAAAAACTTCACGAAATGCCATTTTCGAAACATTGGAAAATTGACCTTAAAACAGCTAAAACTGATGGGATAAAAAAGAAGAGAATTGTTCAGGAATTCAGCTAGCGGAATTTTCAATTGTCCTCGAGATTCAACGTAAAGAGGGAAAATTGCTCGATTTGAATAGCAATTGATGGAATATTCCGCCTGATAAATGGAATTGGTCGATGAGCATGAGCGTGCATGCTGTTATATCTGCAAATGACAGTTCTCCTTTTCTCCAAACACTGGAATTTACGACAAAAGCGCGAGTTGTTTTGTTTCTACGCTTAGTTGTTATGAGTTTTTGAGTAGTTTTCCTCTCTCGATTAGGATTAAAATTATATATACTCGTATGTCTGATAGATTTTAAAAAAATGACATAAAAGAAAAAGAGCTACGCTTAGGTTTGAACGAATTAGAAATAGAATTAGTATTATTGTTACTATAGTTGCTATTTGCAATGCAGTTCTAAATATAGATTGAATATTTTTTTCATAAGCCGTTTTGTTAACGTGTTCTATCCCTCCATGTTTTTCGATTGAAAAAGTTTTAAAATTCTAAAATAGCTTCTGTTTCTACATTTTTTTAAAAAATCCTTTGAACTTAGTTAAGAATGTTTATGAATTGAGTTTGTCTCTCTGCCCGTGTCTCCCAGCGCTAGCTCGTGCAAAAGTACTTGGATTGCCGCGTAATCACCGCCCGACGTAAGCAGTTTTGGGTCGCGGGGTAAACATCATTCCGGGCACCCCTTTACATCTGGGCAACACAGCTACAGTTAGATAATAACTATATATATTTGAACACTTATAATTAATTATAATTATGCGTATCTATGTATGTATTAATAATACTTTTGAACAATTTCGTTTTTGTTTTCGATCGAATGTAGGATGTAGGAAGATTATCGAAATTCGGTTTCGGTCTTAGGAATTTGTTTCGGTTGATCCTTAATTGTTAGGGATTTAATCCTTTTTTTCATAGTTATTTGAAAAATTTCTAGAAAGAGTACCATTGAAATCGATTTAGTGAGTTTGAAAATCATTGAAGTATTTAAGTATTTTTAAGCTATAAACGTACTTCGGGTAAAAGATTTAGAGGTCTGCACGGGCCGAAATTTCCAGGCCCGAAAGTTAAAATTTCGGCCCGGGCCCGGCCCGGCCCGAACTAAAGAAATATTGGCCCGACCCGGCCCGGCCCGAAAGTTAAAATTTCGGCCCGAGCCCGTCCCGGCCCGGCCCGAACGAAAAAAATAATGGAACGACCCGGCCCGGCCCGAAAGTTAAAATTTCGGCCCGAGCTCGGCCCGGTCCGGAAAAAAGTTTAAAATTCGGCCCGAACCCGGCCCGGCTCGAGTGAATTTCTACAGAACATTGATCTTTAATCTTATGGAAGAGTCCTGACCAAAAAAAATTATATTAGTCTTTTATTTGCCATGTTTATAATCTCCATTTATGCAGAAGTATGCTGCGATATTAATGCTTTTAAATGAATCTTTGTTGTTTGTAAATGTTTCAGTTATCACTAGTATTATTAATCTATATTCCCTGTAAAGGAGACAAAAAATCGAAAAAGTGGTATATGGTAAAATTTTCAAAAACAAAATCGCTTTGGAACGAAAAAAAATGAATTCCCTTCTTAACAGATGTAAATGTTTAATGTATTTTTTTATCCCGTATTGTTGTATTTATTTTGCATGGATGAACATTTTAAAAGAAACTTTCAGTTTTCAGTTTAAAAAAAAATTCCGTCATAACCATTTTTTTTTTTTTTTTTTTTTTTTGTGTGTGTGTGTGTGTGTTTAATTCTATTTTAAAACGCCTAGTAATCTACGATTCTTTAAAAGGAATAAATTCTAATGTTTAATTGTAGAATAATGACGGCTTAAAAGTATATGCTTTTTTTGCAGAAATTTTTGGACAAAGCCAAATATTACTGATTTATAAAAAGTCGAGAAAAGGATTTTCATATAGGAAGATTCAATAGGAACTGATTATTTTGATCCATGAAAACTAGGAAGAATGGAATCAGTCTGGGCTTCGTACGGAAAAAATTGTTATACCCGGCCCGATACTCCAGCAAAAAAATTAAGGCCCGAGCCCAGCCCGGCCCGAATGTCATTATCGGAAATCGGCCCGAGCCCGGCCCGTACAGACCTCTAAAAAGATTAGTGAAATGCCATTTTCTAAACATTGGAAAATTGACCTAAAACAGCTAAAACTGATGGGATAAAAAAGAAGAGAATTGTTCAGGAATTCAGCTAGCGGAATTTTCAATTCTCCTCTAGAATCAACGTAAAGAGGGAAAATTGCTCGATTTGAATAGCAATTGATGGGATATTCCGCCTGATAAATGGAATTGGTCGATGAGCGTGCATGCTGTTATATCTGCGAATGACAGTTCTCCTTTTCTCCAAACACTGGAATTTGGACAAAAGCTTGAGTGGTTTTGTTTCTACGCTTCGTTGTTAAGAGTTTTTTTAGTAGTCTTTCGTTGTGGATTAGATTAAAGTTTTACATATTCATATGTCGATCAGTTTAAAGAAAAAAGAGCTACGCTTAAGTTTGAACGAATTAGAAATATATTTACTATTATTTTTTACTGTGTTTGCTGTTATTTGCAAAGCAATTCTAAATGTATATTGAATATTTCTTTTATAAGCCATTTTGTTTACGTGTTCTATTCCTCCATGTTTTCCGATTAAAAAGTTTTAAAATTCTAATATCACTTCTGTTTTTGCATTTAAATTTAATCCTTTGCGTATTACTCTTTATATATAAATTCTATACCTCATATACAGACCTGCACAAAATTATTTGCATACCATTCTCCTTATTAGAGAAAATTACTGAAGAGGAATTTTCAACTAAAATATATGTATCTCTTAAATGAACTAAATTTTAGAATGCATGCTGTAAGAGATAGAAATCTCTATATCGTATACAAGATTGCTTAAAAGATTATTTTGGGATTGTAGAGAGGAACAGCTGAAATTCGGTTTTGAAATACGTTATGCAATTCCATATATTGAAATGAGACATAATATTTCAATTTTTTAAGTGGTGCAATTTTGTTACATTATTCTGAATGTGTTGGGAAGTGCTTCATAATTTTTGTTGGATGCATGATTTTTTCTTTCTTGTTTTCATAGTCATTTGAAAAATTAGTTGAAGGAATATTATTGAAATCGATTTAGTGAGGCTGACAATCATTAAAGTATTTAAGTATTTTTAAGCTATAAACGTGCTTCGAGTAAAAACTTTACGAAATGCCATTTTCGAAACATTGGAAAATTGACCTAAAACAGCTAAAACTGATGGGATTAAAAAGAAGAGAATTGTTCAGGAATTCAGATAGCGGAATTTTCAATTCTCCTCTAGATTCAACGTAAAGAGGGAAAATTGTTCGATTTGAATAGCAATTGATGGAATATTCCGCCTGATAAATGGAATTGATCGATGAGCGTGCATGCTCTATATCTGCGAATGACAGTTCTCCCTTTCTCCAAACACTGGAATTTATGACAAAAGCATGAGTGGTTTAGTTTCTACGTTTGGTTGTTAAGAGTTTTTGAGTAGTTTTCCGTTCTCTATTAGGATTAAAATTATGTATACTCGTATGTCTAATCGATTTTTTTAAAATGACATAAAAGAAAAAAGAGTTATGTTTAAGTTTGAACGAATTAGAAATAGATTTACTATTATTTTTACTATATATTTGCTGTTATTTGAATAATGCTAAATGTACAATTTAGCATTAAAAAAATAAATTAAAATTTGCTAAATATATGTTGAAGATTTTTTTTTTTTATTGTCGTTTTATTTACGTATTCTATTTCTCCATGTTTTCTGCTTAAAAAGTTTTAAAATTATAAAATCGCTTCGCTTTTTACATTTTTTAAACCTTTTGAACATAGTTGAAAATATTTATGCATTAGGTTTGTCTGTCTGAGCGCTAGTCGCGTAAATGTACTTGGATTGCCATGTAATCAGTGCCCGACTTAGTCTATTTTGGCCCGCGGGGCAAACATAGTTCTGGACACCCCCTTTCTATTTATCCATAGAAATTAACGAATATTGCGGAAGTAATTACTGCTAAACTGCATACTTATTGTATGTATGCATAAATTTTGTACTAGGTATTATATACACATCTGTGTACAGGATACCACAAAAGATAGTCACAACTTTAAGAGAAAATACTAGTACTATAATAGTATAAAAAATGAAGAATTGTTTCAAAGATTTTTTTAAACTTTTTATTTGCTTATGTACTTTGTTATAAGGTGTCTAATGGGTCATAGTTAATGGTTTAATTTAGCTTCGTTTTGAACAAAACGCCAATAAGGAATTTCCTATGAAAACGATAGCGTACTAAGTTGTTATAATAAAATTTTAATCGTCAGTTTTCTAATGATATAGTTCGTTCTTTTGCGAGAATGGTGACTGCAAGCGGAGAAAGAGGAGAATAAGGGCTGTCCAGACATCCTGAATGTTTGAAAATATGTAAATTTTGGCCTAGTTTGAACCATTTGGCACCTTTTTACGAAAATTCTGATACTTCCATAGGGGGCCTCTTAAAAAGGTGTGAGGACCCTACACGACCCTGCATGTAATTGATATATGAGAGGTTCACAGCCACACTAGACTATGTCCAATCTTGAAAGAAGAGAGAGTCCACTTAGGAAGTGCATAAAATCTATTTTATCTTTTTCCACTGCGAACTAAGTCTGTTTTTCCTACTTTCTCATGTATATCATCTGCTTATATTTGGGGCTGTGCAAATATAATGTAATCAACTTTCTGGTAATTTTGAACTCCTTGCCCCTCTTTCGATATCATACGTTACCATTCCTTGAACAACTCCCCATTTCGGTAATAATATCGTTATCAAAGTGCAAAAATTTTTGATTTTTTTTAATTTATTTCTTTTTGTTTGAAATTGAAACGATATACAAAACTGGTTACATTTATTTTTCGCATATACTTTATTGATTTAATGAAGAGAAGTCAATAAAATACCGCTTTACTTCAAACAATACTTAAAAGAAATAGTTATTATTTAAAAGATTTTTATTATATCTTTTTGTTACATAATGCATTCAACAGTATAATAAAGCTTTGTTGCACTTATACCGAATGGAGGAGGGATGGAAATTCTTATCAGCAAAACAAGTGGACAAAAGATTCTTTCTGTTTCATTTATTAGTAAACACACGTTTCGTTTCAAATATACTTCACATATGGTTACTCGAACTGTGATTACCTATGCATACACATTTGAAGAAGTATAGTAATATCAAACGTTAAGACATTCCATACTTTAGAATGAAATAATTTCTTAATAATTTGGTGATTTTTTAATAACAACTTTAATAACACAATTTCCACAAAACTCGATAACCTACTAAAATAATATAACATACTCTTTTAAACAAAATACCATGTTACAAATATAGACAAAAGATTTTGATTGGATCAACAATGATATCGGTATCAAAAGATAAATTCCCCTCCCCCCATAATATGATAGCGTTATATATGCACAGCCCTTTTGCAGATTTTGTGTACTGTAGGAGTGTATAAAAGAGATTTTAAACACTTTCTAAATGAACTCTGTCTCTGCCCCCTTTCTCTCTTTCTTTTAAAAAATTGGACTTGGACTATTATAGTTGTGAGCCTTTCATATGCTACTGCAGTTCTTCATGGCATGTTTGGTATTGAAAAAGAAGTGTGTAGCATGTATCATTCACAGGGACACCCAAAAATTCCGTTACAATTATGATCTATTGGGGGGGGGGGAATTCTTTATAGTGTGTTTTAACGGTGTTTCAATATTTTAAACTTAATGAAATATATAGGAATAATTGAGATGTAACATAACATAAATTATATATATTAAAGGATTACTGTAAAATTTCATGTGTAGCATTATAGTGCGCGTACAGGAGAGTTAAAAAATATTCCGTTTCATTATGGTCAATGAAGAAAAACTTTTGCTGTGCATTTTAAAGCATGATACTCTATTTCTAATATTAGGGAATCGAATACGGCCTTCGCGGATTACAGAGTATAAGAGAAACCCATATTTTTTATTCTTGAAAACTCTAATATTTTTAACCCCCCCACCCCTTTTTTTAAATTTATTTTACCAACTACCAATATACCCAAATATGTATATATATAATACCATTAAGATATGTAAAAAATGTTTTAAAATTTATTAAAAGCGCGACACTTTCGTATTTGCCTTGTGCCAATAGTTAATAACCGAAGAAATTGCCAAAGATCGTCAGTTACAGCAGCGTTTTTTATTCTGATACTTTTAGTTCTTTAATTGCATAATTGAATTAAATGTCTTAAATATGTGATTTATTTATTTTTCATCATTGTATTTATCCAGGAAGTTTTAATTTCGTCATGAAATATAGACTGGCAACAAATAACGCGCTACTTTTATTATTTTAAGGGCAAACGGGTTTATTTTCTCAGTCGTATACACGTGATTGGGTAAAAAACATTCATGCTTGAAAAACTTTTTAAAGGCTACAAAAAAAAGTAAATTGCGGTACAGTTTTTAAATAAAGGGAGATGTAATTTTCACACGAATTTCATTTGAAAGTATATATATATATATATATATATCATTTTCGACCATGTATAAGTTGAAAATGTGCGATGGTTAGAAACAATAATAATGAAAAGCACTAAAAATGAAAATTAATTGCCTTCTGTTTTCCGGTCAGCGTTATGTACGGACCTTTGTGTTTATATAATGTATATAAATAATGGTGAAACAGATATAAATGTCTGAAGTGCATTAATATGATTTTTGTAGAATAGGGAAGGGGGCGAAAAGATTTATGCTAAAATAGCAAATAAAGAAATATTATATTTGAAAAAAATTGTAATTCATTTACAGAGCCAGTTTTATTCCTTGATTATTTGCTAAAAACAAGGTACATTGTGACCCACATAGCCTATTGAATAAAAACTTCAATTCAGTGCACACTGGTATTCCTGTATTTTTTATTTTATTTATTTATTTATATATTTATTTTGTCAAATAAGTATGCACTTTTCACAAGTAATGACAAATTTTAGTGAAATCATCCTAATAATCGCGTTTCTAAAATTACTATCAAATGTCATTTATCTCCTTATTTCACTCAGTTAGAAACACGGCGAAAAAATTCCAAAATATTCGAAAAGCGTTTATTTTTTCTCTCTCCACTCTTTATTTCAAGAAAAATGTGCTTTCGAGTAGCAAATGATGGTGTATCAACCTTGATGAAAAAGGTCATTACAATTATTTTATTTATTTTACTTTTCTTGTTTCTGTGCAATTGACAGTTATTATATTTCATAATAAAAGTAGTCCATATGTATTGTTCTTAAGTAAAATGTGGCATTGCACTTTGAAAAACATGTGTACTTTTAAAAAAGTTTTCTGTGATTTCTCTGCCCCACTATTTTAAACTGTCTTTGATCTCAGTTCTGGTCATTAGATGTTTTTATTTCGACAAAAGTGAAGGATAGGATAGTAATGAATACAGAAGATGGTCAGAACGCAACGTCCTTGTTTGAAATATAATGAAAATGAAATCTGAATTCAACCCATGCTAGACTTCCAGAGGTGATTCTGTTCCGAATTTTCCGAAAATTTACAAGAATAAAATCGGAAAAAAAAAAAAAAAAAAAAAAAAAAAAACTGGTTATCAATCCGAAAATTTTGACATAAAAAATATCGCGAATTTCGACAAAATGGTCGCAGAAAAAACGGGAATTTCGTAAAAGGATTATAAAAAAAAAAAAAAATAAAAAAAAAATAAATAAAAAACCTCTAATTTCATCAGAGGATTGCTTGAAACCGCTAATTTCGGCAAAGAATTGCGAAAAAAACTCCGCTAATTTCGCTAAATAATCGCGAAAAAACTGCCAATTTTGTCAAAAGATAGAAAAAAAAAATTCTTGAAAGGTTTCCGAAAAACGCACTAACTTCTTGCAAAGGTCGCAAAAAAACATGCAAATGCTTTCCAAAGATCGCGAAAATACTTGCAAATTCCTTCCAAAGGTCGCGAAAAAAACATGCAAATTTCTTCCAAAGATCGCAAAAAACACGCAAATTTCTCCCAAAAATCGCGAAAAAATCGCAAATTTCTTCCGAAGATCGCGATAAAGCACGTAGATTTCTTCCAAAGATTGCGAAAAAACACAAATTTTTCCAAAAGTTCGCAAAAAAGTTTTTTGCTGTAACCTTTCTGAAAATTTGTTGTGAATTTTGAACTTTTTTAAAACTTAGAATTACTTAGAATTCCTTAAAAAGTTTCTTATTAGAATCAGCGAGTATTTTTCACAAGTAAAACAGAATTTTTCTCTAATTTAGAAAAAAAAACTGCAGTGTATATTATAACCATCTTACTAAAATTGCGATCAAGTAAATGTCATTTATTTCATGCTTCAATCTCTCAGGAACAAGGCACAATGGAACAAATCCAAAATTTAAGAAAAATATTTTCTGAAAAAGGTTATATTTTTGTTTTGCTCCCCACTCATCTTGTCACGAAAAACAATTTCAATTCGAGTATAGCAATTGATAGTGTATGCATCCAGTAGGAAAAAATTTACTTAATTTTTATAGTATTTCATTTTTTTGTTTGTAATTGACAGTTATTCCATTTTATTATAAAAGTCCACATACAGAGTACATTATAAATTCGTGCAAACTTTAAAAATCCATAATAAAAGAAGTAATGCTCGGAAAATTTTTCAGTTTGCACGAGTATGATAAGACGGATTTTGGATTTCTTTTTCCATGTATAATAAAAAATAGTTTCAAAAATAACTGATAGAGGGCGCTTACACGCCATATTAAGACATTTTATGTAAAAATCGGACAAACACAATTACGTCATACTGAAATTGAGTATCTCATTCAGTGAAATAGGGCTTTTATGCTCCTTAACTCCTTTCTCCATGCGAAATTTTCGCGATGCAATAGGAGTGAATTCACCTTCCTTTTAGAAAAGTTTAATCACCAGCGCTCGGTCTAATAATGATAGCATGTTGCCGCCATCGAATTTCGAATCCATATGCAGTCAGGTAATTATTGTTAGCCTGATTTGCATAAAACGCCTCAGTATTATAGGGCAAAATTGGGAAATTTCATTACCGGCCACTGGCCAGTAAGACTAGTTTTTCAAGTGGCCACTTTGTTTAAACTAGTAGCCACTTTTTTATTTAAAATTATTAAGCAGTAAAATTTCTATAAGTAATTATCTAAAACTGAACAGCCCAAGCAAATATGTTGATATAAATATATTGAAACCTAAAAAAAGTAGAATCTCTCATGAAATATAAATAAATTGTATTCTTTCCTTGTAAAAAAGTGGGCACAAGGTGGCCACTGATAGGCAATTTTTCACTGGCCATTTTTTCTCATGTACTGGACCTGTGGCCGGTGGCTAGGGCTAATTTTGCCCTTTACTCAGTATGACGTGTGAACACCCTTTATCGGTTACTTTTGTCACCATTTTTTAAAATTATACATGGGAAAAAGAATCCAAAATCTATTTGATAGTCGAGAATAAAAATAAACCGAAAAATTTTCCGAACTTATCTTCTTTTATTATGAAATTTTGAAGTTTGCGCGAATTTATGGCGCACCCGGTACATTTTTCTTTAATAGAATGCTGTCCGATGCTTTGAATATATATATATATATATATATATATATATATATATATATATATATATATATATATATATATGGTGGCAGACATCTATGGATACAGAAGATAGCCTGAACATATGTTTTTTTAATTCTAATGATAAAAATAGAATTTTTATATTCTTGATATTCGGGAAGTTTATCGGTTAATAATCCCATCAGGGGATTAATAATCCCTGAATTCTTATATGGCTCATTCCATGCTAATTTTCGTTGCATTTAGATCAATTTACTGCAATAATTTTAGTAATATGACACTAAAAAATATTCAAATGTAAAATTAATATTATTTGTCAATAAAACCTATCTAGGGATAAATTTGGATGAAAATTATCTAAAAAATGATAATTAAAATTATACTTTATATGATAACTTACATTTTTTTTTCAGTAATGGCACTTACCATAGTAAATAAAACTACCAAAATTTAAGAAATAATATTGAAAGTATGTAATTTTCATCTAATTTGGGCTTTGCATAAGTTTAATTAGCGAACCATGCCAAATTTACATTTTGAATATTTTTTTCGTGTGTGTGTGTGTGTTATATTACTAAAATTACTGAACATAGTTCAAAATGTAACATAAGTTACCATGCAATGATCCATATTCGAATTATTATATTCTGAGATGAAACCCTATTCGTCTCAGTCCTCTGTCTGTCTGTCCGTCACAGAGTCAGTACACAAAAACGGTATAAGTCAGAGATTTCAAATTTTGTGTACTTGCAGCTGAATACCTCGTGCCACTCAACAAATCATAGTTTTTTTAAAAATCTATTTATTAAATCAATTTTATCAATGTCATCCGTTCAGTTTTGCGATTTAAAATTTAAAAAGAACCTTCATTTCAATGCCTTTGGTGTAGACATCATAGCTTGGAATTAAAGCATCTCGCTAGTAAACAGAAGGTTCGTAGTTCAAATCCCGATGTTGGAACTTGAAATGTTCATACTAAAATAAGTTTAATTAAAATATTTTTTTAGGAGGGGGGGGGGCAATTTAAGGATTTATATTATTTTTTTATCACTGATATTCATAATATTTCTTGAAATTCAATTTTCTTTTTTATTTTAAAAACTATTGCAATTTATTAATAATTCAGCATTTTAAATTTCGTTTAAACAATTTTTTTCGTTGTTAGAAATTTAAAATTTTATTTATATATCCGCTATTTTTTTTTCAGATTTTTAAAGAATTTGGAATTTTGGATTTTATTTAAATAATTTTATGTGAACATTTTTAATTTAGTTAAAATACATAACTTCCTTTTATAATTATTTTAAAATTAAATTCATTAGTGCTTCTATCTATATAAGAATTTAATAAATTAAGAATGTGGATTTATTAATTGAAGAATAAGTTGTTTTGAAAGAAATATTAAATGAAACACTCTGTGCGATCTGCGATCACACAACACTCACCAACTTTTTTTTTTTCTATGCAGTTGACAGGTATCATATCTTATAATAAAAGTCCATATATATTCTTGAGTGTGTATTCCAATACAAACTGCTTATTTTCTTATTTATTTTTAAATTCATTTTTGTTTCCAAGCGCATCAAACCCACATATTTTCTTATTAGAAAACTACATAATGTGCCGTACTTTTTGATTTTTCTACAAATGCAAAAAAAGTTATCAAAGTTGGCATTTTGAACTGAATTTTTCAAAGCGGAGGGGAATAAAAATATGGTCATGCTGAGAAAATAATTGTTTATAAATAAAATTTTAATTTGTTGAGTGAAAAATGAAATCACACGGCCTTTTATTCATTTCTTGAATAATCACGTCTGCAAGTTTCATGTTTTTACTGTTAAAAGTGAGTCAGAAAATGTTTCAGAAAATTTTCAGCTGTTGAGGATGGAAAAATATTTTTTCGAATACACTCTTAAATAAAATGTGGTAAGAAACCCTAAAAACATGTAAACTTAAAATCCTGTAATTTTTCATACATTGTTTTCTTGTTGTTCTTTGTCTATGTTTTCGCAGGCATGAAAGAGTTTCTCCTAAAGGAGGAATCCCACATTTTCTTAATGCATTTCTGGATGTTCTCTAGATTAAAAAAAAAAAAAGGAAATATTAGTGTTCACTCTAGAAATAAAAAGGGCATGGCGCTATTCACTACAAAAGGCACTACTGCAGCAGAAAATGGCACTTTTGCCAGAAAAAAATTGTTATTGCCTTTAGAAGGGGAAGAAAGAAAGCAATGAAACACATAATTTTTAAATATGATATATCAAGTAACATTAATTTCGAATGATTTTGATATAAAAATTAAAAATACAATTAAAACATGATTCAATAGTTTTATGTTCTTTTTTTTTTAAGATATGAAAAAAACTATCATTTTTGGGCACACAAATTTAGAAACACTACGGAATGAAAAAAATATTTATTAAAAATCTCTGGGTAAAACCAGTGGTGCATTTTACTACTTTTAAAAAGGGCAGGGTGCATTTTGTAAACTTGAAAAAGGGTAGGGTACTGCATCTTTCAAAAATGGCCTAGACTGAACACTAGAAATATAATAGAAAGGCCGGGGGGGGGGGGGGGGGTTGGTGCATGGGAAAATTTAGTAATCTGACATTTTGTATTACTTAAACCCTTGGAGTTTGTCCTTTAATTGTGCAGAAGAGACATAAAATGAGATGTGAGCTTATATCATTCATACAAGTATCTGTAAAGTCGTGTAAATGAAGTTTTTCAAAATGTCTTTCTGGAATGACTTTTTTAGCCTCCGATGCTATTTCTTTCAGACAAGCTAAAAATGTCGTGTCATCAGCCCTGAAATTTCTACTGAACCGATTTTGATAATTATTTTTTTAAATGAAAGCTATTTATTTGTAGTTGTGCCCATTTTAGCTATTTTTTAATTTATTTCCATTTTTATATTTTATTTTTAATTTTAAATGCTTTTTTACAATATTTCTTCAGAATGGTGGCAACTTAGTTTAGCTTTTCTCTCGATAATAAAAATTTATTCTCCATTATTACTTTCCACGAGTCAGAAACTTTATTTCATCAGTGAACATGTCCTCGCATTTAAAAGAAAAAAGTTAATTGTTTTCGTAAAATTTAACCACAATAAAATGATTGCATATAATTATGCACTGAGGTAAAAAAAATATATTTACTGAGAAATAATATTAATAATGTAAATAAAATAACAGAAAATAATTTATGATAAAAATTATAATGTCTAAAGCAAAGTAAGAGATATTTCAAATGAGGAAAATTATATCATTCAGCAACCAGATAAATGGGATTTACAATATTATTACGGACGCCTTTTTCATATTACTAATAAAGTAACTTTTAAAAAACATTTGAAGAGAGAATTACGTCACTATTTAAAACATCTCATTTTTACTCATAACGATATTACATTTCAATATTTCTTTTTATTATGGACACTGAGATTGAGATTTTACTTTCAGATGACTTCAGTTAGTGAAAATAATGTCACAGTAAAAATAAAAGTTTTTTTTAAATAAAACTATTTTTTTGTGAGTGCATATAAAATAAAATTTCTGGATTTCGCCGGCACTCAGATTTCAAATTTAACTGAAGATGTGCAAATATTTGCATGCAGAATTGTAACTGGCAAACTTGACATTAAGTTTGGAAATATATTTATTATATATTGATTCAATAATGTAATTACTTTTGCTTTTTTTGAAACCAAATCGATCGGGTCTTTTAAACATTTCATTCGTCGAATTCGACAGGATTCCACTCGTTTTATTGTTAAAATGCACTTCCTTTTTCTCAGAGTCTATAAAAAAGCGTTTAAACTAAAGAAAAAATCCGTTTTTGATGAATCTAGTCAATGAAGAAGTAGTACGTCAAATTGTATCTCTTTATTATTCCGCAATTCCAAAGTCTCAGAGAGAAATTGCTAATCAATTGGTTACTTCACGCCGTTCTGTTTGCTATTATATTGATAAACACAAGAAAAATGAAGTTAGTTCATTGCATTCTAAACGGGGTCGCCCTTCTAAAAAACCTCTATCGATTTTTTTTTTCTAATCGGAGGCGAAACTGAATTCTGCAATGGCAGTATCTACATTCTTTTTTTTTTTTTTTTTTACGTGTTTTATAAAAATTGATAAGATTATAATATATAAATAACATGTAATATCTGGTTTTTCTTTTTCTTTCTTTTTTTAAAAATTTAAAGTGAAAGGAATTTTCAATTTGGAGTAGAATATTTTGTATTATTTATACAATAATTTTAGTTAATTTCTGTGATAATTTTTTCGAGATGTATTTCTAAAGCAAAGATCAATTTAGTAGGAAGATTGTTTTCTTTTGAAATAAAAAAGAGCCGGAGGGGGGGGGGGATTTAACAGCTAAAACCTTAATAATAAAATTTGTTTTGGAAAATTAATGACTGTATTTCACATAAGTTAATCAGATACATTTGGATTTACACCTTTGGCATTTTTAATACTTCATAACCTTTTTTCTTTTTTTTCTTAACTTTTTCTTTTTTTTAGTAAATTAAAAAAAAATAGCAATCATATATGCAGTTACATTTAGTTTTATTGTATAAGTAGCTGTTAAAATGATTTCAATGGCGCGGTTATGAATGTTATTCCCAAGCAGACGAATTTTTATATCCTCGAATCCAAGAGATAAATATTGTCCATTTAGAATGCACATTTCGCATGTAAACACATAACTTTCTACAATTTAGAAACCCAGTTGCAACAAAAAGCATTCTGATAAATACATCTTATTAAAATTACGATCAAGTAAATATCATTTATACCATGCTTCATTCACTCAGAAACAAGGCACGATGGAACAAACCCAAAATATAGTCGGAAAGAGATATTGCCTGGGTTCGTGGAATTTCACGCTGCTTCAAAATTCTCCTCCGTAGTATTAAGTTCATGGACGGATGATACACTTAAAATATCTCTTGGGGAAATTAATATTTTAACTTCTTTTTCTTTTTAGTTACCCATCCTACCAAGTATAGTATTAAACTTGCAATCGTTTTAAAAATCGAATTTTCTTTTTTCACGTATTCACACGTTTCAGATAACTGGAGATTCCAAAAAATCATTTTTAGCCCCCCCCCCCCCCAAAAAAAAAGGCCGTTTATCTATTTGTTTGTGTGTCTGTAAACGCTCCCGAACAAATTGAGATAGACTTTAAATAAGTATGTAAAAATAGAAAGTAGCCTATAGAATATCAGTAACTTCGATTATCCGGAATTATTTTTTTCGGACTCTCAAAATACTTGCTCTGATGAAGTTATAAAAAAAATTTCGATTTTTTTTTTGTTTTAAGTTGTGGCTGTAAAAGACAACAAAAAAATGTTAATGTTACATAAAGAGTGAAATCGATTGTAAGTTTTCGAAATATTTATAATCCTATTTTCCATGCTCTTCGATTTTTCTTGACCTCGTATATCATTCAAATTTCAATTCAAATATATATTTTAATTGGAAATGAGACTCATCATCCGAGTCAGTAAACTGTTAGTTAATAGGTTTGTCATTTTTAAAGTTATAAGCATGATTCTTTTACTACTTGATTTTTACGTCGACCAAAAAACTATTGCTAAACTATAAGATTAAATAAAGGCTTATCGTAAATGTAACATGCACTTGAAATTAAATATATTACACATGTTTGTGTATCAATACTGATTTTTAATTTGACGTTTCATTTGTATTTTTATTAATCTTTTACCAATTTATTTGATCTTTCGTCATTTAAAATAAAAATATGTATATGGGATCTTTATATATATGGTGTCTGATGATCCTACTATGATTCTGCAAATTTCGAATAGATTCCTTTTTAATTCATTTTTTCAGGTTTCATTGGTGTATTAGCCGCTCTTGGCGACCAATTTTGTCTCCATTGAATGTATACTAAGCATTAAATCAAATTGCTTTTACTCATAATTTATTTTAATGGCTCAATTTTTTGCCAAATTAGAAGATTCTGCTAGAGAAACACACAGATGCCATATGCTTGCCACATTGGCACGATTTCCACAAAATGGATATCATATGTGCCTCACACGGTAACTCAGCTATTGTTATTTATTAATAAACTGTTTGTTTGCTTTTATTTTCTTTTTTAAAATGATATCGATTGATTTCTTCTATAATTATTAACTAAACTTTGTAAAATTATTATTCCCTTTTTAAAATAATAGAAATTAGTTAAAAAATATGTATGTAACTGGTATTTGAAAGCTAAATTTTCGCCAAAGTGGCTTCAGAAAAATAACGCGCCAATGTGATGCATATATGACATCTGTGCTGATAAATCAAGAACTCGGTATTTCTATGCTAGCCCGGCGCAGATAATAAATCGCCAAATATTGCACTCGTGGCATTTTTTCATATTTCATAAATTACTTAAAATATAATAATATAATCCTTTCACTCATTTCATTTATAATACATAACTTTAATTTGAAACTGAAGAGTTTAAAATTCCTGACTTTTATTTATTTTTTTTAAGTAAAAAGAACAGAAAAAAAAAATAAAATAAAAATAATGATAGTTTGAACTTTATAGTTGCAGCGAAGGGATAATACCTAGATAAATCCAATTTATCACAATCTAAATCTTACCAAAGGACTTTTGCTTAATAACCCATAAGATGTGTTTCATTTGGATGTTGCCATTAAACTATTAACAAATAATCGTGATTTTTGTGCCACATACGTTAGCGTAATATGTATATAGATATTGTTTTATAATTAATGGTTATATATACATACATATATACCGAGTGTCCCAAAAATGACTGATGGATTTTAAAATTCAATAATTTGCAAACGGTGACAGCTATTTAAAAAAATTTTGCAGGAGGATTATGTATAATGTCAGGAGTTTTTTTACCGTAATTTTTTATTTTAGTTCGCATCTCAAACAATAGGTGGCTCTGACGGCGATTGAAGGCCAGGTGATCAGTGCTGAGTGAAGCGCCGACCTGGCCTTTAATCGCCCTCAGCGCCACCTATTGTTTGAGATGCGAACTAAAATAAAAAATTACGGTAAAAAAACTCCTGGCATTATACATAACCCTCCTGCAAAAAATTTTTAAATAGCTGTCACCGTTTGCAAGTTATTGAATTTTAAAATCCATCAGTCATTTTTGGGACACACGGTATATTTTCCACCCATTTTGTCGAGAAAAAGTTTCGATTCGAACAGCAATTGATGGTGTTATGCGTCCTGATGGAAAAGAGTGATCGATGAGCAACCCAGTGCGTGCGATTGACAGCTTTCTTTTTCGACAATGGATTTTTTTACGAAAGAAAAAAAAAATCATATGGATATATTGTTTCTGGGAGCGGCTGCTCGTCGTCTTTAAGGAGAGAGATTTCTCTAAGGATAAGATTAAAATCAGGCGCATTGTGACAGTCGATCGATATTAAAAACAATGATTTTAAAATGGTTAAATTTTTTGTTTTATTCGCCAGTAGATTTATGTATACAATACTCTTTATATAAGAATATTCATGCACATGTTTAAAAAAAACATTTAGATTATATTAAAACTTTTTGCAAATAATCTAACTATTAAATCGGAATATTTAACAATTTATTATAAATTAACCAATAATAATAAGAAAAAAATCGGTACTGATTAAGGAAAAAAAAGTATAAAAAAATCCAAACACATTGTGACACTTGATCGATATTCAAAACAATGATTTTAAAACGGTTAAATTGCTTGTTTTAGCCGCCTACTAGATTTATTTATACAAGGCTCTTTATATAAGAATACATTTATGCATATTTAAAAAGGCCAGGTGGTGGGTTCGAACACAATCGCGGCCGTCAATGTAATCGTTCGGAGTGTTCAGTGGTTTTCTTTGAACCTTAGATTTCCTTGCGTAATTACTGGCTAGGTTCCTTTAGAGAGACCCCCCCCCCATGTTAGGGCTTATATCCCTCATGCTGATAATTGGCCGCCACAAATACAACCAACCAATAATCATTTTTTCATATTTTATTGATATATATTGCTTTACAATTATTGGTTATATATGTGTGTGTGTATATATATATATATATATACAGAGTGTTTCGCTACCAGTCCGACAAACTTTGGGGTATGATAGTAGACATGAAAACAAACATTCTTAAATAGGAAACCATGGGGCGCAAACGTCTTCTGTAGCAGTTAGGGATCATTAAAGTTTAAGGTCCAAAATTTCAAACGATGTTAAAAAACGGAAAAAAAGGTCGATTCGTTTGCGGTTTTCTAATCATTCTCTATATCATGATTTTTTTAGAAAAAAATTTCAAAGGTTACGTGCAAAAATTGTCGATAGAGGACGTTTTAGACTTTAGAGTAACGAACAGCTTCTTTTTACCATTATTTTGTGCATGGGGTTGAAATTATTCTAAAGTTTAGACTTTAACTTAAATTTTAAGCCCGGAATCGGAAACATTGGGGTCGGGTAACTAGCGAAAATTGAATTGTGAACTGAGGGGGAGATTTTAAATGCTCATAAATATTGGACAATCAAATCGATTTTGTTGCTGTTTTCGTGTAAGTCATTTCCTTGGTAATTATTTTATTCAAAATGCCGTACGTTTTTGGTGTCCTCATTTTTTGATAGAGGGCGCTTCCGACACATCTCCGCCATTTCAATGGCATTACTTCTGGGTGTTTTACTGCCAGACCAACATACTTCCAGGAAGTGTTAGCGATGAAAAGACATCTCGGAATCATATGGGAATGTAACGTTGGAAATGCCTTTTTTTGCGAGTTACGGTTAAAGGAAGCAGAGAAAAGAAAACAGAAACAGCAGTGAAAGAGCAACACGTTAATGTGGCATAAACAAGACAATTTATTAAACTAGACAATTTATTTAAATATTTTACTATAAAAAGTATTCGAAATTACGACCAGAAGTAGTCCGGCATGCATGACAGCGGCGTCGCGTGTTATTCCTCGCGCTTTGAAAGATTCCTGGCATCTCTGATAATTTTCTGGCAACTACAGAAATACCAGCTGCGAGATCTTCAACTGATGATACGGGAGTCTCACACACCCAGTTTTTCATCTGACTCCAGCAGAAGAAGTCCATACATGATAGGTCCAGCAATCTGGCAAGCCAATGAACCGGGCCACCACGACCTATCCACCACTGTCCATATGTTACTTTTAAGTGTCGGCAAACGTCATTGGTAAAATCTGGAGGATTCCTATCGTGCTGTTCATCGTTCAAATATACTTCATTCTGCTACCTTTAGAACCGGTTCGCGAATGATCACTTCACAGAGATCGCTGCTCAGGCGCATTACCGTTCAGCGCCATCTACCGTCGCTGTCAAACTTTCCGCACTACTTCTGGTCGTAATTTCGAACACCTTTTCTAGTAAAACCTTTAACAGTTTTCTGGCACATTAACGTGTCGCTCTTTCTCTGCTGTTTTTGTTACTTTTTTCTCTGCTTCCTTTAACCGTAACTTGCTAAAAAGGCTTTTCCAACGTTACATTCCCATGTGATTCAGAGTCGTCTTTGTATCTCTAACACTTCCTGGAAGTATGTTGGTCTGGTAGTAAAACACCCAGAAATAATGCCATTGAAATGTCAGAGATGTGTCGGAAGCGCCCTCTATCAAAAATGAGGACACCAAAGCTGTACGTCATTTTGAATAAAATAGTTACCAAGGGAATGACTTCCACGCAAACCGCAACAAAATCGATTTGTTTGTCCAATATTTATGAGCGTTTAAAATCTCCCCCTCTGTTCACAGTTCAATTTTCGCTAGTTACCTGATCCCAATGTTTCCAATTTCGGGTTTAATACTTAAGTTAAAGTCTAAACTTTAGAATAATTTCAATCCCATACACAAATTAATGGTAAAAAGTAGTTGTTTGTTACTCTAAAGTCTAAAGCGCCCTCTATCGACAATTTTTGAACGTAACCTTTAAAAATTTTTTCTAAAAGAATCGTGATATAAAGAAACTTTTAGTGAAAACCGCAAACAAATCGACCCTTTTTTCCGTTTTTTATCATCGTTTGAAATTTTGGGCCTTAAATTTTAATGGCCCCTAGTTCCTACAGAAGACGTTTGCGCCCCATGGTTTCCTATGTAATAATGTTTGTCTTCGTGTCTACTATCATCCCTCAATGTTTGTCGGTCTGGTAGCGAAACACTCTGTATATATATATATATATATATATATATATATATATATATATATAAATTCCCCCGCCCATTTTGTCGAGAAAAAATTTCGATTCGAACAGCAATTGATGGTATTATGCGTCCTGATGGAAAAAGTTAATCGATGAGCAACCAGTGCGTGCGATTGACAACTTTCTTTTTCGACAATGGATTTTTTTTGCTGAAAAAAAAAAAAAAAAAAAAAAAAAAAAAAACTTATGGATGTATTGTTTCTGAGAGCGTTTTCCATCGTATTTAAGGACAGACATTTCCCTGAAGATTAGATTAAAATCAGGCGCATTGTGACACTCGATCGATATTAAAAACGATGATTTTAAAATGGTTAAATTGCTTGTTTTAGTCTCCCACTAGATTTATTATACAAGACTCTTTATACAAGAATACACGTACATATGTTTAACCCCATATCTACCGACGGTACTTATAAGTACCATTAAAATTATTTATTTTAAAATTCTTTTAATACGTCAATTAGTTGTTATACTATTTAAATTGAGTTATAGATACATTACTTTATCTTGTTTCAAAAGCATTATTGGTTACACAAAACAAGAATAGTTTTAAAAGGATCATTTCTTTTGCCTTTCTTGGCGCTGAGGGAAGGGGGTGGGGATTTTTCAATTCGGAACAACTTCTATATTGATGTTTTAAGAACATCATATTTGTATATTTTATAATTGTATAAAATACTAAGAAAAAAATTAAAGATTTGAGTGGCGTTAGAAATATTGCACAAAATCCCTGTAAATTCAACTTTAATTAATCATTCTAAATACTTCAATCTTTTAAAAATCCTCAAAAATTTATTAAATGATTATGTAAATCTTTTAATTTAGTTTAAACAATTTACGCAAAATGCTTTAGAATGTAAAATATTCTTGAATTCATAATTCGGTTGATAAAGGGTTAAAAAGTATTTAGATTCTAAATAAAAACATATGATAGAACGGAATTTTTCATATTGTTTTAACCATCAAATATATAATATGAACTTTAAAACGTTCAGTTTTACTTAAAAGGCAGTTAAAATAACCAAATAGAGATGTTACTGGTTAATTTTATTTAAAATATCTTAGTACTTTCAAGCCTTAACCAGGCTCTTCTTCAGTGCATATTTTTGAACTAATTTTTTATTTATACAAATACGTGATTTCGTTTTGAACGAAACGAAAAACAAAATTAAAAAGTTCAAAACGAAATCACGTATTTGTACAAATAAACAAAATCTAGTAGTAAAAATATTCTCTGATGAAGAGCCTGCTTAAGGCTTGAAAGTACTAAGATATTTCAAATAAAATTAACCAGTAACATCTCTATTTGATTATTTTAATAGCTTTTTAAGTAAAGCTGAACGTTTTACTGTTCATATTATATATTTTGTATTTAAGTTATATTAAAACCTTTTTGCAAATAATCCAACTCATAAATCGGAATACAGTCGCCTCTCGTAATTCGAAATCGGAAAATCGAATCTTCGTTTAATTCGAACTAAACATGAAGCCCCGAAATTTTCAATAGCAGAATAACGTTAAAAAATTTCCATTTATTCGAACTCATTTTCTCTTGACTTTGTTTAATTCGAACTAACGAGATTCCGATTTTTTATTTTTAATTACATTCTCCCAGATTTCAGATCCTTGAAATAACTTTCTTTCTTTCATTTTTGTGAGAATTGTTCTGAACAAATATACATAATAGTCTCATGCATTTGATATCCGCTTTTTTAGTGCCCCGTCTGTTCATCAACGACACCTCCACTCAATCTTCGTTTGTGCTTGTTCCCAATCCCTTAATTAGCTTATGTGTTTATATTGTTTATTTTAATATTAAGTCATATTCTAATGATAACATATTTAAAAAATACTATAATATTAATGTCTTTGTAAGTACCCCTTTAAACACGTTTTCCTCTTATATTTTCCATAATTCGAACTCTGGATAATTCTAACATTTTTCGTGGCCCCGGCGAGTTCGAGTTAACGAGTCTCGAATGTATTTAACAATAATTATAAATTAACCAAAAATAATAAACAATCGATATCTATTAAAAGAAAATCGGGGAAAAAAATCCAAATACAGAAGGTGAATACCATTATAAAAAGGAAAATAGGATCTTAGATTGTGACACTCAAAATGAAACCTTTTTTGTGCGGTATTTTTTATGCGATTTTTTTATGCTATTTATGGCGTGATTTTTTTTCAATCTTTTTTGTGTGCCATTTTTTTTGTAATTTTTTTTAATGCTTATATCAAAGTATCCGTAAAAAAAACATAACATAAGAAGAATTCTGTGTAATGGTAAATGAAAGCAAGTCTGATATCGGGACTTTATCATCGAAGTATTTTTTTTCTTTTTTCGTTTAGTGAAGATAGAATTATTGAAAAGACAACCATAATCTTTTTCAAGTGATGTAAGCGATTTTGAACGAAATCATCGCAATGAAAATGCGCGCTCTTGACTACGAAGAATATTACTTAAATATGTATATTTTTGAAAATTTTTGTGTGTCTAAAATAAGTAAATAAAATTTAAAAAATTGTTCCCATGTGTGAGATTTTTAATATATATATATATAATGAAATTTCTAGTTATGTTCTGAGATTTTTAAATTTTTTGTATGCGAAACTTTTTTATACGGTCTCTATAAGACGGAAGAAAAAAGTTGCAAAAACTTATTTATTACAAGTAAATATGAAATTTCGAAACATATATGTATCATGTTTTAAGTGATCATTCATCAAGCATAGATTATGAAACATACTTCAAAACTTCTAGAAATCTTTTATGAAATACCGATGCTTGATAAATTATATACATATAAGTATACAGTTTCGAAAAAGCATAGCACATTTCAAAACCAGATTTCAGCAATTTCTTACTGCCAATAGCTGGAAATGTAGTCCAATTCTTTTGTGCAGCCCTGTATTTAATCTATAGATTTCTTCTGCACAGGAAGTTATGTAGACAATCTACATAGTAACCTATAACTTAGTTTAGTAATAAAATCCATAAAAGACTGAAAAGCGACCTTCAGAAATTTTTACCAGTATACGGAAACACTCTTTAATTCTTTTCTACAGCCTTGTATATTATCAATAGATTTTTACTTGCGCCACATATGAAATTAAAATTTCATTCAGGCTAAAATATGGTTCAATGTATTGAAATCGCATTTCTAGGCATTATTGGCCCTAGGAGACCATTTGTCCAATTCTTTTTGTGGACTTGTATATAATTTTATTTATATTATACAAATATTTTTTTGTATGTTAAATATAGTTGAAAGTGAATAGCCCAATTAAAAGACACTATGTAAGTGCCGTTTTGATTTTTTTTTTTTTTTTAAAGGTCCATTTCGTTTTTAACAATTTTATTTTTATATGAAAGCTTGGGCCTTAATCTTCTTATTAACATAAAAACAAGGGATATATATGTATATACATGTATACGTGGGTGATTCGACAAATTCGAAATTGATTCGAATTCTGTTCCTAATGTGTATGAAATATTTGTACTGTGATGATTGAAATGGAACATGGAAGCCAAATGTCTTAGATGGCTATGGATGACCGTAGCTAGAAATGAACAATAGAGGGGGGTGGGGGTGGGGGTGGGGGGTGGGGCTCATAATTTTTTTCTCTCTCTCTGACGCAGAAAGATAAGATAAATTAATGCATATTCACATTTTAGGTACTATGTTACTAAATTAAACAACAAAAAATGTCCGAATAAAATTTGTTGAATTAAAATTTTGAGAAACTCTTTGTTATTTAAAAGTGCTTATATGCCCCCTTGCATGAATATATTCATGTATATACTAATTGAGAATACTGAAATAAATTGTGAAATATAATATATTAGGAGATATACATGATTCATAATACTATTTTCAATAGTGGGAAATGATGTTTTCTTATATGTATGATTTTAAATGTTTATAGGGAATAAAACATGACATTTTAATAATTATTAAAATTAGTTAAGTAATAAAACATGTAACTAAAAATAACCATTGTCCTCTTTAATTTTATGAAGCAGTAAAAATGGAAAAACAAGGGTGGGATTAAAACTCAATGTAAATAGGAAAAAGCACTTGGTATGGCCATTTTATAATTTAGCTGATATATTTGCAATTCTGACTATAAACCACTAGCTACTTTATCAATGTGTTATTCTAATATTAATGTCTTCATTATTGAAAAATTGGGTTATATCATAACCAGGGTTGGCACGGTTTAAACCAATTGGTTTTAACCATGGTTTAAATCACGGTTTAAACCAAATGTTTTTTTTCTCAAAAAAACCAATTAGTTTTTTTAGAAGAAATCTAATGACATTTTCTTTTTTGTCTTTATAATTTACATGTTTCAAATTATTGGACATAAATAATTTCTACTTTTAACACTTTATGTTAGTAATAAGTATTATATATAGTGGGTTTAGGTCTTTTTTTATGCATAGGATTAAACCAATTGGTTCTTTCTATAAAAAAAAAAAGCAATTCGTTTTTTAGAAGAAATCTAATGACATTTTCTTTTTTTCTTTATAATTTAGAAGTTTCAGATTAGTAGATATAAATAATTTCTATTGTTTTTTAGGAGAAATCTAATGACATTTTCTTTCTTTCTTTATAATTTGCAAGTTTCAGATTATTGGATATAAATAATTTCTACTTTTAACACTTTATTTCAACAATAAGCATTAGATATATTGGGTTTATGTCATTTTTTATGCATAGGATTAAAATCAGTACACATTGGTGAACATATCTATTGCTCTACAGAAAAACTTCAAACATGTGAATTGATCAAAGATAAAATAGATTCAATATTTAGTATAAAATATTTTAATTATTTTAATAATGCAGATATTTAATGCAATTAATAATGTAACACAATGATCTTTTAAGATTTTGCACAAGCTGTAAAAGAAATTTTTCTTTTGGGAGATTATCTGGAAGAATTAAAAGAAAGACTGGTTGCTAGTCACACTATTTTAATTTTTTTTTTCTCCTTCTGCTATCTGCTGAATCTAATGACTACAAATGTTAACGTCAAATTGTCACTCAGAAAGAAAAAATCCTAAGAAGTATTTGTAATTTATTATTTGAATAATTTTGGAAAAGAATATTTATCAAACTATATCCAAATGTTTATTATTAGCAATCAAAAGATTATTTATAAAGATTTACAGGGCATCAATGGTTCACTGTGTAGAACAGTTAAAACTTTCAACATAAGACTGTTTGCTAAAATTACTTAATTTTTTCAATTTTCAGCATAAATTCACTATAATTATTAAATTAAAATTATTTTAAATGAAGTTACACTGCTTATAAACCAATAATGTCTGTTTTTATCAGTAAATATGCATGTATATGTAATAAGAAAGGATGTTTAAAAAAAACCTGGTTTAAACAAAAAAAACCCGGTTTTTTTCAAAAAAACCTGTTTTTTTTTTCAACCCTGAATAACCTAATTTTTCATAATTGAATCAGAATTAAAAACCCAATTTTTTATTTTAATATATAAATTTATTAAACTCAAAGTAAATTAAACATTAAAATTAGTTAAAATACACTTAAAAATGCGTAGCCTATAATTAAAATGCTTCACTGTATAAAAGAAAATTATGGCCAAAAAAAGCCGGTTAAAACCAATAAAAGCCACCGGCCTAGCTTTTTTTAAATTTTAGCCGGCTTTTTTGCAAATCTGCTTTTGTTTGGTGTTATCACATTTAAAACAAACGTGAGAATGTCTGTTAAATGTTTTATTATAATATACTTCAATTTTCTGAAACTTATTAACATCAACCCTGTATTTGTGATTCAATGAGTGGTTTGTGGCCCTATGTTTCTGTGTAATTTTTTATCCTTGTCGTATGCCTGATTTGTCATATCATTTTGCCAACTTTTTTTGAATCACGTTGTATTCACTACGAACAATAATTGTTGAACCATCCACGTATACTTCAACATTTGAACTGAAAGTAGTTATTTCTAGGCACCATAATATGTGAAAATATACAGACATTTTCCGGAATTGTTTCTTTATTGTAATAGGTTGTAGTTTTTAGCTCACAGGCTATCATAGCCTGAGAGCTTATGTGCCCGCCTGTTCTGTATGTATGTATGTTAGTTCGTTCGTACGTGCGTAACGCGATAACTCATGATAAAAATTTCCAATACTCTTGAAATTTTGTATATAGGTATATCTTGATAAGACACTTCCCTGAATAGTTTTTGGAGTTCATTCGATATGTATAACAGGGGGAACGGGGGGCTCATGCCCCTCCCCTTAATTGATATAAATGGGTTTTCATGCAGAATTAACAGTTTTTGTTCAAAATTTAGATATAGGATCACTCTGAGGAGGCGATTCCGTGACTGTTATTAGGTGTTCATTGAATAAGTATAAACAGGGGGAACGGGGGTTCTAATGCCCCTCCCCTTAATTTACATAAATAGGTTTTTCAAGCAGAATTGTCAGATTTCGTTCAAATATCTGAATAGTTTTGGAAGTTTAATGATTAAGTATAAAAGAGGGGGACAACTCCTTAAATTATATAAATGCTAAATGGGTTTTTATTAAAAATTATCCGATTTGTTCTGAATTTTGGATACAGGTTTTTTATATGATAAAGCATGTCCTTGATAGTTTAGGAGATTCAGTGATTAAGTATAAAAAGGGGAAAGGGGAGAGCTGTTTCGCCTTCTTAATTTTTTTCGAACGGAATTAACCCTTGAAAATATAAGGCTGTAATGTACAATTAGTTTGTGTAGCCTGTGAGCTCAATGCCATCAGTTTAACTGGGCAATATTCTTTTTATTTACTTTTTTTTAATGGAAGCGACCTAAAAATAAAACTTTAATAAAATTTTACTTTAACTTATTGGAAGTTAAATTTATACACTGTTTTGTTGCAGAACTTTTCGAATTCAATAATTTTACGATTAATCTCATTAAAATGATAAGAAAAAATAAAAGTTTTCAAGCAAATGGAAGGTTTCTTTTAACAGTCTTAACAGTTACTTTCTATTTCTCAAAGAAAAAAAAATAAGTTACTGAGGAGAATAAAATAGCAGATTGTATGTCTTATCCGTTTCTTAAGTTGACATTGAGAAGAAAATTGCCAGATTCCAATAGCAGCTGAAAGATACTTGATGGATGGGTTCTAATAGAGGGGCAATAGGATGCTGTGATCTTCGTGAACAGTTGATCCAATAAATTATTGCTTAAGTTCCTATCATGAGATGTTTCTTGGGTTTATTTAGTAAAAATATTTTCTAATCTCATATTATTATATTTAACATGAAAACAAGGGATTTTTAAGGGGAAAAAATAAAATCTATTCTTATAATCCAAAAGCCAACATCACAAAAACCTAAGGCATCGGGCGCAAGAAAAAATCCTTTATTTTATGGAAGTTGGTTGGTTCGTTGTATAGTATTTAATGGCGCAAAATCCCTTCAGGGACATGCTGTGCCAAAACAAAGACTAAAAGAGCAAAAGGAAAAATTAAGGATCTGGATGGGGTATCCCATCCAGATATAGTCAGGCAAAGGCAGAAACATAAAAAATTAACACAAAAATTAGAATATAGAAATAAAAGTATATAAATAGAAAGTGTAAACTAAGAACCTGGGTCATAAAACGAAGAATAATAAGCAAAAAAAAAATCATATTTCAAAGTAAAAACCTGCGTTTAAAAAAAAAAAAGTTATAAGTGCCCCATGAGGTGTTCACCTATTGAGGTTTGTCAAGACAGGCGATGAAGAATTAAAATAAATCTTGTACTGTACAGGTGCCGGAGGCCCGGACAGTCAGTTAAAATATGGTAAATAGTCAGGTAATCAAAATGACAATGTGGACACATGGGTGCATCCTCCCGAAGTAAAAGATGTTTGTGAGTGATTCTTGAATGTTCGACCCTCAGACGAGAATAAGATCGGATTTTCTTGGATATATAGTGGGCCAAGTCTTGATTATTGGTTTGACATGATGTAGCTTATTATTGTATTCCAAATCCCAACTTTTTTGCCAGTTATTCTGAATAAAATGATTGATAAGTAGTTTAACATCTGAGAATGGGACTGTATGATGTAATGGATTAAGAGTATTTTATGGAAGAGTAATAATAGAGGAATGTAATGACCCATGTCTGCTGGAAGTGAAGTGGTGCATAAGCAAAAAATTAATACCACTAGTTGTTGATTCGTAGTTTATCATTGTGCTTGCAGTACAGTCTAAGGTAAGAAATGATTGTACGGCAAACACAATGATAAACCTACGAGTAAGACATTAGTGGTGCTAATCTTTGGCTTATGCACCACTTTACTTACGGCAAACGATCATTAGATTCCCCTATTACTATTCTTCCATAAAATAAAGTTTTTTTTCTTGTGCTCGATACCTTAGTTTTTGTGATGTCGGCTCTTGGACTATTATGGATCGTCTCTTACCGTACAAAGGGCGTTCCATAAAAATTAAGAGCAAAATTAAAAAAAAAAATCAAGAAATATATTTTCAGCAAAAAATACATTATTCTTTTTTTAAATTATTAATTACACGTCTAAACTTTACATTGCGGAAAACAAAGAGTTTTTCGTAATTGTTTTCTAGTTCATTGTTATACTTTTGGTATACATCCCAGGTCGAAATTCATGCTGGTATTTGTTTGCTAGGCAAGCACCAAGTGCTATAACCCAACAAGTAAAATAGCATAAACTAGCATTACACATTGCTGGTTCCAGCAGAATTTCCAGCAATTCATGGTGTGTATTGGCCCACTTTGCTGGAAATAAGCATGAGATGCTTGCATATAGCTTGTCATGCTTTTGTTGTGCAAGCTAGCGATATAGCATGTGATGCTAGCTAGCATATAATAACATATAATTTCCTGCAATTCATGGTGTGTATTGGCCCACTTTGCTGGAAATCTAGCAGACATAGCAATACCTAGCAATAACTAGCATATTTTTGTTGCTGGTACAAGCATATATTTTGACCTGGGATGGATTTGAATACCTATGGGTTTATAAATAAAAATAAACATTCGCTCATAAAGAATTTTTTTGTGAAAAAAATCAACACGAATGCTCCAAGACACATTCCTCAATATTTCGTCGAAATTCGTTTTACGGATTTTAATTCTCTTAACCTGCTATGCATACATTACTTTACGCTTTCCCTTTAATTACTCATTATGATGCTAGACCATAATTAGGGCTTCTATGAAATGCATTTGGTTTGTCGTGTTTTCTTTTGACACATTGTGCAAGAAATAGAATTTACCATAAACAATTGAAAACATTTAAATCATTAAGTGCTCCCATAACATCCCTGACGCACTAAGAATCCCTTACCGGTTGACAACCAGGGATGCAGTGGAGGGTATACGTGGGTACACGCCGTATACCTTCTGGATTTTTTTAAGGAACGCAGTATACCCTCTGTTTTGCTAGAAAGCTATAGTGTAGACACTCTAGAATATACCATCTGCTTTGAGCGTATATTCTCTGTTATTTTTACGACTGCACCCCTATTGACAATATTAGAAAAAGTCTTTCTTCATGGCAATTTGTTTCCAAAGTGTCACACGAGATGGCAGCCCTGCAAAAATATTTTGCAGAAAAGGAAAAGTTTTCCCTAAAAAAAATTCGATATGACGTGACAGATACTGCGGACTTATTACCTTCGGAACTTTTTCTTTGCGGTTTTTTGTTGACGTTTTCCTCAAGCAAATTATCGGAAGCAAAACTATGAGCTCCGAGACTTTCTTTTTAAAAAAACTCTAAGTACAAACTTTATGATACTCTTCCTTCTTTTTTTTTGTGTGTCAACGTATACATGTTTTGTATTTTCTTGGAATTTATATGAATTAAAAAAGCTGTCTTTCGAAACCAGAAGTCAACATATTTGCTCTACAGAACATATTTAATGAAACAATAATCTATTATTATTACAGCAACATCTTCATGAGTTCAAAGTGTTCTTAATGAAGAAGAAGAATAATACCCTTCAAAGAAGATGCCACGCAAGGTAGGGCTCAATTTATATATATTCATTGAACAATTATTTTAACTTTGAATTAGAACTCACGTCCGTTAGACAATACCTGTCAAATGTCACCTGTCAGTGTTGTCAACTCAAAACGTTAAACCAAGATTGCCTATAAGGAAAATTGTAGTGTAACTAATAATTTGGTTACCCGCTGTATCTTCCTTCAGATGATATGCAACGATCCCGTCGCGTCGGTCAGGCCACTTTTCAAAAGAAGTAGAGGAGTCTTTATCTGGAAGTTGCTTGAAAGATCGCTACACTGCTGAAATAGCTTCAGAAGCTATGTTAAATTTTTGCCACGGTTTTTTCCTTCAACCAAAACAACCAGAAATATTATGGTGCGAGATCTGGACTGTAAGAGGGATGCAGCATAATTTTAATATTGAATTTATTAAGATATAGCTGAACAGAAGTAACGATATGCGGGCAAGAATTTTCGGGATGTAATGTACAATTCATTACTTGTTCATGACGTTTTCCTGATATGTGTTGTCGCAAAATTTTCTAAACTGAAACATAATATTCGAAATTCACAGTATTTTTTTGGAAGCACTTTATCTGATCGATTACATCTTTATGACAAAAAAAATAATAATCATTCTAGCAGACTCTTCTAGCAGATTTGGTTTGTCGGAATTTTTTCTCGGAGTCGTAGAATCAGTGTTTCCTTACACTTATCGTGGACTTGGCAAGAACGAGTGTTTTGTAATTTTCACTGGCACAACTTTTTAAATACAGAAATCCTTAACGCACACATTGACAACATTTTTAAGATAGAGAACTTTAAAAATGTATAATATTGAAATATTGGTGAGAGCAGAGTATAAAAATAGTCACCTGTGGCAGCCTTGCAAGGGGTTCCAAGTGATGCACCTACATTTCCTCACCTCTTATTAGTTTTCCATGCACCTATTATCATATATTTGTATTTATAAAAGAAAATATTCTCTGAGGAAGAACCTGTTTAAAGGTTTGAAAGTACTAAGATTTTTTTAAATAAAATTAACTTTTAACATCTATAATTGATTATTTAATCGCCTTTTAAGTAAACTTGAACATTTTAAAGTTCATATTATACATTTTATGTTTTTTTTCTTGTGCTCGATACTTTAGGTTTTTGTGATGTCGGCTCTTGGACTATTAGGGATCGTGGATCGTTTCTTACCGTACAAAGAACGTTCCATAAAAATTAAAAGCCCCCTACCCCCCCCCCCCCCAAAAAAAAAAAAAATCAAGAAATATATTTACAGCAAAAAATACACCATTCTTTTTTTAAATTATTAATTACACGCCTAAACTTTACATTGCGAAGAACAAGAAGCTTTGTTTCAGTCTTTATGAAATTAGGATCATTTTGAAGCATCTGTTTCCATTCACAACATTGTTGATTCTTGTTTCCATTTATTTGCTTCAAGGAACCCATCTGGAACAAACATGGCATTGCGTAGAATGCGAAATCTCGACGTTTTATTAATGTTAGATGATTTCGCTAACGCGTCACTTGTTATTCGCCGATCTTTTTGTAAGATTGTTCACACAGTGTCAATATTTCGATCATTTACAACAGTTTCTGGTCAGCCAGGCTTAGGAGTCAATTCTGCAGACAAACGCGCTTTTTTAAAATCACTGTACCGTATAAAAATAGTAGACTCGCCAAAACATTTGTCTTTGTAAGCTTCTTTCATTTATTTAACTGTTTCTGGAGCTATTTTACCCAAACGATAGCAATATTTTATGGTTGAATGCATTTCGATATTTAACTTTAAATTATTCATCTCCATTTCTGTAAGGACAACAAAAACAGTTTTTAAATAAGCACGAAACTAAGAAAATAAAACACTAGAAAAAAAAATCTTTCGTTTAGAATCTGTGTAAACGTACGGTTAAGAGTTTGAAAGAAATCGTCTGTGGTTTTATTTTTTAGTTTCGCGGTGTTGCCACTACATAAAAAAACTCTCAGTTTTTATGGCATGCCTTTTGTATTAATGTAACATTTATTTATTGCACACCATTAGACGTATTTTATCGAGAGGGATATGATACAGTAATGTTTTTGTGACAACAATTTATCCTTATTAACGTGGAAGATTCTTTATTTTGGCGCTCAATAGACGATCGTACAGTATTTTTTTCGTTGTACCCAACGAAAAAAACCCAACAAACAAACAAGAAACTATGTATGATAAACAAAAACTAATGTAAAAACGCAAAGTAGTACTGTATACCTTACGACCATAATAAAAGTTCGTTTCTGCATATATATACAGTGAAACCTCCAAATAAGGGACACCTCTATTTAAGGGACAAAACCTGCGGTCCCAGTCCCAAGGTATAGGACGTGTAATGTATTTACCTCTGAATAAGGGACACTCTATTTAAGGGACACTTGAAAATGAGATTAAAGAGACTGGTTTTTGAATTTCAGATAATGAAGTAGTCTTTGATGAAAATAAAAATGCAGATTTTTGTGACCTTATCAAACAGACAGACAGTCATGTTGATACAGAGGCGTACAACACAATTTACGGCCATTTATTTACCCAGAATTCTGATTCGACATCAATGCCTTTATCCGCATTGAAAGTAATGCTGAAAATTGTGAGGATGATTCTGAAATTGGAGAAAGAAAGAAAATTTTGAAATAATGAACTTTATACAGATGCTTTTAGGCAGTTCTCAAATCCAAAAATGGCAACTTTTTAGAGATAAGTTTTAATTTATTTTTATTCGGAAATGCCTGAAGCTAGCAGGTGATGTTGTTCAGAAAATGTGTAATCGACCATTTTTTTTTCAATGCAATAGATTTTACAGAAAATATTGACAAAGCGGACGTTTTGAACCAAATTTCCATGCGAAAGAAGAATAACTACTCAAGAAAGGGTAAAACACGTCTTTATCACGTGATCAAAATCGCATATAATTCAATAGGTGATTTATTTATTAAAAAAATGAAAACACAGTTCAATTCCAAATCGCTTCCATATTGAAATTATAGTCAAGCGTTCCAACTTTATATTTTTCCGTTGAAAATGAATTTTTAACTTAAAAACATTTTAAATAAAAAATAAATGAATTCTGAATCAAAACGTTTTCCGCATGCTGAGTAGGGCAGTGTAGAGATTTGTTGTCCTAAAATACGCAAAGCGTTGGCATACTTCTTTTGGGGGGGGGGGGGGGGCAGGGCTGAAACTAGAGGGGGGCAGAGGGGGCACGGACCCCCGGGCGCAACCAGAATAGAAGGTGAAGGGGGTGCCAAATTAAGATTTTGTTTGGTGTGTTTGATACAAAGAATGCATATTTGTGGAAGGTGGGGCACCAAAATCCATGTTTGCCCTGGGCGCGAAAAAGGCTAGTTTCGGCACTGCGGGGGGGGGGGGGAGGTGATATTAGAGAATTGTAAATATGGTAAATGAACACTTCAAAGATTTCCATAGAAATATTGAAATTTGTAAAACAATCCTTTTTGACTGATTACTTCAAGTAAATTTTTTTTCAAATGTTTTTATACTTTTGCATGTATATAATATGCATAGAAAATACAAATCAATAATTCTACAAATAATTTAGTAATTAATGGAAAATTTTAATTAATTAATTCTCTTTTCTTCCTTTTGTCTGATTAACGTAATTTATACACTTCAGATACATTTAAATTTCTCCTTTGATGCTTTGTTATTTTTATATCCTTCTGAATTAAAAATAATGTAAAAAACTCCGAATAAGGGACACCTCTATTTAAGGGACAAAAGTTCTGGTCCCATAGGTGTCCCTTATTCGGAGGTTTCACTGTATATATAAACCAGTCATTTCCAACAAAAAATTTAATCATCAATTGGTAAAAACACCCAAATGTCTTAAATCATACATTATTCCATATTATAGATTAGTGAACTAAGAAAAATCTATCACTGCCGAGGTAATGCATTGGAAGATTAAGTAATTAGAAATCCAACAATGTTGAGCGAAAACAAATTTTATTCGTATTCCAATTAACATGTTGAAAGCAAATTACACTCAAATTTTATATAACATGTTGCATTAAGAATTAGAGATTTGGAGCTTTCTAGATACCCAACTACTACAGTTACAGGTAAGATTTAATGCATAGAGCTATCTGAAATTTGATACTGATGCCTAACAAAAAAAAAAAAAAAAAAAAAAAGATGACTTGAGAGAAAAAAAATATGCCAGAATTGCAGTCATAAGCTCATTTATTTGTGAAAATGTAATGGAAAATTACGACGCCAGCATCGATGCTTGTGGCTAATTCCATAGATATCTGTAGTATAAGTCACATAGCGAATAACTGCTGTGTTTGTTGATCATCGATATTTTCGAAAAGTTTTCTTTGTTTTATTCAATTAGTTAGATATCTCTGATAAGTCGCATTTTTCTGTATTATTGGTAGCCAAAAATCGTTGCATTTGACTTAACATTAAAGGTTCTCATGGATATAGCTTGTAAAATATAAAGCGTAGTCTCAATGGTTATTTAAATAATATTGCATTACTTGTTTACTTGCCACCATCTGTACTAATAACTAGAATAAACACCAAAGAATTCCAAATAGTTTTTATTTTGTTCAAATTTAACATCCTTTAGGTAATATTGTGCAACCTTTTAGTTTGATGTTTTTTAAAGGCTTTGTGTGAAATTATTTAGTAAAGGATTGATCAAACATAGCAATGTATATTTGAAGTCTTGTACTTTTTCGTAAATAAAATTTTCAGAGTAAAAAAGATGTCACATTTATCACGGCATACTTTCTAAAGGTTTGAAAAATCGTTTCACTCATTTACAGCGAGCAATTTTTCTCGAACCTTAAAGACTTTTGCTGAGAATATGATAGTATTATTATTTTTATTTTTCTAGCACAGAAAGCTGGATAAACGAAAAATAACTGTAACCGAAAATTGTGTGTCGAAACAATGCAAATAGTGGATAAAATGCCATTATGTCTTTCTGAACTTCTGAGGCAGAAGAAATAGCTTCCGCTTTTAAAAGTGTCAAGAATGATATGTGGTAAAGGTTATTGTCGTTTGGAAGGGAGGGAAAAAATATATATAATACAAGCCAAAAGACGAAAATATTGCAAATAATAATATAGCTGTCAAACGAACAATTCATCTTATAGAGGAAAGTTTAGAAACGAAATGTATTTTATCTCCTACTAAATGTGTGTAACGTGAACTGACTAAAACTACTTCTGACACATGAATAGTTGTCGTTAGTGTGCATTGTTTAAGTAAAATCTCAGTTATTAATATATTACTGTAATTGTTTTCAAAAACCATTATTTGTCTTCTGAGTATTAATGGATATTATAATCACGATATTTCTCTGGTTCATGATAATTACAATTTGACTTATCTTTTGGAAATTGTTGTTTGAATTTAATTACTTTTATATCATTCATCTTTAGAGAAAAGTTTAGAAATGAAATGTATTTTATTTCTTGCTAAATGTACGTTATGTGAACTGACTAAAACTATTCTTACTTATGAATAGTTATCGTTAGTTTGCACTGTTCGAGCAAAATCGCAGTTAATATATCACTGTTATTGCTTTCGAAAGCCATTAACCTTTGCGTTCTGAATATTAATGTGTATTATAATCATGATATTTCTCTGGTCCATGATAATTAGAATTTTACCTATTCTTCGGAAATTGTCGTTTGATTTTATTTTTCTTATATATTATTCATCTTTAGAGAAAAGTTTTGAAATGAAATGTATTTTATCTCTCACTAAATGTACATGATGTGAACTGACTAAATCTATTCTGTCAATTGGTTACCGATAGTATGCCCTGTTTGAGCAAAATCGCAGCTAATATATCATTGTAATTGTTTTCAAAAATCGTTTCTATTTGTGTTTTAAGTATGAATGTATATTATAATCATGACATTTTGATAGATCATGATAAATGGAATTTTACTTATTCTTCGGACTGTAAAATGATTTAGTAAATGATTCATCAAACATAGCAATGTATATTTAAAATCTGGTACTTTTCCGTTAATAAAATTTTCAGAGTAAGAAGGATGTCAAATACATCATGATATGCTTTTTTAAAATTATGAAAAATCGTTTCACTCATTTACAAGGAGCAATTTTTCTCGAACCGTAAAGACATTTGCTAAGAATATGATAGAATTATTATAATTTATTTTTCTAGCACAGAAAATAACTTACTGATTTAACTTATTGAAATAACTTATAAAATTGGATAAACGAAATATGACTGTAACCGAAAAATGTGTGTCGAAACAACGTAAATAGTTGCTAAAATGCCGTTATGTCTTTCTGAGCTACCGAGGCAAAAGAAATAGCTTCCGCTTTTAAAAGTGTCAAGAATAATCTGTGGTAAAGTTACCGTCGTTTGGAAGTGAGAAAAAAAAATATGTAATAATATATCCAAAGGACAAAAATATTGTAAATAATAATATAGTTGTCAAACAAACAATTCATATTTTAAAGGAAAGTTTAGAATGAATGTATTTTATCTCTTACTAAATTTGTTTAATGTGAACTGACTAAAACTATTCTCAGACATGAATGGTTATAGTTTGCACTGTTTGAGTAAAATCGCAGTTAATTTACCACTGTAATTGTTTTCAAAAGTCATTTTGATTATTAATGGATATTATAATCACGTTATTTCTCTGGTTAATGATAATTATATTTTACTTATCTTTCGGAAAATGTTGTTTGAACTTATTTGCATTTATATTATTTATCTTTAGAGAAAAGTTTAGAAATAAAATGTATTTTACCTCTTACTAAAATGTACGTAATGTGAACTGACTAAAACTATTCTGACACATGATTAGTTACCGATAGTATGCCCTGTTTGTGTAAAATTGCAGATAATATATCACTGTAATTGTTTTCAAAAATCATTTCCATTTGCATTCTAAGTATGAATGGATATTACTTTCATGACATTTAGATATTTCATGACTAATATAATTTTACTTATTTTTTGCACTGTAAAATCATTTAGTAAAGGATTCATCAAATATAGCAATGTATATTTAAAGTTTGGTACTTTTCCGTAAATAACATTTTCAAAGTATAAAGGATGTCACATACATCATGACATGCTTTCTAAAGTTTTGAAAAATCATTTCACTCATTCACAGCGAATAATTTTTCTTGAACCTCAAAAGACTTTTGCTGAGAATATGATAGTATTATTTTTTCTATTTTTCTAGCATAGAAAACTGCATAAACGAAAAATGTCTGTAACGGAAAAATGTGTCTTGAAACAACGCAAATAGTGGCTAAAATGCCATTATGTCTTTCTGAACTTCCGAAGCAGAAGAAATAGCTTCCGCTTTTAAAAGTATCAAGAATGATATGTGGTAAAGGTTTACCGTCGTTCGGAAGTGAGAATATATATATATATATATATATATATAATAATAAACCCAAAGGACGAAAATATTGCAAATAATAATATAGTCAAACAAACCATTCATCTTTTAGAGAAAAGTTTAGAAATGAAATGTATTTTATCTCTTTCTAAATGTGTGTAATGTGAACTGACAAAAACTACTCTGACACATGAATAGTTATCGTTATTGTGCATTGTTTCAGCAAAATCGCAGTTAATATGTCATTGTAATTGTTTTCAAAAAACATTTCTATTTGTTTTCTGAGTATTAATGGATATTATCACGATATTTCTCTGGTTCATCATAATTAGAATTTTATTTATTCTTCAGAAGTTGTTTTTTTGCTTTTATATTATTTATTTTGAGAGAAAATTTTAGAATTTAAATGTATTTTCTCTTACTAAATGTGTGTAATGTGAACTGACTAAATCTACTGTCACATGACTGGGTATCGATAGTCTGCCCTGTTTGAGCAAAATCGCAGTTAATATATCACTGTGATTGTCTTCAAAAATCATTTCCGTCTGCGTTTTAAGTATAAATAGATTTTTATAATTATGACATTTTGATATTTCATGACAATTGGAATTTTACTTATTCTTCGGACTGTAAAATGATTCGTCAAACATAGTAGTGTATATTTAAAGTCTGGTACTTTTCCATAAATAATACTTTCAGAGTAAGAAGGATGTCAAATACATCATGATATACTTTTTAAGGTTTTGAAAAATCGTTTCACTCATTTACAAGGAACAATTTTTCTTGAATCTTAAAAGACTTTTGCTGACAATATGATACAGTGCTATTTTTCTAGCTTAGAAAACTGGATAAACGAAAAATATCTGTAACGAAAAATGTGTGTTGAAACAACGCAAATAGTGGCTAAAATGCCATTATGTCTTTCTGAGCTTCCGATTCAGAAGAAATAGCTTCCGCTTTTAAAAGTGTCAAGAATGATATGTGGTAAAGGTTATCGCCGTTTGGTAGTGAGGAAAAAAATGTATTTAATAATAAACCAAAGGACGAAAATATTGCTTATAATAATATAGTTATCAAACAAACCATTCATCTTATAGAGGAAAGTTTATAAATGAAATGTATTCTATTTTTTACTAAATGTGTTTAATGTGAACTGACTAAAACTATTTTCACACATGAATAGTTATCGTTAGTATGCAATGTTTCAGCAAAGTCGCAGTTAATATATCTCTGTAATTGTTTTTGAAAGCCATTTCTATTTGTGTACTGAGTGTTAATGGACATTATAATTACGATATTTCTCTGGCTCATGATAATTAGAATTTTATTTATTTTTCGAAAACTGTTCTTTGATTTTATTTGCTTTTATATTGTTCATCTTTAGAGAAAAGTCTAGAAATGTATTTTATCTCTTACTAAATGTGTATAATGTGAACTGACTAAAACTATTCTGACACATGAATAGTTACCGTTAGTCTGCGCTGTTTGAAAAAAGTCGCAGTTAATATATCTCTGTAATTGTTTTTGAAAGCCATTTCTATTTGTGTACTGAGTGTTAATGGACATTATAATTACGATATTTCTCTGGCTCATGATAATTAGAATTTTATTTATTTTTCGAAAACTGTTCTTTGATTTTATTTGCTTTTATATTGTTCATCTTTAGAGAAAAATCTAGAAATGTATTTTATCTCTTACTAAATGTGTATAATGTGAACTGACTAAAACTATTCTGACACATGAATAGTTACCGTTAGTCTGCGCTGTTTGAAAAAAGTCGCAGTTAATATATCACTGTAATTATTTCCGAAAACCATTTTCATTTGTGTACTACGATATTATAATCGCGATATTTCACTGGCTCTGATAATTGGAAATTTACTTATTTTCGTTGTTTAATCGTTATTCTCGTAAAATTGTTGTTTGATTTTATTTATTTTTATGTTATTCATCTTTAGAGAAAAGTTTAAAAATGAAATGTATTTTATCTCTTATTAATGTACGTAATGTGAACTGAATATAACTATTTTGACACATGAATATTTACTGTTAGTCTGCCTTGTTTCAGCATAATAACAGTTAATATATCTTTGTAATTGTTTTTGACAACCATTTCCATTTGTGCTTTGACTATTAATTTACTAGGTGCGCAACTAAGTTTCTGGGTTTTTTTTGTTCAATGAAAAATGAAAAATTTTAAGAGAAACACAAAAAATGGCTTATTGAAAATATGGTCCTTCGCTAGCTATACATTTTTGCCATCTCTCTGATAATACATGAATACCATGACGTTTAAACGACGCATCTTTGGAATCATTTAACCAATCAATTTCGCACATCTTTGATATTAGCCAAGTGTATCCCAGCTAAGCCACGCGCCATCGTCCAGAACAAATGATAATCAGTATGGGGCAGATGTGACAAATATAGCGGGTGCGATAGCATATCCTAATTCAGCGTTTTGGTGGTGTCCTGAGCAATGGAAATCGATAGCATGGAAAGTTGTCGTTCTGCAATGTCACTTGTTTGTGTTTCGTGTACCATTCTGACCGATTTTCAAATGTATGGTTCAAATTAATTATTTTTTGTCGGTAGCGATGATTATTGTCAGTTTCACCTAAATTCAGCAACTCATAGCATAAGATTCCTTTCTGGTCCCACCAAATGCAGGGCATTGTCTTCTTTCTGAAATGAATTCGCCATGCCATTCGATGTTGATACTTTGCTAGGTGACAGACACGATTTTTTGCATTTGGGATTCTCGAAATATATCCATTTCTCATTGTCGATAATAATTTGATGCAGGAAACTTTCTTATGTGAAGAAAAAGCAACATTTCGATAATGGCTCTTTCCTTTTTCATCTGTCTTTCAGTCAACTCATGCGGCACCCATTTTCCTTCTTTTAAAATTTTTCCCATGACACGTAAGGATTTGGAAATACTTTGGCTAGTCACATTTAATGCTTCCTCAAATTAATCTTGTTCTTCTATTATTTTTTACCTGCAATAAGCTTGCAGATCAGAATACTCAATTGTTTTTGTTTTCCGGAGAAATTGCCACTTCTATAACATTTAAAAAAATCTTCACAGATAGTTTTCGATGGTGCATGTTTGCCATAGGCCTCCTTAACAAATGACGTCTTTCAGCTGCAATTTTTTTCAAATTAAATCAGAAAAAGAAAACTTCCCGCAAACGCCGTTCATTTGGCGTAAAACTCAACATCTTCGTTGTCAGAAAAGATATTTTTGCATTGTGATATGTATTAATATTAAGACAGTTTATTGTTAACAGATGTCCAAATTATAAAAAAATATATAACGTCGGACATGTATGTCGTCTATGTGTGTCGTTAGAGTCATCCATATGTGAAACCCAGAAACTTAGTTGCGCACCTAGTATATTAAGAGAAGTGACTCACGATATTTCTTTAGTTCATGACAGTTAAAATTGTACTTATTCTTCGGAAGTTGCTCTTTGATTTTATTTACTTTTATGTTATTCATCTTTAGAGAACAGTTTAGAAATGTAACATATTTTATATCTTACTAAATTTACGTAATAGCTACTGACTAAAGTTGTTCACGAATAATTACAATTAATTTGTACTATTTCATCAAATTTGTACTATTTTCATTAAAATCGCAATATACAGGGTGTCCAGCAAATAACACCCTGATTTCAAAATTAAATTTCTCAAAAAAGAAGATCTAGAAAATAATGCGGTAAACGGTTTGTTTATTAGGTAAGTTGTAAAAATCTTATATAGAAGTTTCGAACGGTGAATATTTTAAAAAGATTGTGTTCTAATTAAAAGAATGCCTGATTTGACATTTTTCTTGTTTTTTTTTTTTTTTTTTTTTTTTTTTTTCAGAGAACAAAATTTTTGGCGTACAGTGCCATATTTTAACGATTTTTGGAAAAAAGTTTCGAAATTTCAAAAATTAAGTTCGGAAAATCGTTAAATATGGCACTGTACACTGAAAAACTCATTCTCTACAAACAATCTAAAATAAGAAAAATGTCAACTCCAGTATTCTTTGCAATCAGAACACAATCTTTCCAAAATATTCACTGCTCGAAACTTTTGTATAACATTTTTACAGCTTACCTAATAAACAAACCGTTTATCGCATAATTCTACCGATCTTAGTTTTTGAGAAATTTAATTTTGAAATCAGGGTGTTATTTGCTGGAAACCCTGTATCACAATTGTTTTCGAAAACCGTTTCTATTTGGATTCTGAGTATAATTTCTATTATAACCACGGTACTTATCTGGTTTATCACAATTATAATTTTACTTATCTTTTGAAAAAAAAATTTTTTTTGATTTTATTTGAACTAAATTTAATGTCAAAGTGCCTAATATGTTTGAATTTTGAGAGACAAAATTGCATTTAATCGATTATCTTATTTTCATTTTTGAAATTAATCGGAAACATCCTTGATTATGAATTGATACCCACAAATGAAAAAATAAATAAATAACTAAAAGAATAAATGACGAAGATATTGCAAATAAGAATATAGCTGTGAAACAAGTCATTCATGTTTAGAGAAAAGTTTGGATATGAAATGTATTTCATCTGTAATGTTAACTGACTAAAACTATATTCTGAAACATGAATAGTTACCGTTAGTCTGCAATGTTTGAGTAAAATCGCAGTTAATATACCACTGTAATTGTTTTCGGAAGTCATTTTGATTATTAATGGACATTATAATCACGATATTTCTCTGGTTAAGGATAATTAGGATTTTACTGATCTTTTAAAAATTGTTGTTTTACATTATTTTTTTTAATCTTATTCATCTTTAGAGAAAAGTTTAGAAATGAAATGTATTTCATGTCTTATGAATACTAACCGTTAGTCTGACTTGTTTCAGAATAATACCAGTTAATATATCTCTGTAATTGTTTTTGACATTCATTTCCATTTTTATTTTAGGTATGAATGCGTATTATAATCACGATATGTCTTTAGTTCATGAGTTAGAATTTTACTTATACTTTGGAAATTGATGTTTGATTTTATTTGCTTTTTTGTTATTCATCTTTAGAGAAAAGTTTTTAGGAATAAAAAGTATTTTATCTTTTATTAAATATACGCAATGTAAACTGACTAAAACTATTCTGACACATGAATAGTTACTGTTAGTCTGCCTTGTTTTCGCATGATGTATATGGTGTCACAGTTCTTAGACTGGTTCTTAGTACAAAAAATTAAATAAAATTATTATTATTATTATTACTATTATATTACTGATCTTTTTAAAAATAGACTATTTTATTAAAATTTACTTAATGATTTTGATGAAATTTACTTGATGCTTCGATGTTTTTCCCAGATTAATTAGAATATACTACATGAAACCGTTTGTGGACTTTTAGATGTGTGGGATTTTACATTTAATCGGAATTTTTTTCTTTCGTGTATATCAAAAATGAAGGGAATTCAGCAAACTCTCAATTTAAATATTTTTTTAAAAATAACCATAAAATTCAATGTTAAATCCATATCCAAAAATATTAAATACACCCCACGGAGAACAAGTAAAAATAAGAAAAAAAACTATTCGCTTTTGTATTATTTATCTTTAGAGATCAGTTTAGGTGCGAAATGTATTATATTTCTTACTAAGTTTACGTGATGTGAACTGACCCAAACTATTCATGAATAGTTACAGTTAATTTGCACTATTTCAGCAAAATGGTAATATATAAATGTAATTGCTTTCGAAAACTATTTCCATTTGGATTCTAAGTGGATATTATAATCACGATACTTCTCTGGTTCATGATAATTTGAATTTTACTTATCTTTTGGAAATTGTTTGATTTAATTTGAACAAAATTTAATATCCGGGTGCTTAATATATTTCAATTTTGAAAAACAATATTGCATTTAATCGGTTATTTTATTTTCATTTTTGAAATTAATCGAAAAAATCCTTGATTTTGAATTGAAATAATGGAAAAATTACTTGAGATTTTTGCTGGTTTCGGGTGTTTCTTATGCATTTTTTAAACAGAAATTTTAAATGAAAAGGAATATATTATTAACTTATTTGTTAATACACACAAAGAACATAAATGACTAAGATACTGCAAATAAGAATAGGTATAGTTGTCAAACTAATCATTCATCTTTAAGATTTAAGTTTGGAAATTAAATGTATTTTATCAGTAATGTACTTAATGTGAACTGACTAAAACTGTTCATGCACATGAATAGTTATCGTTAGTCTGTACTGTTTGAACAAAATCGCATTTAGTATATTACTAGAATTGTTTTCGGAAAATCATTTTCATTTGTGTTCTGAGTATTAGTGGATATTTTAATCACGATATTTTCCCGGTTCATGATAATTAGAATTTTACTTATTTTACGAAATTTGTTTTATATTATTTGCGCTAAATATAATATCAGAGTGTCTAATATTTTTGGAAGGTGGAAGATAGAATTGCCTTTAATCTCCTTCATTCCAAAGCAAAAATAATAATACAAATACTTATTCATTCATTTTTCCCAAATAAAAGGATAAATGACAGAAAAAAATTATTTGCTAAAATTGATCCTTTTGGCGCCTTAATAATTTAGTTTAAAAAATATGGCTCAAAGCCTAAAACCCCCCCTTAAAATATCAATTTAATAACGATTAGCCTAAATTAACGCAATCACAAATTTAAGAGTTTAAAACAAGTAAATAATATGGAAATCCTCAAAAAATGTACATATATATGCATGAAAATTAGTTAAATACTTATGAAAATTTATAATTTTTTTTTGGTCACACTGTCTTTTGTACATTTTTAGGCATTTTGCAAAATCAGATGAAAATAACATTTATTTTACGAGGGATTCAGCTTAGATGCAGGCAATGATTCGTTTTCTTTCAGCACAAAAAACATTCAGCTACTGAAAAGTGATGTAAAAATGTAAAAAACCATTTTAGTTATTATTAAAGACATTTTAGTTTTTATAAGCAAAAGAACAGAGGTTCCCAAATGTTGACTCAGGGACCGAAGAGATTAAGCAGATTTTTTAGTTTCAATTTTGAATTTAACCCGAAACTTCTTTGATTTTGAATAGAATTAAAATAAAAATTATGTCAGGCTTTTGTTGGTTTCGAGTGCTTCTTGTAAGTTTTTTAAAAAAAAAAAAATTAAAAGAAAAAAATTATTAACCTATTTATTGATACATACAAATGAAGGAAATAAAAAACGGGGAAATTGTAAATCAGAATGTAGTTGTCAAATGAACCATTTCTATTTGAAGAAAAGTTTACAAGTAAAATGTATTTTATCACTTAGTAAATGCATGTAATGTGAATTCAATGAAATTGTTCGTATAATTTAGTCTTATGAAATTATTCTTAAAGTTTGTCTGCACAATTTTGCAAAATTGTAATCAAAATATAATTTTTTTTTCTTTTTAAAAATTATTTCCATTTTTTTTTAAATCGAGTATTGAAAGTACTAAAGTTATACTTAAATGCAACACAATAAATTTACTCAATATACAGGGTGTCCCAAAAGGTCATGTCCAAACGGCACACATGGTTGTGTCAGGTCATTAGGAAACAGAATTACATAGGAAAGGGGGGTCGGAAACGCGATTGTAATCCGCTAGAGGGCGATAAGCGATGTCAGACGAAAGCGCGGGCAGTCGCGGACATCGGCGCCTGCGGCGCCGATGTGAAGCATGCATCGCAGCTAATGGGGCCAATTTTGAGCACTTACTATGAGTTGTAGCATTTTTCTTTTTTATTTGGTACTGTTTTGTTGTAAAATAAAGATATTTTACACCGTTTGTTATCTTTTCTTTGCGTGACGGTTACGATGCAATTTCACTGTTTAGATCGCGTTTCCGACCCCCCTTTCCTATGTAATTCTGTTTCCTCATGACCTGACACAACCATGTGTTCCGTTTGGACATGACCTTTTGGGACACCCTGTATATTTAGTTTGGTTCAATATCTGATTAATAATGGCCCAATTACCTTTCTGTACAACTTTGAATTCAAATGTATTTTGTAGTCAATTTTTTACTCCCAGAGTTTTAAATAACAATTAGTACATTTACTAAAATTGTTCTTGCACAGCTACTGTTTCAGAAAAGTCACAGTTTAAACATTATACTAATTTTACCGAAAATAATTTCCTTTCTCTCTGAGTATTAAAAGTGCTTAAGTTAAACAGTTAAATTTTTAACAATGCATTTTCTTTTACTGATTTAACCGAAAATGTTTAGCTGTATTTAGTTCGGTTCAGCATTGAATTTATAGCCTCACCATTTTATTATTTTAAAGGTGTGCAACTTTGAATTTAAGTATAGTTTGTAGTTAAATGCCATGTCACACTCTGTCTTTTAATAATTCCTGCTTAAAAATGGTTATATTTACCACAGAAAATTAAGTATTCTATTTAAATATAAAAGAATAAAGGCATTAATGTTTCTTCACATAAATTGTATTTCGATAAATGAATTGCTGTACCTGTACATTAATACTTAAAGCAAATAGTGTCAAATAAAATGGTATATTTAAAGATCAAGAATGCAATTTCCAGGGTGAAAAAGTGACATATGACTTGATTTATAAAATCATGAATGGATCGAATCATCTACAGCTGATAAATTTTCCTTAAATTTGATTGAATTATGTCTTACAAAAAGACAATAGATAAGACAGAACGAAAAAAAGTGTGTGCTGAAACAGCATAAATAGTACTAAAGTGGTATTATGATTTTCTGGACTTCACAGTAAAAACAAAATAATGCTGCATTTTAAAAGTGTTAAAAATGATAAGCATTGTCGTTGATTGATTATCTCATGGCAAAAAGATTGATAAAAGACTGAGCGAAAAAAAGGTGTATCCCGAAACAGTGTAAATAGTACTAAAATTGCATTTTTTTCCCACTCTTCAAAGTAAAAACAAAATAGTGGTCCATTTTATAAGTGCTAAAAAAGATAAGTGTTGTCTTGATTAACTTATGGAAAAAAGATAAGTGTTGTCGTTGATTATCTTATGGAAAGAAGATAGATGAAAGACTGAGCCATATATTAATAAATAAATAAATAAATAAAAAATTGTTTGCCGATACGGCATAAAATAACATACTAAAATGGCATGATATTCTGGACTTCGGAGTAAAAACAGTATGTTGCTTGCTCCTTTTTAAAATTGTTAAAAATCGTAGATGTTGTCGTTCAACATAAAAAAAAAAAAAAAAAAAAAAAAAAAAAATGGGTTAAAATGCAATGGGAAATATTTGAAATGTAGTCTCTTTAACTCAAAATAATTTATCTTTGAGGAAAACATTTAGATGTGAAATATGTTTTATGTGTTTCCAGTTGTATATGATTTGAATTGATTGAGATTGATCTCGCACACGTATAATCATAATTATTCTGCATTGTTTCACTAAAAGCGCAGCTCATATATCATTGTATTTGATTTCGAAATCTATTTCCATATATCCACTGATTAATTGCACTATAGAATGCACTGTATGGCACGTATTTACTATACTATATTTGGATGTACTATATTTGCATAAAACCCCTGATATTTTTGCTTCATTTTAGGAATAACTGATTTTGTGTTGATTCGATAGACGATCAATTACAGAATTTTCAAGCTGTGTTTTTCAAACTTTTACAGCAGTTACTCTCTATATATAGCTAACACAATATACAAATGAAATTTTAATATCGTTGACGCATGCGCAATGAAAAATTATTTACTAAACCTGCTCATTTTTCATACAATTTTTATTATTTTTTAATTCTGATGACAGGGTATTGTGTACATTATTGTTTGTCACATTTTCAGAAAAGAGCATTATGTTATATTAAGAACTTTGCAAATTATAAGCAAAAAACTTCGAAAAATTCTGGACTGTTTTTATAAAAACCTTAATTTCTCTACGAGTACACATAAAAATAAGCACAGTACATTACAATAAGCCACTTAATCATAAGCTACAGTTCGAGCGCTTTTACTACATTAGTTTTGACATGGATATCCAAAAGTTATTCGTTCTTTTTCAATTTGTTGACAATCCCGTATAGAGTTTCGGAAAGAAATCTTCACAGGAATTTGTGACATGTACACTAGCTGGGACAAAGATAAGCGCCCACTTGCGATTTTAGATATTTTGTTAAATATCTAGAAAAATACATGAGGAAATTATCTTAACTCTAAAAGTGTAAATATAATAGGAAAAGACATAAATTTCCGTGAAGATTTTTTCCCAAAACTCCAAAGGGGACCGTCAACAAATTAAAAATGAATATCTTTTGGGTAACCCTGTCAAAATTAATGTAGCAAAAGCGTTCAAACTGTAGATTATGATTAAGATGTAGATTTGTAATAAACTGTGTTCATTTTTATGTTGATGGAATGTATTCTCGTAGAGAAATTAAGGATTTTATAAAAATTGTCCCAAATTTTTTCAAGATTGTAGTTTATAATTTGCAGAGTTCTTAATATTAAACAATATTCTTTTCTGAAAATATGACAAATAATATTGCACGCAATACCCTGTTATCAGAATTAAAAAATAATAAAAACGGTATGAAAAATGAGTAGGTTTACAAAATAATTTTTCATTGCGCATGCGTCAAAGATATCACAATTTTATTTGCATATTATGTTAGCTAAATATAAGAGCAACTTTTGTGAAAGTCTCAAAATTACAACTTGAAAATTCTGAAAATAATTGTGAATAGAATAAGATGAAAATCCGTTATTTCCAAAATGAAGCAAAAAGAAGAGGGGGTTGTATCCGTGTATTCATTGATTAGTGTCAATTTAGAATACACAATATGGTACGATAAAAACGACATTTGGATAAAATCCTTCATTTTTTTGCTTCAGTTTGTGAACAAAGGATTTTGTGCTTATTCTATAGACGATTACTTTCAGAATTTTGAAGCTATGTTTTTGAGACTTACACAAAAGTTGCTCTATACATTTAGTTAATATAATATGCAAATTAAATTTTAATATCGTTGACGCATGCGCAGTGAAAAATTGAGTAAACCTACTCATTTTTCATACAATTTTTATTATTTTTTAATTCTGATAACAGGGTATTGCGTGCAATATTATTTGTCATATTTTCAGAAAAGAATATTATTTTATATTAAGAACTCTGCAAATTATAAGCAAAAATCTTGAAAAAATTTGGGACTGTTTTTATAAAAACCTTAATTTCTCTACGGGTATATTCGCCATCGACATAAAAATGAACAAAGTCTATTACAATAAGCACCTTAATCATAATCTACAGTTTGAACTCTTTTGTTATGTTAATTTTGACAGGGTTATCTAAAATATATTCATTTTTTTAACTTGTTGACGGTCACCTTTGGAGTTTTGAGAAAAAATCCTCACAGAAATTTATGACTTTCCCTATTATATTTATGCTTTTAGAGTTTCAAGATAATTCCTCATGTATTTTTCTAGATATTTAACAAAATGTCTAAAATCGCAAGTGGACGGTCATATTTGGCCATATAGTGTATAATTCACACGAAAGTTGTTTAAGCAATAACAAATGTCCAAAGATGCATGTAACAAACATGCAACGAAGAAGCAATGTTATCCCGATAGATATCCCATTACTCAAAAATTGGCATGATCGTACAGCTACTCCATTGAAAAAATCTAGACTTTTTCAATGAAAAGTAAAGCCTTTTTAACAAAATAAATTAAACAAATGAATGTAATTATTTAAACAAATCTTTATTTCGTTTTTGAAAATGCTTCTTTGAATATTTAACTTAGTGTATTAAAAAAAAAAAAAGTTCAATTTGCATTTTAAAATTTACTAGTAGTAGTTGGTCTTTTAAAATTTGTTGAAATGTAAAACACAACTTTTTATATGTTTATTTTATCATTTAAAAAACGTTTTGTTGTATTTTATTCAAACGGATAAGAATTTTGCTTTTGCTTCATTAGATTTGACAGTGTTATCCAAAAGATGTTCGTTCTTTTTCAATTTCTTGACGGTCCCTATAGGGTTTCGGGAAAAGATCTTCGCGGAAATGTATGACCTGTACTGTTATTTTTACACGCTCAGAGTTATTTCAGGATAATTCCTCGTGTATTTTTCTAAATATTTAACAAAACGTCTAAAATAGCAAGTGGCCGATCATATTTAGCCATATAGTGTACATCATTTAAAAGCAGACTTCATTTGAAATCATTTAATACTAATAACTTTTTTCTACGTTTATTTGTTGCAGAATTAGTTGGGGATGTGTGGTTTTTTTTCTCCACGACTGTGCATTATACGTCTGTATGTCTTTGTGTCTTGTGGTTATTCTAATTGCCTAACCATTCTCAAATTCATTTGAATTTGTCTCGGATTCATATTAATTATTAATGTTCTCAATGTATGTTTCAAATTAAAATAGTCAGTGAATAATACTTCTAGTTTGTGTACAGGCATACTAAAAAAGATTTTGTTACATTACGGATGATTTGAAAATCGTATTAGGGGCTGTCCATAAATGATGTCACATCTTTTTTCAACATTTTTGACTCTCCTCCCCCTCTTTCTCACAAGATGTCACGCTTCACCATAGCCCCTCCGTCCCCCTTTTTACACGTCATGCATATATAAATGCAATTCGAAATAACGATTTACGTTTAAATCATATTTCAAATTTTATTTTTTAATTTCAACTATGTGTTTTAATGACATTTGTGAGCATAACATTAAAAAATTGAGAGTACTTATTTTCTATGAAATGAAATTTAGGTTTAGAGCAAAAAACATATTTAATATATAATAGTAATAAATTATTAATATGAAGAAGCAATTGAAAATAATAGTATTTTTGTAATTTGAAATGTAGTTTAATATGTATTCGGCTTTAAATAATATATTTATTTTATTATTTATTATTAACCAGGGGTGTAGACATAAAAATAACAGTGGATATACTCTCAAAATAGAGGGTATACCCTAGAGTGTGTTTACTATAACTTTTTTGAGAAACAGTGGTTATACGGTACTCCTTTAAAATATCCAGAGGGTATACGGTGTATACCCCCGTATACCCTCCACTCCATCCCTGATTATGACATGATTTGTAAAATCTTATTGAATTAATTCAATCATTAAAAGCGAAAAATTTTTCTTTAAAAATACATTTGGTGAAAGTTTCATCATCTAATTTTTCGCTTGTTGTTAGAAAATAAATAAGGGATTGCATGAAAAATGCGCCGAAATAACGTTAAGTAACGATAAAATGCTGTTATGACTTTCTGAAAAAATAAGAACAAAAAATTCCATTTTTAAAAATGTCAAAAATGATAAGTATTCACCTTTTGAAGTGAAAAAGGAGGAAAACGTCTAATGGAAAATTTTTTGAAAGAAAAATGCAATTATCAAACGAGAACCATTTATCCTAGACATGAAGTAATGTACGAACAAATGTAATGTATTTTATATCTTACCGAACATATGTCACGTAAATTAATTAAAATCCTACTGGGACATTCATAATTATTTTGCACTCTTTAGCTAAACTGTAGCTAATGAATCATTGTAATTGATTCTAAAAAAAATTTCTATTTGTTCTCGTTTTGAGTGCTAAAAGTACAGAAATTAATGTCGCAAAATTCTTTTTTTATACTAAATAAAATTTTGTTTAAACAAACGTAAAGTTTTTGTGTAATTGTTTTCTAACTGCGTCTTTGTAGCTAATTTATATTGTATGTATGTATATATGTGTCTAATTTTTATCTTGCAACTAGCAGATAGATACTGGATTGCATGAAAAATATTTCAAAATAACGTAAAAAATGTTAAAATGCTAATTATGACTTTCTGGGGGAAAAAAATGCCATTTTTAACAGTGTCAAAAATAATAAGTGTTGTCGTTTGAAGTGAAAAACTAGGAAAACGTCTAATGGAAAAAGTTTTGAAATAAAAATGTAACTATCAAACGCAAATCATTTATTCTACACATGAAGTGATGTTGTAGAAATGAAATGCATTTTATCTTACGTAACATATGTGATGTGAATTGATTCAAATTCTACTAGGACATGCATAATCATAATTACTTTGCATTGCTTTAGCAAAAGTATCATTAATGACTCATTATAATTTATTCTAAAAAATGTTTCTATTCCTGCTGGTTCCGATTGCTAAACGTGCAGAAATTAATGTCGTATTTTTTTTTTTTTTTTCTTCGCAAAATAAAATATAGTTTAAACAGATCTTAAATTTTTGTGTAACTGTTTTCTGATTGCGTCTTTGCAGCTAATATATATTGTGTATATGTATGTAATTTTTGTCTTGGAGCAAGAAGATAGATAATAGATCACATGAAAAATGTGTCAAAATAACGTAAATAATGATAAAATGCTATTATGACTTTCTGAAAAAAAAATATATATATATATATATATACAAAATATTCCGTTTTTAAAAGTGTAAAAAAAGATAAGTGTTGCCGTTGAAGTGAAAAGGACGAAAACGTCCAATGGAAATTTTTTTGGAATAAAAATGTTGTTATCAAACGCGAACCATTTATTCGAAACATGAAGAGATGATGTAAGTAGAAATGTAGAAATTAAATGTATTTTATTTTACTGAACATATGTAATGTGAATCGATTGAAATTCTACTTGGACACACATAATCACAATTATTGTGCATTTTTTAAGCAAAAGTGTAACTAATGAATCATTATAAGTTATTCTAAAAAATGTTTCCATTTTGTAAAATATTCAAGAATGATTTCAATCGTTAAAAACTGACAATTTTTCTGTAAATTGAAAAAAAAAATGTATTTGCTGAAAGTTTTATGATCTAATTTTTATCTTGCAGAAAGAAGATAGATAATAGCTTCTATGAAAAATGCGTCGAAGTAACGTAAATAATGATAAAATGCTATTATGACTTTCTGAAAAAATACGAACAAAAAATATCATTTTTAGAAGTGTCAAAAATGATAAGTGTTGTCATTTGATGTGAAAAAGGAGGTAAACGTCTACTGGAAATTTTTTTGGAATTAAAATGTAGTTATCAAACGTGAAACATTTATCCTAGACATGAAGTGATGTATGTAGAAATGAAATGTATTTTATATCTTACAGGAACATAAGTGATTTGAATTGATTGAAATTCTACTGGGACGCGCATAATCATAATTACTCTGCATTGCTTTAGCAAAAGTATTATTAATGAATCATTATAATTGATTCTAAAAAATGTTTCAGTTTGTATTCGTTCTAATTTTAAAAGTAGAAAATGTCGTAAAATTAATTTTTTACTCTAGATAAAATTTAAACAGCTACAAAATTTTTGTGTAACTGTTTCCCATTTGTGTCTTTATAGCTAATATATATATATATATATATATATATATATATATATATATATATATATATATATATATATATATATATATATATATGCTACAGACAATTTTATTAATCTATTATTATTAATAATAACGGACTATTATTAATAACCAAATTATATCCTACCGCGGCTGTAAGCCTAACTGTTCGAAGTTTTCGTGGTATTCTACGATCGTTGCGTAAATACGAGTTAGGTTCCCTTAGAAAGACCCCCACGAAGGGCACTCTCCCCTGGGCCTATATCCCTCGTGTAGATAATCGGCCGATACAAAATAAACCAAACCAAACCAAATTATATCCAAATAAACCGTTAGTATGATAAATTTATTAGAATTTGTCAAATTAACCAGTTATTAATAACCAAATTATATCCAAATAGACCAATTAATGTGATAAATTTATGAGAATGTATCAAATTAACCTGTTATTATTATTAATTACCAATCAAGGTTGGTAAATGTAATAAAATTCAACTTGTTTAGCTTGAGATTTTTATTTCGTATACGTTTTTTCTAAATATCCGTTGCTAAAAGTAAAGCGTTTCAAAGCTGTATAACTTATTATTTGAATATTTCAGCGTTTAATTTTTTTTTATGTAATTCATAGAGTAATTATAAAAATAATTATTTTAAATTGCTTAGTCTTTGCGTTTTAAGTATTTTTTATAGTGTTTTTAAGAAGTTTTTTTCTGTTCATAAGTAGTTTTTACGTTGTCAACTGTGGACAGATGGATAAATCAGATGACGACTATAGATGCTACATATTTATATAATTATGAACGTACGTTAAAAAAAAGAAAAAAAAAAGCTGAATATATTCCGAAAGAGAAATTTTCTTTCATAGATATTATTCCACCCTAGACAATTTATTGTATGGAAAATCTGTCGTCGATACTTAAGTCTTTCAACGTTTGTCACATTTTCGCTTTTTATAGAATTTTGCCGTATACTGTAAAATAAATAAATAAATAAATAAATAAAAAAATAAGAACGGACGTCTCTACGGAGATTCTGCTGGTAATCGGAATGCTGGTTGCAATTCACTGTGTTTTTAACGAAAAACTGTAAGTTCCAGAAAATTTTTCAAAAAACTGAATTTTATGGAATTTTTTCCGTTACAAAACAGTGAATTGTACTGGCGTCTTGATTTCTATCAAAATTTCCATAAAATCGTCTCTTTTTTTTTTTTTATTTATTTATCCAATCGCAAGCTTGACACTGCTGCCCCCCCCCCCCAAATAAAGACAATACTGAGTATCTTCACAGCAGATTTATTGCTCTCTATTTTCTTGCCACAATTCATCGCGTTTTTTTCTTCCTAATTTAAATTAATGGTTAGAATATTTCAGCAAATGATACAATGCCATTGATATCCACACAAACAGAAACTCATTAATCACCCGTTTACAATAAATAATATTTTGGCGGTCTGTAAACTGCTGTAAATATAAATGATTTAAATAAATAGTTTGTCAAGTACAGCGGGGTATTTAAAGTCTGACACTTTCTCATAAACAAAGTTTTTAGTGTAGAAAAGATGCCACATACGTTATTATATGATTTATACATAAAAAAAAATCTTATAGAATGGGCTGGATAGTTTATAGTGGGCAATTTATCTTTAACCTTAAACGACATTCGCTGAGAATATGATGGAATTCTATTTTTCATTTTATAGCATGAAAAGAGGTAATGGGCGGAACGAAAAATATGTGTCGTAACAGCGTAAATAGGAATACAATGTCATTATACCTTTTTTTCCTTTTTTTCTTTAGACTTCCGAGTTAGGAGAAATGGTTTCCGCTTTTAAAAGTGCCAAAAAATGGGTTATAGATGTTTGTGTCGTTCGCAAGTGATAAAAGCAAGAAAAAATATATAGGGATAGAAATATTGTAAATAAAAGAATAGTTATGGAACGGAACATATTTTTTTAGCTATTGTTAAGCCTACAGATTTAAAGGGGCTGGTCACTTGGTTTCTCAATTCCCCACACTAATGACTATGGGCGTTTGAAGCATTCGCATATTTAAAATATCTGATCGGGAAATTAATATTTTTAACTTCCAATTTTTGTATTAACTTCTTAAAAGATGCGTCTGTTTTTCTTAGTTTTCGAAATTTTTCTAAAGTGAAATTTAATTTTATATGAAGCGTTAAAATTTTAATCGCAGTTCGTCGGTTTTTAACACATAAAAAATTAAACATAGTGTGATAAATCAGAATTATCACAGGTTTTTAAAGGAAAATAGCAGAAATATGCATTTATTTCTGAAATAGACTTCGCCATAAACTGTTAACTTATAGTGACTCTTATTCTCAAAGTGAAACTGGCGGCGATATTATAAAGAATCGCTATATCATTATCGATCAACGAAACCAACAGGTCGGAGACAGTCGGATGAATGGGTCGACGAGCGGCGTCTCCCTTTGATGACACTCCGACGCAAAGTGAAAATACGAGACGGCCGGCAAGCCAGACATCCTGGCGCCGTTACTGGGCGGTCTGGAGTGAAGCTCAGGTGCCAATAGGAGCACGATTTTATTATCAGAGATTATTTAAACAGAGAAAGATCATTAATGTTAGTGATTGGTTTGTGATCTCTAAGGGGGGGGGGGTCTAGAGAAAAATCTGATCGGGCTAAGAGAAGGAAGCCAGAGAGGAGTTCAGTGCTCTCTCGGATAGAGTGAAGCAGCTCGAAAAGTGAGCTGGAAGAGAGGATCCCGCTAGAGGATCTTAGAGGCTGATCTGATCGCAGAGGCCTGTGTAGAATCGCCGAGTGTGCTCTCGCCAGGAGAGTCAGTGATTGTTTCTCGTCTTAAGAGGTTAGATAAAGTGATTACCTGTGACTTTTAGTGAGCAGTAAATAGCTCGATAGAGGAAGTTCTAACTTCTACATCTTGTGTAAGCTAACGAATCGTCTAACGGACTTTACGTTAATTACGAACTTTGGGGTTAAGGAACTCTAACTGAACTAAAGTTGAAGCTGGTTGGTTAAAGAGCCTATGGGCTTTATTATAATTTAAATGCTGTATATATTAATTCAGAGGATCTTTTGTGTTTCTACGGATAATAAATTGATTCTCCATTTAATAACCTAGCCTTGATTATTTACCGAGCGGCATTCTACGCCACCAACCTCTTAGGTGATAATCTAAAGAGGGCTAAGACGTTACAATAGAAATATTTTGAGAACTAAGGAAAAAAAAATTATAGAGATAATTTAAAATCACTAACTCAAAATACTATTTATAGATTTTCAATTTTTTATCATTTAAATAAACCGAAATATATAAGTTTCAATTATGATTCAGAATTAAAAAAAAAAATATATATATATATATATTAATTTAAATAAAAACAAAAAATGTATAAAGTAAATATAAAATAGATTTAACTTAAAAAAATTCAAAAGGAATATTTTTCAATTTGCTGAATCAAAATTAAAGAAGAAAAAAAAAACCAATTTTGAACCATTTATTTTTAACTTTTCTTGACTTATAACAATTTTAATGCGAGAAATGGTGGAAAAATCTATTTTCCCAAGTTGTCATTTTCATGATTACCATTGCTTGAACGCTAGATTTTGAAAACAAACCAAAACAAAGAAAGAAAAAAAAATCCTGTTTCATTTAAGACAGAAACATGATTGAAACACCATTTTAAGCGGGGAAAAAATTTGTACAGTAAAATTATTTTAGAAAATTTGACGATTTTTGTGTTCCGTATCCCCTTAAGAGTCCTGAGACCTCTTACTTTGAAATGAGTTTTAGACATTATTAATTCAGAAGTCACCCAATATACTGATAAAGAAAAGTCGGATTTCAATGCGGGTTGCTTTGCATGTTCGTAGTTCGTCGGATTTCACTTAAAATGAAATTCCTATCTTGTCTTGTATACAAAAAATGAATGTAGCTCCCCAAATAGCCCTTCTTAAAAGCTTTCATAACAAGTGTGTAAATGTGATGGACGACCACACAAAGGATTTCGTTTAATGTTCCTTTCAAAATACTTTCTTTTATTTAACACATCCTAATCATTATTTTATGATTATTAAATCCTTACACAAATAGCTCCACAATTAATTTTAAAATGATTTCAAAAGAAAGCTTTAAAAAATATTCAAAAAGTCAAATTATTTAAATAGAATTCAAAATTCCGAATTTTCTAAAATTTAGCAGACGTTTAAATAAAATTTAAAACTTTCTAAAAACAATAGCAACAACGACAAAAATAACGAAAATTAAAATGTTGAAATTTGTCAAGTGTAGTGGATGTTAAACAAAATTTTAAAATTTCGAAGTTTTTCAAAACAACATTTTTTGACAGAAATTTAAAATTACGAAATTTCAAAAATTTAGCCGAAATGTAAACAAAATTTAAGATTTTTTGACAATGTCTCAAAAAAAGAAACAATGTTTTTCAACAACTTCTAACCTTAAAATGGCCAAAAAAAAAAAAAAAAAAAAAAAAATCCTGAAAATTTAAATTTATTAGATAATAAAATCTGTGAAAAAATAATCAAACTCCAACGCGCAGCTTTAAACCAGGATGTTTTTGTAACGAAGTTGAACATATTATCCCCCCCCCCCCCTCATCCAGCCATCTAGTCAACGCGAAAAATACTGTAATTAATGGTTTGTTTTAAAATCTAAATCACAAAAATGGATAGATTTTATTAAATTAGTTATTTAATTAAAATAATAAGACTTTTGCAAAATTTCACGATTTCACTTGTGATTGGAGATACTCAGCTGTAAGTATACACAAATTTTCAACTTTATATGCATAGTTTTTGAGAACGAAATCTGTGACGATCAGGGAGAAGAGTCAAGGGTTTTTTCAGATAAACGATACCCTAAAAAGAAATGCCAAACAAATATGGTATTTCATATGTATACAAAAATTGTTTTTTATTGATACGAAGGTTAAATGTAAAAGCGAACGTAAAGGAAAGCAAAAACAAGCAGAAATAATATTTCTTCTTTAAAATAAAAACAACCAGAATAAATTATACCTACTAACTTTTATAAATGGAGTCCCTTCCTCAATAACCGGAACTCTAATGTTTCTTGCTTGAACCTTCTATTTTACAATGAAAAAGGTCAGTATGACTTTATGAAATCTTGTAATAGTTGTATGCTAATTTTTACTGTCTCATTGTGCTTTTCTTTACGTTAGTTTTCACACATTACTTATTTATTTTATGATTTAGTATAAATCTTAAAAGAGTTTGTTGGTGATGTTAATCGGTTCAGGTTGAATTCAGACACTTCGGGAGGATTTTTTTTGTTTTCGGAGGTTGGAGGGTCTAAATTACACCTTTTTCACTATTGAAAACACAACATCTCAAATCTTACGGGGGGAGGGGATGTCCCCCCTCACACCGTCCACCCCCTGTATTAAATACTGAATCCACTAACTCTCTTTCCTTTCGTTGCGCCAGTGTCTTTCCGCAAAAAATTTAGAAATGAAATTTGTTTTATCGCTTACCAGTTGTGTTTGATGTGAATTTATAGAATCTATATTCGCACGTCAGTCGCATTTGTCTTAATTAGTCTGCACTGTTTCAGCGAAATAGTAGTTAATATATCACTGTAATTGCTTTCGAAAATCATTTCCATTTGTACTAGTTCCGAGAATTAATGGATATTTTAATCACAATCTTTTCCTGGTTCATGGTAATTAGAATTTTACTTATCCTTTTGGAAATCGTTGTTAAATTTTATTTGCACAAAATTCAATATCGGAGCGCCTAATAGATTTCACTGCTGAAAGACAAAATTGAATTCAATCCATTATTTGATTCTGATTTTCGAATTTAATCTGAAATTTGTTTGATTTTGTCTGATTTAATTAAAAATTGCCTATTTATTTCATGGTCTTTAGAAAGTTTTGCTAATTTCACATATTTTATAATATTTCATATGCATCATTTAAAATCCAAAATGAAAAAAAAAAATCTATTACTATTTTTCGACGCACATATAATAAAACACAAGTCTAATGCTAACATAAGAAGGCGTTTAAATCAGTTATATATAAAAAATTTCATACGACAACTCTGCCATCAATAAATTTTTCTTTTCTTATTTCTTTTACAGGTTTTTTTTCTTTTTATTAATTTTTTTTCAAGAGTATGCTTGTTTTTTACAACGGCATTTGGAAAAGGATTCTTTTTAACTAATCATATTAACTAAGCGCTTAAACTTTTGTCTACGAAACGAATCTAAATTGCTAAGATACATAGATTGCAAAATTATTTCTGTTTTTAAGGACTATCTGTTTTCTGAATAATCAGAACGCTTCATAGCCATTTATGTGGCGTTCTCATTTGTCAGAAAATAGATGATCTTTAAAATCAGAGTTATTTTTTTTTTCATTATATTTTTAACAATGTGCTAATTCTTATATACAAAAGTAAACCAATAATTAAGCACATGAACTCGTCCCTCATTAAATTAAATTAGTTCAATTAATCGATTACATTCAGTCTGATAAAAATAAATCTATATAAAAATAAATAAATAAATGAATAAAAAATGCAGACATCCATTGCCCAAGGCAAAATGTTTGAATGCTTCTCATTGAGTTAATAAAAATCTATAAAATCATCATTTTTATAACGATTAAAACGTTTCTTACGTAATAAGAGTCATATATTATGTATGCCATGGATTCAACATTGATATTCATGGTCCAATCAGAAAACTAATAAAATGCGGACATCACAAGGATTTATATATATCTCAGATATCGCTATACTCGACCGAGATTCAAAATGGATTCCATATTCCAAATGGTTAATTAAAGCACAGAAATTTTACATCCTTAGCATCTTTTTAGCTCACAGGCTATCAAAGCCTGGGAGCTTATGTGCCCGTCCGTTCTGTATGTGCGTATGTGCGTATCGCGATAGCTCATGATAAAAATATCCGATTCACTTGAAATTTTGGATATATGTGTATTCTGATAAGGCGCTTCCCTGATTACTTTTTGGAGTTCATTCGAAATGTATAACAGGGGGAACGGGGGCTAATGCCTCTCCCCTTAATTTATATAAATTGGTTTTTCATGCAGAACCATCAGTTTTCGTTCGAAATTTAGATGTATGATCATTCTGATGAGACACTTCCGTTATATTCATTGGATAAGTATAAAGAAGGGGAACGGGGGGGTTCATGGCCATCCTTTTAATTGATAAAAATGGGTTTTAACGTGCAGAATTATCAGTTTTTGTTCAAAATTTTTATGATAAATCATATCCCTGATTAGATTAATGGGTTCAATGATTAAGTATAAAACGGGGAAATGTAGGGAGCTGCCCCCCCCTTAATTTGTTTTTTGAATGGAATTAACCCTTGAAAATATTAGGCTGCAATATACAATTAGTATACGTAGACTGTGAGCTCAATGCCATCAGTTTAACTGGGCAATATTCTTTTTATTTCCTTTTTTGACTAGTAATTTGATATTCATCTTAGTAAGATTTTGAAGGAAAACGTATCTTTTTTATCATCTAATATGTTATGGATCGCCACATTATGTGACATTATGTGACATTATTTTTTTATGTGACATTATATTACAACCCACATTGTCTTGACGAAGTCTAACAATATATCGTCTGTCAAAATTAGTGTGATTGTTCTATAAAGCTATGTCGGACTATTCGAAGTTTATCTATACACAGATACATTAATTTAAAAGCAATATTGGAACACAATGAATATCCGAACATTTAGTGATATAATAGCCATTATTATTGAAATATTTCTTTCTAAATCAAAGTCTGCACGTATCTTGCATCATCTAATAATAAATCAAAAGACTGAATGGAATGTGCTTTTGTTTTTTGATAATAATGTTAGATCAAAAAGTATTCGGATATTATAGAAAATGGTGGGATATAGAGTCAAGGAGAGTGGTTTTTTGAAAGAACTTTAAAAAAGAATTGATTTGTTGAAAATGCTTAGTTTGTTTCGTAGTCAAGCAGTAGTAACGTTTGTAAGTAATTATTTCACTTAATGCTTAGAAAGGTTGTAATTTTTAGTAGGAAGTTTGAGAAATATACCTGAAAAATATTTAAATGCAAGTAAAGTTCAATCTATAAATTTGATCTTGCTAGTGAATATGAAGTTTTCCTCTCAAAGTTCTTATAAGGGAACTACTTTTGGTTTTGCTCATATTTAGCATCGAGATCTGGTGTATTTTATAGCCTTATACATAAAAGTTAGAGAACCTATAAAGATTTTCTGTTAAAATAATATTTTATATATGTTCTCACATTTCAATTTTTTTATTAGATTTTCATGTATTTATTTCACGTCAAAAGTTTGCCAAATAAGACGTTAAGGCACTAAGAAGTTTTCGTTTGCCTTTTTTTGGGGCTGCCACATTCAGCTAGGGTTGCTGAAAAATCTACTTTTAAAAAAAGACAACTTTTTCTCCGCCAAAAATGTGAAAATATAATGTAATTTTTCAAAACCAAATTTGTAGATTTTCGAAGAATTTTTTAAACTTTTTTCAATTTTTTATATTTATTATTAACTAATTTATACTTTTAAATATTTTTCTTGCAAAAAGAAAGAAAAAAAAAACCTATAATACTTTGATAAGTGGTCTCGAAAAAAGCTTTTTCAGAAAGTTATGCTGCTGCAAAATCAAAAAATGTGACTTTAGCAGAATTTTTTTTTTTTTTTTCGGTTCTCCAACTTCCTAATATAGCGCTTTAAAATACACCAAATCTCAAAGCTAGGTTCGAGCAACACCATAAGTGGTTCCCTTGTTATACAAAGTTTGGAACCCAATTGTGCGCGTCGGACTTATCACTTTGAGTTTTTCATGTTTTTTTTTTCGAACCTTGGATTTCTTTGCATAAATATGGATTAGGTTCCCTGAAACAGATGCCAACGGAAGGCACCTCCACCCTTCTGACCCTTATTCCTCACTTAGATAACTGGCCCTCATAAACACCATTACCACCATTCTATAAATTCGAGATATCGGAAGGCAAAAATTTTGTAGGAAACTTGATTCTGTATCATAAATGATTTCATCGGAGGTACGTGCATATGTAAAAGGAAGGTGTGCAAAAATGCATATGGATAATCTTAATACTTATGATATTAAAAAGAAAAAACAAAACCCCAAACATTCATATTATTCTAGGTAATGTAGAACTGAATAAACATGCTTCTCCATTCTATTAAATAACACTATATTAACTACTGTAGATAGTTATAGAAAGCTCTCGGAACTCTCCGCAAGTATTTCATTGCTTAGAATAAAATTTACTTATACAAAAATAATATTAACAATTGATATTTCTTGTATTGCAATATCCTTGATTGAAATTGTTTGGACAATTTCCTTTTTTATATCCCCGCTTCGTCAGGCCCCTGTTTTATTATAAGAAGTATTAATACATAAACTACATGATATGAACTTTAAAAAGTTCACTGTTTACTTAAAAATCAGCAAATAATAATATAAATGCTATAAATTTAAAATGTATATTTTATTCAATACTTTCGGTCCAATTCCCCTCCCCCCCCCCCATCTTTAGAATAAAAAAAATACTTTTACGTTAATAACATTAACACTAACTATCCAAATAACTTCATTAGATTTTAACGAATATTTCATTGTCTGAAACACAACAATTGTTGTTGTTTTGCGTATTATTAAATTCATATTCATATGACAATAGGCAAAGGAGTAGTTTTTTGAGGTGTTTTAAAAAAATATATTACAAGATCTTTTTTTTTACTGATACTGCAACTTTCTAATACTTTTACATTTTATTATACACGATTCTTTTAGTAAAGTAGCCCTTATTTTAAATTTTAAAAAGAAATATGTGTTTAAAATAAAAGAATCTCAAACGATGCAAAGAGAATCAAGCAAATATTTATTATTATTATTACTAAATGCCTAAGCGTTAATGAAGTCATAGATTAAAAACATAGACGCATTCTAACATTACGACGTGAAAACAGTAATAAAGATATTTGTTAAAACAAAAATAATACTCAATTAAAAGACATTTAGTATCAATAGTAGGGGAGAGTGGGGATACTTGAGCATAGGGGATACTTGAGCCACCCCTATTATCTTTACAGTTGATTAATTTTTCTTTCTAAAACTGCCAATATGATAACATATTTATAGTTCTGAACATGTAAAAAAGAAATCGCACATCTTGGTACCATTTTGAAAGTATAGTGATTAATAGTTGTCTTTTCCCTATCTGAAAAAAATATTTGGGTGCATGGTTTTTTTGTTTTTTTGTAATCAAAGTTTTGTTTAAAGTTGCAACTATATACATACATTCAATAAGCATAATTTCAATTGTATTTTGAGTCTAAAATAGTTCTAATTGCTGCATGCTTTATTTAGTAAAACTCTGGGAAACAAAAATAGTGATAGTGGGGATACTTGAGCCAATGAGAGTGGGGATACTTGAGCCATGTCTTAACCATCCTCACTAGAAATTAAACATGGGTGAAACAAACAAAAAATAAAATTCCATCCTTATATTCACTAATAGATATTTTTCTGGAGAAAAGGGAGAATAATTTTTCATTTTATTTTTTTTTTCATAAAAAAATAAAGACCTAAAAATGTTTAAAAATGCATATTTTTTAAATGAAAATGTCTATTTTATTTTTCGATTTGTTCGATTTGACAAACGACCAAAATTCGAACAAAATAGTCTGTCTAGATAAATGTAAACATAGTTTTCAATTTAATTTTCATTAAATGAAAATAACTTTTTAAAACGGTTTTACAGGCTATAATCTCTAATACTTTAATTAGTTAGGTCCAACATAATAAAATATTTATTTTTTAATATAACATATTAAGATTAGTATTTTATATTGAAATCGTAACCTCTGTTGCTGTAACTTTTTTTAACTAAGAAAATTGAAGAAAAATTGGTAAAAAGAGCGCACAAAAACAAGAAAAGCAACAAAAATCTCAGTTCAAACTTACCTACATGGAGCCAAAGAGGAAGACAAAATCTTTTCCTGTGAAATCAAAAAAGTGTTTGAAATAGTAGAATGATACACCTGGCTTATATTCCGACAGCTACTAAACTAAAAGCATGAGTTCGACAATATCATTAGAGGAAAATTCTGTCAATGATGGTGATGATGTGAAAGAAAACCTTCTATTGATGGTTGGTTACTAATAAAATATGCCAGAAAGAAAACTGTAAAAATATTTGTTGGATAAGTGCTTAATATTTTGAAAATGAAATTTGCAAGAAGAATTGCAGATTCCAAATTTAAATGGCTCTGAACTGAGGATGTTTCTACCGTCGTTATAACTGAGGTTCAAATTATCCTTCGACAACCAGTTTTAACGACAAAAAATGATCGTATTACTAGCTTTGTTTTCTTAATTGGTTTTGAAACACTTTACGTTTCATAATTTATCATTCTGTAAAATATTTGTGCAAAAATAAAGCGAAAAAAATTACTTTTGTAGGTATTTTTCCGTAGTGGCTCAAGTATCCCTTCACTATGGCTCAAGTATCCCCGCCATGGGGATACTTGAGCCATGATGTACAACAAAAAATAAACATTTATTATGCATAGAAAAATAGTTCAAAATTTATTGAAAGTGGTTTTTAGTTGAAGGAAAAATATCAAATTTTCATTTTCAATATTTTATTTTATTCTAAAAAAATATAAAAAATTAAAAAAAAATAAAATTCAAAAAATGGCTCAAGTATCCCCATCTTCCCCTACACCAGATTCGAGAGGGTTAAACTTTCGTACTTTCAGTCTTCAATCCCGCAGCTGTCGTCAGGGAATATTTTCATTAATTTTCGTTCTAATTGTTTAAAAGTGTGTGAAGTCTATAATTCTTAAGGTAGCTGGAAATAGAAGTAATAGTGCTTCAGTTTAAACCGGAATTAAACCGAAGCATAATCAGCTCTACTTTCAGCTACCCTAAGAATTAGTCTCCCATTTCAAACGTAGTGACATTTTTGAATGAATGGAACGGAAATTTATGAAAATATTATCTGACGATGTCTGCGAGACTGCAGACCGAAAGAATTCTGAAATTTAAATAAAATCTATATTTTTAAACTTATAATGTCTGTTCTATTATTATTTATCATATTTAAGGATGTATTCGAAAAAACGCTTTTCCACCTTCAACAGCTCAAAATTATCCGATACAATTTCAGACACATTTTTAAAAGTAGAAACATGAAACTTGCTGAGGGGATTCTTGAAGGGACGTATGAGGTGCCGTGTGATGTCATTTTACGCTCAATTGATTAGAATTTGATTTATAAACAATTATCTTCTCAGTATGACCCTTTTTTTCGTTCACAGATCTCCCGCTAGGGGAAAATATGTTCAAAATGCTGTTTTTGATTGCTTTTTTTTTTACAATATTTTCTGCATTTATCAAAGAATCGACAATCACGGCACCTTGTGTACTTTCCAAATATGAGATTTGGAAAATTTGGTGCATTTGAGAGCAAAAATAAATCCAAAAATAAATCGGGAAATAAACAGTTTGAATCGAAATACACCCTTAAAGCAAACGATGTATATATTATGTTCATATTATGTAGGTTATGATTGATCAATGGGAAATATCGCATTTCGTCTATGAATTTATTTAAGTATTACTTTGCGATATCTATATTGATTTACTTGGTTGGATTAACACTCGCAATATCACAAATGATATAAAGCACTGATGGGATGAGATATAAAATGACATTTCCAACGAATAATGGTTTTAAAGTCAGATCACTGAATACACTATATTGCCATTGATTATGGGACACTTGCGATTTTAGACATTTTACTAAATATCTAGAAAAATACATGAGGAATGATCTCGAAATTCTTAGTGTATAAATATAATAGTATACGTCATACATCTCCGTGAAAAATTTTTACCGAAACGCCATAGGGGACCGTCAACAAATTAAAAAAGAATGAATATCTTTTGAATAACCATGTCAAAACTAATGTATCAAAAGCGCTCAAACTCTAGATTATGATTGAATGCCTTATTGTAATACACTGTGTTCATTTTTATGCAAATAGCATGCACACTCGCAGAGTAATTAAGGTTTTTATAAAAATGGTCCTAAATTTGTCCAAGTTTTTCCATTATAATTTTCAGAGTTCTTAATATAAAATAATATTTTTTTCAGAAAATATGACAAACAACATTGCACACAGTACCCTGTAATCAGAATTAAAAAACAATAAAAATTGTAAGAAAAATGAGTAGGTTTACTATATAATTTTTTACTGCGCATGCGTCAAAGATATCAAAATTTCATTTGCATAATATGTTAGCTAAATGTATAGAGCAACTTTTGTAAAAGTCTCAAAATCATAGCTTGAAAATTCTGAAAGTAATCGTCTATAGAAAAAGGACAAAATCCGTTGTTTCCAAAATGAAACAAAAAAATGAGGGATTTTATCCAAATGCAGTAGTACATCCCATATTGTGTATTCTATATTGACACTAATCAATGAACATATGGATACAACCCCTCTTGTTTTTGCTTCATTTTGAGAATAACGGATTTTCGACTTATTTAATTAACGATTATTGTCAGAATTTTCAAGTTATGATTTTGTGACTTTCACAAAAGTTGCTCTATACATTTAGCTAACATAATATGCAAATGAAATTTTGATATCGTTGACGCATGCGCAGTAAAAAATTATTTAGTAAACCAACTCATTTTTCATACAATTTTCATTATTTTTTAATTCTGATTACAGGGTACTGTGTGCAATGTTGTTTGTCATATTTTCTGAAAAAAATAATCTTTTATATTAAGAACTCTGAAAATTATAAGGAAAAAACTTGGAAAATTTTGGGATCATTTTTATAAAAACCTTAATTACTCTGCGAGTATGCATGCTATTTGCATAAAAATGAACAAGCCTTATTACAATAAGGCATTCAATCACAATCTAGAGTTTGAGCGCTTTTGCTACATTAGTTTTGACAGGGTTATTCAAAAGATATTCATTCTTTTTTAATTTGTTGACGGTCCCCTTTGGAGTTTCGGGAAAAAATCTTCACGGAGATGTATGACTTATACTATTATATTTATACTCTAAGAGTTTCGAGATGATTCCTCGTGTATTTTTCTAGATATTTAGTAAAATGTCTAAAATCGCAAGTGTCCCATAATCAATGGCAATATAGTGTATATTGTTTATAGCTCTATGAATATTGTCATTTAAGTTTTATTCAAAGACTTCTAGTTATTATAAAACTGAGTTTTAAATTTCATGACTAAGACCCATTTTAAGTTCAAGAAATGAAGACTTAGAATAGAAAAAGCTGAAAGTACCAACAAATCGAAAATCATTTAACTTCTTCTTTTTTACTACAAATGCTTTAAGTGCCAAATTGAAGAAAGAGGAGAAATCTTTGAAGCACCAACTCTAATAGAAATAATTCAAATAAGAGTAGAAAAATGTCGCTGGTTGAAATTGTCGTACTAAGTGAAATGGAGAACGATGAATGTGACACACAAACTGAATTAGAGAACACTGAATGTGCCATACACAATTAAGTCGAGAAAACTGAATGTGCCACACAGAGTGAAATGAAGAACGCTGAATGTTCCGCAGAAAGTGAAGTGAAAAACGCAGGATACACTGCTAAAAATCTTGTCCTAGATTGAACCAAATTTTGGTGCTCAATAGCTGCCACTGTAAGGTGTTGAAATTTTGAACCAGTATTTGAAGCTCCATTTGAAGCATAGTTCCAATATTAAAAGATAGAAAACCAACGATTATGAATGCACAAATAAAGTATGAAAAGGGAGCAAACAGCTGTTTCGAATCTACTATCGAGATTCTTCTTCAGTGCAGAAACTCAGCGAGCTAGACAAAGCAAAACTGCAAAGAGACAGAGAGACGAAGGCTTATATACCTGCTACGGGAATGACCCCACCTAAAGGAAAGCAACCAATGAGAAGAAAGCAGCCTGAATAACTGGGTGGACAAGTAACGACATCTACCGGAGAACAAACAAAACAAAAATAAAAAAGCGAGGGAGAAAAAAAAAAGAGAGAATTAAATTAAAGATTTCCAAATGCTAGGAAAATAACGAGTACTTGATAAGTCATTGACTAAGGACTGAGAATTTTTAATGATGTGGTAAGCTTTTAACATTTTTGCACAAAGGCTTTATTTGCTATTTTAATAGTTCCAATAGTTGGAACGAGTTTGAAATAGGAAGCTCCGAATGTAGGTACGAGATTTCACCATTTTATGGTGGCAGCTACTGAGCACCAAAATTTGGTTCAAACTAGGACAAGATTTTTAACAGTGTATGCCATACAAAGTGAAGTGGCGACAGCTGAATGTGTCTCACAAGGTGAAGTGCAGAACGTTGTACGTGGCCGTTGATAAGATGCGTGGTGACTGGTGACCATACCACAACCTGATCATGTTGTTATTATTTATACCAATATGATATTTTTAAGCAGTATGAAAAATATTAAATAAATAAAATAAATGTTTACAAATGATATTAGGTATTTAAACGAAAGGAAACTAGGTATCTACATTAAGAGCTTAAAGGAGTGTAGCGGAAAAACGCTGTAAGTAGCAGAAGTGGAAGTTTTTCTTTTTTTAGCTCTTAAGAAAAATTTCCCCTTTTAAACATACAGCGTTTTCCATTCTTAGTCCTCAATTATTGGACATCTAATATTTGTGCGACCTTGGGTAAATGCACTGTATGATCTGCTACTAACATGACTCTGCATACAGCTTCATCCTACTATTCTTTTTCTTTAATTTCAGTGTAGCAAGCCTCAAGAGGAGAAAAAATTGCTCCCGGGGCAAAGTTTCAGTTCGAATCCCCCACCCCCCTTTACACACATACGCACACTATTTTTATTTGTGACACTTGTCATAAAATTTAAAAATGCAGAAACAGAAATGAATTATATCTATTAAATACATATTTCGTGTTTTTTTTTAAACTTTGTTTAATATTAATTCAGAAACTCCAAGAAATGAAATAACATAAGAGAAAATTACGCTTATATTTTGGATAAGAAAATCTGGGAAATGGGTGAGAAAAAATGTATCTAGCAGTACAATATAGCAGTTTACAATTCTATTGTATTCCCGGATGGAAATCCCATGCTATTTTGAGAGTATATGTTTTTGTCACAAGCACAGAAAGAAAATTAGGCTCAGAAAAGAGATGATTAACCAAAGACACTATAAAGAAACCTAAAACAAGTTTTGAAAAGAAAAACTCTTTACTCATAAATTTGTATTTTAGTCTAGAGTATGAGACTAAGCAAAAACTTTGAAACGAAAAATAAACGCACTTTTATTGAAAAAAAATGACAAATATATATATACATCCATTTTTATTCGTCAACGCTTTACTATTGTTAATTCCATTTGCTTGTTTCGTCAAGTTGAAGTATGTTATATTGCTTGATCCTATATTCGATATAGATGTTGATTTTTAATATCATGCAATGGTTATATATATAAATATTACAAAATAATAAGAGATTTATAGTATAAAATTGGCTCTTCAACAATTTCCGCGCCCGGGGCGACTGCCCTCCCCTTCCCTCTCCTTTTTGGGGGGGTGTCGATGTAGTGGACTGAGTGTTGATTTCTTTTTAAAGTTTTATTTTCACATGAACAAACTAACACACACAACACACGAACACGAATGATGAATTAATTTGAAATACTTATACTTAATTTAAATTTCCATAGCTTAACATATGTATGGATGATTAATTATGAATCGTGTTGACACCATTTTTACAAGTGCTCGCCAGATGGAGCCAAAGTCACTTCCGCAACGGAACAGGAGGAACTCTCCTAAAAATCCTCTTAAAGTTTCAAATTTTAAATTAAACTAATTTCAAAATTATTCTGTATTTTACAAAAATCTCAAATTTGTGTACATTTGTGCTGAAATTGTGATCACGAAGGGATGAGCAGTCATGTGATTAATACATCTAATAATCTGTGTACCCTGAGGCTGATGTTATCCTGGAAGATAACATCAGCCTGAACTTGCAATCATTCACCATAACGTTGTTGACAGTTTAATATGAACTTGCTGAAATTAATCTCTATGATTACAGGCAACGTATTCTCAATTTTTTTACACTCTAGAATTCAAAGGGGCACATTTTTTTTTTTTTTTTTTTGCAAGTGAAGGTTCAGTAATTTCAAATATATCAACGATAGTTATTTTTTTATTTAATGAGATTTCTGGACTAGGATTTTTATTGTTGTTGTTGTTTGTGATTCATATTTTGAATTCGGGATTGGTCTTGTGTGCAGAATAAATATTTTCAGGAATATCATATATATGTATATAAAATATTGTTTGCATAAGAATATTTGCAAAATTTATAAAGCCGCATACTTTTTCTGTAATTTTTATGAGTTTATTTCAAATATCTATCTACCAATACACACACACACACATATATATAACCTTCGTAGAGCATCATATACTTTATAATGATTTATAATATATAATAATATAAATTGAGTATAATAACATTTGTTAATATTAAATATTGGAACGAATTTTATTAGCGACCAACTGAGATGAATAAACTTACAGCATCAAATGGAATTTCTTACAGAAAGGCATCAAATAATTACATAATTTATCTGAATTATATTTTAAAAATAAAATAATTTGGTTTATTTGTGAAAATTTGCTTGAATTGACACAAGATTAACAGTTGGCGTTTCTAAATGCAGTCGACGAGTGAACACCTATTTTCCGAAATAGTAGTCTTGAGAGTAAAATATTAGTAATAATAAAAATATACTGAAATGATTTTTGGAAAACATATTTCTCTTTTTTCAGTAAACAGCTGGTAATAAAGGGCATGTGGATGCTGGCATGGTTCTCTGGGGAGAAACAAAAACTTATCTTCAGAGAAAACTACAGCTTTTTATGAGAGTCTGCTTAAGTAAAGGGTTCTAGATAGGGAAAACTGTTAAACATTCTTTTGCGAAAAAGATGTGATATGCTAAAGATTAATAATGAAGGTATATAGTGCAATAATTTTGTTTCTTAAGAGTAGCACATTTAACATTATTTTCAGTCTTCTTAAAAATTCGTATCAGGTAATGATTATGGAAGAGTGAAATCAGGGTTCCACTTGTTTTTGACTAACATTTTAGGGATTTGGCAAATGAGAAATATTAAACTGTAATCAAATGAAAATAAATGTTAGGAAAATAGATTCGGAATGAAACACTGAAAAATGTATCTTTAACACCTTATTGTATTCATTTTTTAATTTGCTCAAAAATAACCCAATTTTTTGTAATTACTTGGAAAATAGAAATTCGACTAGCCTCTACAAATGCTATTAATAACTATATTCTCAATATCTTCTGAAAGTGTAAGAGCTCCTGTCATTCTTTTAGCACTCTAAATAAAAGTTCAAAATTACTATTTTTTTCACTGCAGTGAATCTACACTAAAAATTGCTGTAAGATTTCTATATAACCGGTAGAAAAAAATTGACCGGCCAATCATGTTTCGCTTACATTTAATAAATAATATGATAAATGACTAACTTTAGCGCTCCATTCCAGACAAACGTTTCTCTATTTGGATGCAAATAATTGTGTTTTTACCAGCGCGATACTGGCGTATAGATAGTGATTAACTTACATTAGAGAAATACCTATAGCAAAAACTTTTCCGTGTTGTTGCTAAACTGAATTGGTATTGTGTAGCTCTCTAAAGAGGATAATCTAAATGGCATGGTGTGATTGAACATGAAAAAAGTGACATTAATCGTTCAGAAATATGGATTTGTACAAACACATTGTGGAAATTGATCACTCGCAATCTGATGAGTTTGATTGTTCGTTTACTCGGTAAACGAAATATTTTGTCGTGATTTGGCGCAATGACGAGCGAAACCGAGAATCCTGAATGGAAAAAAGCCTGATTCATTCGCACACACTTTATGGCTTTGTTAAGGGTGTTCTTAACTACTCTGCTCAACAAGCGCAAAACGTTTTGACACATTTACAAATTCATTTCTTAACTGAAAGGTATAAAATTGGAAGGCCTGACTATGGAAGCGATTTTGGATCGAACTTAGTTTTCCATTTTATGATAATTAAATTACCTATCCTGTTCTAAGCTATTTCGATCACGTGATCACCCGTTTTTCTCCCGCTTTTCGACCGGTTTTTCTGCTTTCTTCGGGAAATGTGCTCTAAAACGTCAACTTTGAAAGCTTGTTATGAAAAATCTATTGTGTTTAAAAAAAAAAAAAACAGAAAATTGAGTGCAATTAGACAGTTTCAGAATAACAACACCTGCTATTTTCGTGCATTTCCGAACAAATATAAATTAATGCATATGTTACAAAGTTGCCCTTTTTGATTTAAGAACACCCTTAATAGTAATTTTGTGTTCGGTCAACGAACACTTTTGCGAGAAATTTTCATTATTTTTAAAATTGATTTTTTTTTAAATTTAAAAATTGATTGAAACTAAATAGCTTATGTGTATCGAATAAATGAAATTATTAGATTTAATATTCGAGAGCAATCAGTAATAATTAATCTGTTTTTTTCTTTATATATATATACATATATATCTTTTATAAACGATATATGTGCAAAGTTTTCTACTATGGCGGCAATTATGTAACTTATTCCAGATTTGTTCTTATTGCAGATTAAATCATGGAATGAAAAATGTTGTAAGAGAAATTAGGAAAGGTATAATATTTGAGGATATTTTAGTACATGTACATGTATAAAATAAAAAAAAAAACAATTAAAAAAAAACAAATAAAATTTGTTGAATTAAAATTTTGAAAAGTTTGTTGGCTATTTAAAAGAATCCATATTCATTCATATCTTATTCAAAATACTGAGAAATAGTGTTTTTATTCAATGGCTTCATGTGTGATTTTAAATGTTTGTGAGATTGAGATATAGAGTAAGACTTAACGTTACTTAACCTTTTACCTTCCGCATTATGAATTCATGAAAATTTAACACTCTAAAGCATTTTACGTAAATTGTTTAAACTAAATTAAAAGATTTACATAATTATTTAATAAATTTTTGAAAGATTTTAGAAGGATTGAAGGATTTAGAAGGATTAATTAAATTTGAATTTACAGGGATTTTGTGCAATATTTATAATCCCACTCAAATCTTTTATTTTAAATGGTTTTCTTAGTATTTTGTAGAATTATAAAATGTACAAATAGGATGTTCTTACAATATAAATATAGAAATATTTCCGAATTGAAAAATCCCCATCCCCCTCCCTCAGCGCCAAGAAAGCTGAAAAGCTACAAAGGCAAAAGAAATCATCCTTTTAAAAATATTTTTGTTTTGTGCAATCAATAATGCTTTTGGAACAAAATAAATTAATGTATGAATTCATTCTAAACAGTATTACAGCTAATTGACGTATTAAAATAATTTTATAATAAGTAATTTTTATGATACTTATAAGTAGTGTCGGTAGATAAAGGGTTAAGTAATAAAACATATAATTAATCAATCATTGTCCTCTATAACTATATCAAGAAGCAAAAATGGAAAATAAAGGCGGTTAAAGGTTAAAAAAACAGATAAAGGAAGGCGGTCCTTTTAAAATTTAGCTGACAGATTTACAATTGAAACTACAAATGACCAGCAGTCAACCCTCCATATATGTGTTATTCCAATATTAATGTCTTCATTATTGAGAAATGAGGCTTTATTAAATTCTGACTGAATTAAATGTCTTTTAAACAAATTAAAAAAAAACATTAAAAATGTATAGTTTATAAAATGCCTTATTGCATAAGATTCAATTATGTCCAGTTTTGGTTAAAAAAAAAAAAAAAAAAAAAAAAAAAAAAAAAATGCTTGTTAAAACCAATAAACATTTTAGCCAACATTTTTGCAACCCTCATTATTTTACATGTAAAAATAATCATAAATTGATCTGTATATTGATTGTCGTAAATATTTTTGCTCTGTATAGTAATTAGACATTTGCAAAATAAAACGTTTGGATTAAGAAAAGAAATTGAATGAATTTGAAAGGCTGCAATCCTCAACAAACTACAAAATGTTAAATGCTATTGAACTACGGCTTCATATCGGCAACTATTATTGTAAACTGAAAGTTAAATTGTTTCAATGCGATATAACTGCAGTGTGAAGCTACAAAAGTCGCGTGACAGTCACGAAATCCGGCGATTTTCTTTCGTCTTAAAGCGCGATCACACACACTGTCTAAGTGAAACTTTAAACTCATCATGCAGCATTAACTGCAACAATTTCTCGGAAAGCGGCGTGTGATTGAGATTTAGTACGTGAAACATTTCGTCCAACTCTTTCCACTCGAAGTAGAAAAAGTTGCGCTTAGCTCTGTGCTGCACGTAATTTGACCAATAGCGTAGAAGCAGATTGTCTACGTCACTCCTCAAAATGGCGGTCGAAATTAAGATGGCGACTGTTAGTGTATATGCACGCTCGTTTGTATTGAAAAGAAATAAAGCATTTAAGAAATTAGACGCAAAAAATGGCTTTTTATAAGCCATAAGGAGTTCAAATTAAGAAATATTTTAATTGAATTTATGATGTCACACACCCGCACACACACAAAAAAGGATCGTTCGGATATTACAAATAGCAAACGCCGTTCATTTTAGTCGAGAGTAAGGTACAAATGTTCTAAGTAGTAAGTAAACATTCATAAAGTTTAAAAGTTTTTTTAATTATTAATCTTACATTTTGTTTAACAATGTGATTAATTGCAGTGTTAATGAGTTTTGAATATATATTTTACTGTTACTGTTTGTAGAAATTTGATAGTGTTTTGTTTATATTTGTCGCCAAATTTGCCAATGTTAGTAAACAAAGTATTTTTTTTTTTCATATTGAATGTAATATTACACAAAAATATTAGATGAATGTTATTTCTTGTTGTATATATCTTACAATACATCCGATTACAATATTTTTACTGTTCCCAATTTTTAAGAACATTGCACATTTATACTTTTTATCTTTTATGCATGTATCCTGTTAAATTATATTAATTTACTAATCGTATTTTTAACAAACGAATTAGTAACTGGAAAACATTTATCAGTTATACTGCTTAAATCTCTTTCTAAAAGTGCTTTGGGATTTTATTAGACGAATTATTAATGTAAACATTGACTTAATTTCTTTATTATTCGGTACTTTTCTTATGGATTATTGTATAATATTAAATATTATACAATATTATATTAAATATTGTAAATATTAAAAAATAAATATTGTAAATAATATAACATTTACATATTGTATTAAAAATTAAATAGTGTAAATAATATAATAGTTAAATACTGTATTAAAAATTAAATAGTGAAAGCTCTTTAATCATTTAAGCAGCAATTATATTTTCCAATCAGTTTTATTCATGCAGTATATCCAAAATTTCTGAGAAATAATTCAGCTATTCTAAATTATTTATCAAAGATACTTTTTTTCTGTGTGAGGCAGACGTGAAATATATAATGCTCTTTATTGCACTTTCATGCTATATATTTTCAAAATCATTTTTCTTAAAAAAAAAAAAAAAGGCGTTTTGAAAATATGACTATTATATCTTTTTTTAAAAAATAATTTTTTGAATTACAATTATTTGAAAAACAATTTATTTCTGATGGGTACAAGATGAATCATATAATTTTCATCTAATTCAGAGGTCTTTAAATAATGTGTTTTAGTAAAATGAAGAAGTCGTGGGATATCCCTTATCTTTCCTTTTTTTTCTGTTTAAAGTCCTTTTTCAGAAAAAGTGGAAATATGACTGGTGTATTTCTGCCTAGTTGTACAGTAATATTTTATAAGAATAATAATTATGTTTTTCAAATTTCTGCCAATGGTTAGATACAAATAACAAATTTGCTATTTTTAACATATTTTCAGAGATATGAAAATTGACAAAACACTATCAAAGCTCATAAAAAAGTAAAAATTATCAAAAATCACTTGACATTGCAATTAATATTATTGTTAAATAAAAATATAAGATTAATTATTATAAAACTTTTTAATTTTATAAAAAAAACTATTTACACAATTGATATTAAACATAAAAAGTATATGAATCAAATTTACTTTTGATTCTTGAAATAATCTTTTTCTTCATACAAATGCAAACTTATACAGATCAAAAACGTTTTTGAACTGAAGATTGGGGTATCATAGCTTCATCTTGTGTGTAATTGATGAAATATTTAGAATGATGCATAAAAAGAAAAACCTACTGCCCCATTCCCCTCCATTGTCCCACTTAACCCCACTCTCCCCTATATATCCTCTATATATTTAAACACATACATATATATATATTAACAATATATATAAATATAAGAAGTATATATATATAAACACATATATTAACTGTAGTAAAATCTATCCAATATTTATTACATTTAAAGTAAAATACTCAAAAATTATCTATTGACTTAAAATCAGCATATGCATTAGCATTTTTTAAAAACTAATTGAAGCACTCATTTTATCTTTAAATACGCAAGTTTTAATCCTTTTTTGCCATGTTTTCTTTTTTTTCTGAATTTTTTTCTTTTACTATCTTTTGAATTTTAAATAAAAAATAGAATGCCCAACTATATAGGGGGGGGGGGGAATCGTGCTAAAAACTGGATGAGAAGTTACTGTGAAGGTTAGTAAATATATTATTTAGGGATTACTTATCACGCGAATAATCTCGCTTTCTAATGCTAATCCTATGGAAAAAAAATTAAGATATATCGGTTGCATTTCAATATTTTTAATGATTATTTATTTTAATCAATAGCTGAGATCTGTACATAGGCCATTTATTTATTTTTTATTTTATTTTATTATTTTTTTTTAAAATTTTGATTGTTTTAAGGACGCTTTTACTTTTGAAACCGGTTCCGAAAATAACAATGCGCCTATTAAAAAGTATCTTAAAAAAAAAATTAAATGGCCTATGTACAGATCGATCTCAGCTATCCAATGATATATCTTCATATTTTTTTTCCATGGAATCAGCACTAGCAAATGGGACTTTTCTCTTGATTGAACTAGATTCTTAATGACGAAGTATAAATAAAACAATACATCAGTTTTTAATTCTTGCAAAGTGTGGTAACACCACAGGTTTTCTTTTAGCTAAAAAATAAATAAATAAATATTGCTGCTATTAAGGAAACTCAACTTTTTGTTTTACACTTATTCATAAATTAAGTAAATCTTCAGAAAAGTATGTCATATTTTCCATACTATCACATTACTTTTGCTCAGGTATTTCGTTTTTGCCATACCTTTTTAAAAGTTCAAAGATTAAAATAGATATGAAACGAATCGAAAAATTAACGAAAATGGTATCGGATTAGTAGCTAACAACGAGAGCTAGCAAAATGCGCCAACTGAAAAGCGGTCGACTCGACTATTTATTGTGGTAACCCTGCTTCCCAAGCTGGGAGAAACTTTCTACGCATCATCCAGCAACCCTTCGTGGCTGACTCCACCTCTTTTGCATCAGAAAATGTTGCAAGTTGTGTCTAAAGTTGAGCTTAAAAACTGAATGTGATCGTGCCTTTACAAATTGTAATCTGCATCAGTTGTTTCTTTTTTTTTCTTTCTTTCTTGTTAGACATTAATAGGTAGTCAGTCGGTCAATACGTCTGTCTCGCGGCCTTTAGTTGAAGGTTGTTGAGTTAAATGGGAGTTTTATTGCCTGATCAAGCTTGAAATGACGTTTAAAGCTCACTGATGTTTTATTTCCTTTTGCGTGTAATTAAGAAATAACTAACGAATACAGCCATAAAGTAGACAGGTCTTTTAAACCTTCGTAGATTGAATTTCAAAAGCAGCAAGAAAATGAGATGTCACAGTAAATAACTATTAACCCGTCAGCACACGCGCTTATATTTGCAGTATTTGCATGCGCGTGAAATAAGTTTCACACCATTTTGTATCCCATTATCTTTTGGCTAAATACGTTTTAAAATCGAATCTACTGTTCTGTATTGTAAAATACATCAGTACTACTTCTTTTGAAAGGGAAAAATCATATTTTTCATATTTTTCAGAAATTGTAGCAGTTTTTGTAAAAAATCATGTCTTTTCATAGAATCTTGACCTAGAAACTGACAAACGATTTTTTTATTCCTTAACCCTGGGAACGAGCGGCTGGTATGTGGTTTCAGCTCCACCAAGCGACTGGTATAGGTGCCGAATAAGGTGCTCAGAATTCTTGATTGTTCTCAGCAGTAAATTTTGCCTTCTTTTAATGCGAGCATTTTCCCGATTTAATTACCAAAAATTTCTGTTTTCAAAAACCAGTGATAAAAGATTAAAATTTCGGTAAAAGACGCTCGGCCCGAAGGTGTTAACTGCAAGTGACCTTTAAAAGAGCCGCAGAAAGTTAAATAATATAGTTTAATATACAGACACATAATATGTAATATATACTCAAATATATAAACACCTATAAAGAAGGTGGATTTTAAAGTTGTAAATTTTATACATAATTTTTGTGTTATGTCAAAAGTTTAATTTCCATTTTCTTAAAAACTGAGTTTTTCATTGGGTACGTTAACGAGAAACATCATTTCTTAAAAAACTTAGATATTCAAATAAAATTTTGTAACAAGTTTCTGTTCATCTTTTGGTAAAGTTATGAAGCAAAATATAGCTTGTAAGTTTGAGCTCATTACTTTAAAAGTTATTTTTACTGAAAAATGCACACACACGCCAAAAAAAAAAAAAAAAAAAGTACTTTAATTTAAAATTTTATTCTAAACAAAAAACTAATTGACGTATTGAAAGAATTTTATAAAAAGTAATTTTAATGGTACTTATAAGTACCATTGGTAGAAAAAGGGTTAAACATAGGACTTCCACATTTACAATATTCATCTCTAGATTTTACTGATTATTTGTGTGTTTCTAATTCTCATTATTTCTCTTTTGCAGGTGAGTTCTAAATTTTTGTCGATACAACATGAAATTTTCTAGAGGTATGCACTATTTGATTTTTTTTGTTTCGTGAACACTCATATTTTGCATGTAAATGACTGTTTTTTAAACATATGTTCAGAAAATTATATATATGTATGCGATAATTATCAGGATTAATATACATTGTGATCATATAAATGAATATCCCAAATTTTCTGGGCAAGGAGACAACAAGGAGAAAAAGTATAAACTTGCTTTTAATTGAAAGCGAAAAGTAATGATTGAAAGTTTAAATTCAATGCAGTTATACTTCCTAAGTTTGTTTACTTCCTAAGTTTGTTGCAGCCAAACAGCGGTTGGTAGCGGTCAAACAAACACATGATTTTTTTTTATAAAATCCCGCCTTAAATCATGCTGAGAAAAATGTGGGATGAGTTACTATACTACCTCGTATTTCTAGAAGGACTGGTTCATATTAAATTCTTATAACTGTATTGAATTTAAACTTTCACCTGTTATTTTTGTTTTCCAATGAAGAGCAAGGTTGTACTTTTTCTTCTTTTAATAACCCCTTAAAGTTGGGAAATTCATTAGTGATCACCCCGTACTTAAGCTAATATTTCCAATATCTTATCTTTATTTATCATAATTTACAGATTCGCAGAAATTACAGATTTAACTGAAATTCCCATTCACTTAATACTTTTCTCACGATTGTGATTCAGTGTTTCTTTGCCAGTCTTAGTACACAGCATCGGGGGAAAAAAATCATTTGGCTATTTATATTTGAGCACATGCGTTTCAAAACCATACATGCCTACCTCCAGCTTTTTTTTTTTTTTTTTTTTTTTTTTTTTTAAACCAAATAACATACTTCGAACCAGAAATTTATTTAGGGGTCATCTATAAATTATGTCGTGTGTTTTTCCCATATTCTTAACTCTCCTCCCCCCCTTTGTCACAAAGTGTCACACTTTACTTTAACCACTGCCCTTCTCTTGTCACATGTCACGCTACATTACGTAAACATATACTTGCAGTTCAGAAACAAAGAACTTCGTTTTAGATTATATTTTAAATTTTATTTTGTAAATTTAACTACGTGCTTTAATGACATTTGCGAGCTGAACAATAAAAATGATTCTGAGAGGGAGAGAGGGAGGGTGAGAGAATGAGAGAGAGAGAGAGAGTGTGTGTAAAAATATTAATATGAAAGAGCAATTGAAAACAGCAGTATTTTGGGATTTGAAATAGAATTTAACATATTTTAATGCTTTTATTTTAACCGAAATGTGTGATGTCACATTTCTTCTTACCCCCCTTCCACCCCCTTGTCACAAACTGCCACAATTTCATGAACACCCCCCCGCCCCCTTCAAACGTGAAATAATTTATGATTGGCCCCTTAGCGTATCAAATTAAGAAAAAATCAAATGGTAACCAGATTTAATACAAGATAACTTCATTTAACAAACTTTCCGGTTCAAAGTACATTTTCTAGATTAAAAAAAAAGCCGCAAGTGTGCAAGTATGCAAAACTTGAAATCTAATTTTGGGAAATTGTGAAACTTTTAACTGCATGTATTGAGATTTATTTAAAACCATGTTTTTACTATGACAGAGAGAAGCAAAATAATCAGTTTTTTGCAGATGTGTATTTTTTCATGTGTATTTTTTCGGTGCAGGTTTACAAATTCTCGCTCAGTTGATATTTTTTCTGATAATTTGTATTTAGTGGTTTTTCGACAATCTTATTATACAGCATCACATTAAATTTTTTATTTGGCTATCTGTATTTGAGGATGTAAAATTTCAAAACTCGCTTTACCCAAAAAATCAAATTTTGGAAAATCGCGAAAACCTCTATAACTGCGTGTTTCATTGTAAACAAAGATTTTACAATGACAGAAATAAATGAAAAAAACTACTTTTATGCTGATCGTTGTGTTTATTATCGATGCAGGTTTAACAATAAAATAAACTGATAAAAAAACCCGATTTTTTTGTGTGTGTTTGTGTACAAGGCGAGTTTTGAAACTCACGTCCACTTTTGTCATTGTATTCTCTTAGTTGTAATTTTTCTAAATACGTTAACTGTGGAAACTTTTACTTTACGCCAAATTACATCCACAGAAGTATTTTTAAAGTATCCAAATTTTTAAAAGATGATTTAATAATTTAAAAAAAAATCAACTATGAAAAAAAATTGCTATTATTTACAACTAACATTACAATTGACGTCAAGAACATAAATCATCACTTCAAATGTTGCCAAATCTTTATTAAAACATCATCAATTCTACATATGTAGAACACAACTACTGTTTTATTTTGATGAATTATTTATTAATCAAATAGATAAATTTGTTAGAAATTGTATACTATCAAAGATCTTTATCGCTATGCTCAAAACAATCATTAAGGAACTTTATTTGTAAATATGCAAAACTTCATCAGATCCTGAGGGCTTTTTCTCGTAGAATTTTATCACTATAATTAAATGCAACTGAAGTGTAAATAAGTATTAATTAAGCGACATTATCCTTTTTTTTTTTTTTTTTTTTTGAAAAGAGTGGGGTACAGGAAGATCTTTTTTTCTAATATTCTGGTGTTCAGAAAACATTTATTTGAAACTTACGCCCAGATATATTTATTACTGTTTTATTTAGCATCTTTATACTTTTCAATTAATTGATGATTACGTTTTTGATGGCACATTTTACATTCAAAAGGTAATTTTCTTGGTTTTCAGTTTATTAGTAAGTGTTACAAAAATGCTTGAATTTTATTGAAAAAAGATAGAATTAAAGCGATTAAATTAGATTTTATTTATTTTAATTAAAAATATCTTATCTTATATATTATTTCAATGATAATTGAATTTTAAATTCCGAATACTGTCTTTGAAAGAAGGTACACATCCCATTTTGATTTATTATAATAAGTCAATATTTCGCGATTATTTTAATGTAATCTGTGAACAAGTAAAGTTAAAAAAAAATTTGCCCATTTAAACATATAATTATTTATATAAAAATTTATTGATCATTTTTATTTAGTAGTTTTCATGTCTTGAAATAATTTTCTTTTAAGTATTTATGTATGATGAAATAAAAAAGAAAACCCTTTTAAAATTCAAATTTCAAATTTAATTTTAAAATTTAAATTAAAATCCCCAAATTCTTTTTCCTATCTTTAAATATTATCTTCAAAACCCATTTTGTCCCTAAGTTTGTTTCCGTGTCTCGTTTTTATTATTTTCTGACTTCAGTTTCTCACGATCTTTAAGTTACAATATGTTTTAATTTCTTATTTACATTTAGATCTGAAAACACTTATAATGATCAATAAGTTGGTTGTTTAGAAATTGAAAATATCGATAAATAAATAAATATAAAATATCGGATATATATCGAAATATTATATATTTTTGATAATTTCGAAAATGTCGTTATTTGTGGATCCTCTCTACAAAAATGTAAAGAATAGTTGATTTTTCGAAATCGAAAATAATTATGCATATTTCATATGAAATTAGTGTTATTCTTCATACATTTATTATATGTATGATGTATTACTCTGTTATATATACAATTTAAAAATAAATTTACTTCAGTAAGCATTGCAGTATACATTATACTGCATCTTATACTTCCATTAACTTTTTTGCGTCGATTCCGCGCAATGTTGCGCCAATTCTGTATTGCATTACTGTTACATAGGAGGATGATAATAAAATAATTGTTACGTTGAAATAATAGTCACTGCAAGGCAAGGGTGTAAAAAACCGAAGTGCCAATCGGCGGTCTCTCACAACTAGATTTTGTTATTTTTCTAATATTTCGTCTAATATTTTTGTGAAAATGCCAGTAAAATTTAAGCAAAGATAATTAATGTTTACACAAACAGTTTTAAAAAAAGAAGTTTTTAAATTTTTTATGACTATTGTAAAAGAGTTAGTAGACACATAACATCTGTAAACCATTATACAATACTACTATTCAACATCTACAATGAATATGGAATAACCCAATATAAAACAAACAAGACGAGTTTGCAATATAGGAACAAATACGAATATTATTGGAAATTGTGGTACTTGGTTCGTTCTCAAGGGTAATACCAAGTAGACATCAGAATTACGATTTATTTCTGATTAAAAATCAGTAATAATCCTAAAAGTGATTTCTAAATTATCCTATAAATCGTAATCACAAAATTTAAATCAATGAAAAAAAAAAAAAGAAAAAAAAAAAAACAAGACATATATTAGACCAATAAAAATAGAATTAGAAAAATGAAAAACTTACAATATACAAACGCCAACCTGTGATATATTAGGTTGGGGAAAAAGTAAATTCGTTTTTTCCCAATAGATAGCTTTAAAGTCCCATATCTCGAGTAATACTTACTCAATTAAGTCATACTATACAGCGTTTGAAAGGTAACAGTTTCTAAAAAATTCTAGATATAAAGATAGCGTCATCTGTTTAAAAAGTCAAAAGTTATTGCGTTTCAAAAATAGAGATTTTAAAAGATCATTTTCGTCACACTTTAGTTTTTTACTTCCAAAAACAGAAAAATTGGCGCAGGCTCATCGAAACTTGTGTGGCATTTATGGTGATCAGTGTTTAAGTAAACGCCAAAGTCAGAATCGGTTTCCTCTTTTTCCTTCCGAAAATTTCGATGTTAAAGATGAACCTTTCCCTGGCCGGCCAATCCTCGAAAAATTCGATGAAATTTTAAAAACAATCCAGGTAGACTGACATATTTCTTCCCACGACATTGCTACGGAACTAAACATTAACCATAAACCACTTTTGAACCATTTACATAAAATTGGATACCAATAGAAACTCGATACTTAGGTTCCCCATAAACTTACAGTGAAAAATTTAATGGAGAGAGTTTTCATTTGTGAATTGCTACTGAAACGGTATGAAATCGAGCCATTTTTGAAACAAATCCTTACGGGTGATGAAAAGGGAATCACGTATAACAACAATGTGCTAAAAAGATCGTGATCGAAGCTTCACAAATGGTGGCAAAGCCCGGATTGATGCCTACGAAAGTCATTCTGAGTGTTTGGTGGGATTGGAAAGGAATTTTCCATCATGAGCTGCTCAAACCTGGCCAAACCATCAATTCAACTATCTTCTGTAAACAACTAATGCGATTGAAACAGGCAATTAAAAAACCTGGTCAAAATTGATCGAAATGAAAGGCGCTGTCTTCCACCACGACAACGCTAAACCACACGCATCTTTAGTCACTCGGCAAAAACTGAAAGAGCTTTGTTGGGAAGTTTTAATGAACCCATCATATAGTCCGGACCTGGATCTGACGGATTACCATTTGTTTCGCCCTATGCGGTACTCTCTTGAAGGTGTTAAGCTGGTTTCAAAAAAGGCTTGTGAAAATCACCTTATTCAGTTTTTTGCCCAGAACTCTCAGAAATTCTACAGTGACGGAATTATTGTTTTACCAGAAAAATGGCAAAAGGTCATCGAACAAAATAGCACATAAATTTTGATTAGTTTTGTTTTATTTACATAAATAAATTCACTTTGAAAAACACGAAAAAAAGCGAACTTACTTTTTCCCCAACCCAATACATTTGTTCCAATTTACATTTTTTATCAGAATGAATGTAATGCTAAAAAAGGAAGGTCTGGGGGAAAAACAAAGACTGGATTTACCTATCACTAATATCTTCTTACACATTATACTAGTAATACTAGCTGCATTACTTTAATCGTGCAGTTTATTTGGCTGAAAATTACATGTCATTAAAGGGCTTTGTACACGTGCTGAAAAAAATAAACAATCTTAACTACAATATTGATACAAATCTTCGCACATCCTAAAGGCTTCTTTTTAGCTTTATCACCATAATTAAATATAAATACATCCTAATCAGTCGGTATCAGCAGTTCTTTTTTTCCCCGTTTTTTTAATGATTTATTTTTTTTACTAAGGTGTTCAGGTAAAATTTATTTGAAACTTACCTCTTCATTATGTTTTAAATTTACGGTAATTACCGCTCTTTAAATGAACTGATAAAAAAAAAAAAAAAAAAAAAACTAGATCTCATAGGCACCTTTTTATCTCCCTTCTCTCCTTTTCCCTTCGTTTTTATCTTCAAGTTTTATTTTGCTCCATCGTTTATTTTTAAACGCTGTTTTTCTATTTAACTTTTGGCAACGGTATTTCGTTTACTGCTCATTAATGCCTTATCTGACTTAATATATTTTCATACATTATCATTTATGAGATAAGCATTTCGTTACGCTTTACAGATTCCGAATTTTACTTAATTTATTTTTTAGGAGCCCTTTTAGAATTATTTCTCGGTGGATTTCTTTTAAAGTCTTTTTGGTGATTAAATTTTTAACTGCATGCCTTTCTGTTGAAGTGAAATTCTAATGATTTTTAAGTTTTTCAGTGTACTTGAGGTTTGCAAAATGTCTTTTCAAAAATAGTTATTTTTAAATATATATAGCTCTATTACAGTTCATTTATTTCAAATTAAATCTTTTAAATACATATTTATCGGCTGTAAATGATTTATTAAATTATAAGTAAGTAATTATTCGTATTCGAAAAAAAAAGCAATTTTCTTTTCATTCTATATACAGTGGAGCGCCCGCTGATCATTCGGTCCGTAAAGCTACCATACGAATTGAATGCGTACAAACAATTAAATGCATAATCAATTCGTATGATAATTTTACCAATCAGTTTGTTTCCCTTAAAGTAATTGAAAATTTTGTTAATTGGTGAATGCCTCGGGTTCAAGTCTGCGTGCAATCGGCATGCCATTAATTTAACTTTAAGACGTTCTTATGGCCTAGATGGACAAAATTCATTTTTCTGATTATTTTGGAATTTGACAAAATTGCGTATACTGGATAGCTGAATGTCTGTTTTGTCAAGATCTTTACGTGTTTTAAAAAATCCGAAGTGACGAGTAATTAGAAGTCAAAAAGCCATTTAGTTCAGTTCATTTGAGAGAGTTTTAATATTTGCATCCTCTAAGTTCGAAACCATGAGTTGGCTGGACATATATGTCAGAAGTTTCTCGTAGTAAGATTTAATCTATTTTTATTGAAAAATAATCTTCATTAAACCTATAAAACAAATGGATTAAACGTATTAAATTTTTTTAACTTGGCCATCTTTTTATAGAACTTTTTTTTTTCAAAGAAATAGAAATTACATAAAATAAATTTTATCAGAAACTTTCATTTTTTGTTCATTTACTTTCTATTTTTTATATAAAAAAAGAAAAAAGCTTCTTCAGAATACTGTGACAGTAAAAAATACACAACGGGGTTTCGAAAGAACTTCGTACTAATAAAATATTTTTCTTTTCGTTTTAAATATGCAACAGATGGAGACGGACGATAGCTCAAGTGAAATTTAATCGAAACTTGCCGTTTCGTTATACCTTGAATTTAAAATAATTGCTTTGCTTCAACAGAATTGTTAAAAAGTTCGAAGTCGTTCACATTTTTTGTTTTAGACTTTTTTTTTAAATTATTATTTTATTTTATTTTTTTAATTTAAAAATTGCGATTTCAGTGCTTATTTGCTTTTTTAAATTCCTGTCGTTCGCGTTTTAGTAGTAACCTGTCATCAGTTGCTATTTTTTTCCTCCCTAAATCCCGAGAGCTTTATGCTTAGCTGTTGCTGATTACTCTTTTCCTTAAGCTGTGTGATTACTTATCTTGTTATCACTTTTCTTAACGCTATTTCTCCTGAGGAGAATGATGTTTTATTTTTTTAATTGTGTTGTTTAGTAACTCCTGAGTCTTGTGTTAATTATAACAAAAGAAAATTTTTAACGGAGAAAAACTTTCCGAAGATATTGAGTAAAAAGAGGAGATGATAGGAATGATTAACTAAAGTAAAAAATATTTTATCTATAGTGAGATAAAAAAAATTAATCAAAGTATTCAATAAGGTTTAACCTATTTTTATTTGAAAGTAATAACCATTAAACCCATAATTAAATGGGTTAAACGCATTAAATTTTTAACTAGAACATCTTTTTATTGAACTTATTTTTTCAAAGAAATTAACATTAAATCAATCGTAGGCAAAAACTTTTATTTTTATTCATTTACTTTCTATTTTATGTGTATAAAAAAAGGTAAAAGCTTCTTCAGTGACTGTGACTTTAAAAAATACACAACGTGTTTCGAAAAAACTTCGTATTGGTACAATGTATTTTTTTCTTCGTTTTAAATATGTAATAGATGGAGGCGGAAGATAGCTCGGGTGGAATTTAATAGGAACTTGCCGCTTCATTATGCAGTGCATTTACAATAATTGCTTTGCTTCAACAGAACTGCTAAAAACTTCGAAATTTCACATTTTTCGTTTTGATCTTTATATATATATATATATATATATATATATATATTAATTCAAAAATTGCGACATCAGCGCTACATTTGTTTTTTAAATTCCTGTCGTTGGCGTTTTAGTAGCAACATGTCATTACTTGCACAGTCTCTTCCCCCCCCCCCCTAAATCTCAAGAGCTTCACGCTTAACTTTTGCTAATTACATTTATCCTTAAGCTGTCTGATTATTTATCTTGTTATCACTTTTCTTAAAACTCTTTCTCCTGAGGAGAACGATGTTTTATTTTTTTAATTGTGTTGTTTAGTTCTTCCTGAATCTTCTGTTTAATTATAGCAAATGAAAATTTTTATCGGTGAAAAACTTTCTGAAGATATTGAGTAAAATGTGGAGATGATAGGAATGATTAACTAAAGTAAAAAATATTTTATCTACACTCAGACTTAAGTCAATAGAGTGTTAGTTTTTAAGCATTTAAGGCTAAATTTTTTTCGTTTAAGGCTAAAAGTTTTCTGTCTTTTACTTTCATTTTTGAGACTAATATTTTACAATTTTTTTTTCAAACATGAAGTTTTTTTTCATATGAATATATTAAGAGGCTAATTCAGTCAAGCGAGAAAACCTGTTCGCTAATGCTAATCCTATGGAAGAAATTTATTAAGATATCTTGGCTGCATTAAATATTTCTTAATGATTTTTTTTGCATTGGATAGCTGAAACCGATCTGTGCAAAATTCATTTTTTACTTTTTCGATTTTGATTGCAGATTTATTTTATGGTGATGCTTTCACTTTCGAAACCGTTTCTGAAATTGAAAGTGTCCTTATTAAAAATCTAGCAATCATGTTCTCATAGCAGTGGATAGCCTCAGCTATCCACTGCAAAAATAATCATTTAAATATATTGAAATGCAACCGAAATACTTTCATAAATTTCTTCCATAGGATTAGCGTTATCGAACGGGTCTTTTTGCTTGACTGCAGTAGCCTCTTAAGATTGTGAATCTGTTTTACTATATCGATAAGTTTTTTTATTTAGAATCTGGTAAGTAACTTTCCTTTAAAACCCTCTTTAAGTGAATCTCTCAATGATATTGTTGAATGATTGCAAGTTTACCGTTTAACTTAATTTTAGTATATTTTATTTTCAGAATTCATTCCTATATATATATATAGATATATATATATATATTTGTATTTATTTAACCCCCACTAACATGCTATTCGGAATGCCGAGCGAACTCGAATTTTATTTCATGAATGAATCACTCTGAACAAGTGATACTGTAAATCGTATAAATAAATGTGTCATAAGAAAATGACATGATCCACTCCTGCAAACTTTTAAATTTCGGATTATTGGAAAACTGTTCTGGACGAGTATATATTTCTCAAAAGTAATTGCGGTTCCAAAGTTAAATTTTCTGTTCCTAATTAATAGTAAATTGCAACGTTTCGTGCTCAATTCTTTATTTTAAATTTCGAATTTTTAAAAAGCAATTTGTAGCAAGTATTTACATTTTATGTGTTACCGCCACATCCAATTTCAAATTTCTGACCGAATAATATAATAGAAATCTCAATTTTAGAAGGTTAACTTCTGCACTTATTTGGATGTTGTTCTACTGGTTTAAAATATAGCCTATATTCGAGAAGGGATGCTCAGCATTATTTTGCCACCATTATATTTTAGAACGGTTCAGTAGTTCCAGAAATATTACCCCTAGGAAAAAAACAAGCGTTACTTCTTTATAATATTAGCTGTAAAGAATACTTTAAAAAACTTGATGAACTTTCGTGGTTTTTCTTTCTTGTTTACCTCGAAATTATTTAAATATTCGATTTCTGTTCTTATATATTAAAAGAAATCCTGTTTAATTGCAAATATTCTGACACTTCATTCTTACTCATACGGCAATTTTAAATTTTGTTAATTTCTTAGCGCAATTCTTCTTACAAATAAAAAATTTAAATGTTTTTTGAGATAGATTTAAAAAATTTTGTGCATGGCTTTTATTATACTATATGTGATAAATCTGTGCATGGAATTAACCTTCAGAGTATTATAAAAATAAATAAATAAATAAAAGTAAATGGAGATGGTTTAGATTTCACCTATATAAATAAAAAAAAATTATACTAAATGTAATATTAGATGCATCTAAAAATCCATTGCAGTCCTGTGTGAATACAAATTTGGAAAAACTAATGAAAAAATAACATTAATATAATAATATTAGTAAAAATAACATTGGTATTTCAAAATGTAGTACGGATTTTTTTAAAATTCAAATTTTCTTACATTTTTTAAAAATTTTAATTAAATATATAATATATATTTTTCTGTTTTTGCAAAATGTATTTATAGTTGAACATTGAGACAATAAGTTCATCATTTAAACAATATAAAAAAATAAAATAAATAAAATCTTCAAAAGGTGAATTGTTTAATATTGTTCAAATATTAATAGTTCTCTTTTCGAATATTAAGAAATTTATTTTTAAGACTCCATTCTTTTCCGCATTATTATTATTATTATTATTATTTATAAATCTACAATAATGCGTCCTGCCGCTGGGAACTTGAGAGAGAGAGAAAAAAAAAATTCTCCTTTTTATAAATTCTTTATTCCGAATTCAGGATTTCTTTCATGCAAATGAATTTTGTGCTGAACAGTAGTGATACAAGTCCTTTACACTGTAAATTGATGCAGAACAGTAATTTAGGAAGCTTTCTCACAAAACTTCAATCTGATTAAATCTTCGCATGTTCTCAGTTCGACTTCTTTCATCAAGTAAGTTTAAAATTCTTGTTTGAAAGTTTTTGTTGAATGGTGCTTTGCAAATGTTACCGCATCTGGTGAAAAGGAAATTGAATGAGCTTAGAAGTCAGTCTCACGTAATTGGATGATTATTTTTCATGGTCTACAGATATATTTAATTTCACGAAACCTGATGATGGGTCGCAGAAAATGCATTTTATAAATATTTCAGTTGTTTAAGAAAAAAGATTAATGGAATAGAAACCAGATTTATTTTTCTTGAAGAAATTTTGATTAAACTAAAATCCTCTTCTAAGTGTTGCCCGTTTGGAGATTTTGTCACCATTTTGGAAAATTTGTATTCATGAGGGGATTTTCAGAGGACAGGTACTAATGGGGAAAATTATGTAAGTAAAAAATATTTGTTAAAAAATACTAACAGAAAATATGAGGGATTCACAACTATGGTAGACAAATTACATAAAAAAAGTCTATGTAGAAGGTGCCCAAATCTGTTTTAACCGCTCCCACAGTGATCCAAATTTATTTTCGCATATATGCCTTCTGTTTACGGACTTGGTTTACTGTGGGAGTGGATAAAACAGATTTTAGGCACCTTCTTAATGGATTATCGCATTTTTTTTCCTACTATGGTTGTGAGTCCCTCATACCTTACCCATTTGATGTAAAATATAAATACTAAATATGGTAACGTTTCCTTGGAATTGTCTTTTTAATAATTAATTGTACTTTATTGATGAACAAATTTTTCATCTGATATAAACGACGATTCGGGCAAAGATATCTTGCTGTTGAAAAATATTTAATCTAAACGTCGCATGATTTTCCTTCTAGTTTTAATGATAAATTTTCACTATATTAACGAGCATAATTTGCTATTTGGTGTAAAGGATGATCTCAGCGAAGCTTTTGTTATACCTTTTTCTCGTAATTGAAGAAAGTATTGCAAAAGCTGTGCATGATTTTCTTTCTGGTTTTAATATTGCTTAAAACATTCAAAAAGAGAACTGGGTTTCGTTTTAAAATTCAATTCTTTTATGTATTATTGTTTTTTAAATCTACAATAATGCGTCCTGCCGCTGGGAACTTGTGAGAAATGAAAATTTCCTCCTTTTTATAAATTCTTTATTTTGCGAATTCAGGATTGTTTTCCCCGCAAATGAATTTTATGCTGAACAGTAGTGATACAAGTCCTTTACATTGTAAATTGATGCGGAACAGTAATTTAGGAAGCTTTCGCACAAAACTTCAATCTGATTAGGTCTTCGCATATTTTCAGTTCGACTTCTTTCATCAAGTAAGTTTAAAATTCTTGTTCGAAAGTTTTTGTTGAATGGTTCTTTGAAAATCTTACTGCATCTCTTGAAAAAGAAATTGAATGAGCTAGAAATCAGTCTCACGTAATTGGACGATTACTTTTCATGGTCTACGGATATATTTAATTTCACGAAACCTGATGATGGGCTGCAGAAAATGCATAGCTAAATATCTCAGTTGTTTAAGAAAAAAGATCAATGAAATAGAAACCAGATTTTTTTTTTCCTTGAGATATTTTGATTAAACTGTAATCCACTTCTACGAGTTGCCAGTTTGGAGATTTTGGTCTCATTTTGGGGAATTTTTTATTCTTCAGGGGATCTTCGGAGGACGAGTATTAATGGGGAAAATTGTGTAAATATAAAATATATGCGTTAAAAAATACCATCAGAAAATATGAGAGGTTCGCAACTATGGTAGACAAATTACATAAAAAAAGTCTATTTAGAAGGTGCCCAAATCTGTTTTAACCGCTCTCACAGTGATCCAAATTTATTTTCGCATACACTATCTACCAAAAAGTATTTGTACACTTTCAGTTTTTGACATTTTGTCAAATATTTAAAAATATACTGGTCGGATTCTTCTGGAACTTCAGAAATATAAAGATTATGTTTCACTTTATATTTATTTACATTCATTTGTTAAGCGGGTAATTAGGGGGCCGGCAAAAAAACAAGGAATAATAGAAATATTTGGGATCGCCCTGTACATGAAAATGCACGAAACGGCTTATCGCTTTAGAATACAAATATATGAATACAGTAGAATATGTACACTAATTTTTGTGAGAATAGCATATATATTTATGGCGATAGAGCGATTTTTTTGAAAAATTCAAAAAATTCTGGTATGTTTTTTGTTTATATCATAGAGGGTTTTTGACCAAATTTAACGCAAATTTCAGAAAAATTGGCAAAATCTATTTAAAAAAATATAGCGTAATTGGAATATAAATATATTTAATACTTTATGAAATATGAGTAGTTTTATGAAATAATTTTTATCTGCGCATGCGCGAACGATAAAAACAATTCTTTTATATCATTTAATACTCAATTCTATGGAGTAAGTTATAAAAAAAATCCAATCAAATATCGTGAAAATTCAAAAAGATATCATTATTATAAGTAAGCTGTTTTTACATTGCTCTCTAAAAACGGTTGAATGATAAGGGATTCTCCACAAATTGACATTATTTATTAACTGACTTTTAGGAAAAAATTAGTACTATTTAATGAATACAATATTGCTGCTAATAAGTATCTTGATACCTGTGATAGAAAAGGTAAAGGGCTTTTATTCTTTTCCATCACAGATGTCAAGATACTTATTAACAGAAATATTGTATTAGATATTGTATACATTAAATACTAATTTTTTCCTAAAAGTCAGTCAATAAAAAATGTCAATTTGTGGAGAATCCCTTATCATTCAGCCGTTTTTAGAGAGCAATGTAAAAACAGCTTACTTATAATAATGATATATTTTTGAATTTTCACGATATCTCATTGGATTTTTTTTATAAGTTACTCCATAGAATTGACTATTAAATGATGTAAAAGAATTGTTTTTATCGTTCGCGCATGCGCAGATAAAAATTATTTCATAAAACTACTCATATTTCATAAAATATTTAATATATTTATATTCCAATTGCGCTACATTTTTTCTACTGCATTTTGCCAATTTTTCAGAAATTTGCGTTAAATTTGGTCAAAAACCCAGCATGATATAAACAAAAAACATACCAGAATTTTTTGAATTTTTCAAAAAAATCGCTCTATCGCCATAAATATACATGCTATTCTCACAAAAATTAGTGTACATATTCTACTGTATTCATATATTTGTATTCTAAAGCGATAAGTCGTTTCGTGCATTTTCATGTACAGGGCGATCCCAAATATTTCTATTATTCTTTGTTTTTTTGCCTGTCCCCTAATTACCCGCTTAACAAATGAATGTAAAAAAATATAAAGTGAAACATAATCTTTATATTTCTGAAGTTCCAGAAGAATCCGACCAGTATATTTTTAAATATTTGAGAAAATGTCAAAAACTGAAAGTGTACAAATACTTTTTGGTAGATAGTGTATATGCCTTCTGTTTACGGACTTGGTTTACTGTGGGAGTGGATAAAACAGATTTTAGGCACCTTCTTAATGGATTATCGCATTTTTTTCCTGTTATGGTTGTGAGTCCCTCATACCTTATCCATTTGATGTAAAATATAAATACTAAATATGGTAACGTTTCCTTGGAATTGTCTTTTTAATAATTAATTGTACTTTATTGATGAACAAATTTTTCATCTGATATAAACGACGATTCGGGCAAAGATATCGTGCTGTTGAAAAATATTTAATCTAAACGTCGCATGACTTTCCTTCTAGTTTTAATGATTAATTTTCACTATATTAACGAGTATAATTTGCTATTTGGTATAAAACATGATCTCAGCAAAGCTTTTGTTATATCTTTTTCTCGTAATTCACGAAAGTATTGTAAAAACTGTGCATGATTTACTTTCTGGTTTCAATATTGCTTAAAGCATTCGAAAAGAGAACTGAGTTTCGTTTTAAGATTCAATTCTTTTATGTATTATTGTTTTTTAAATCTACAATAATGCGTCCTTTCGCTGGGAACTTGTGAGAAATGAAAATTTTCTTCTTTTTATAAATTCTTTATTTTGCGAATTCAGGATTTTTTTTCACGCAAATGAATTTTATGTTGAACAGTAGTGATACAAGTCCTTTACATTGTAAATTGATGCGGAACAGTAATTTAGGAAGCTTTCGCACAAAACTTCAATCTGATTACGTCTTCGCATGTTCTTCATTATACTTTTTTCATCAAGTAAGTTTAAAATTCTTGTTTGAAAGTTTTTGTTGAATGGTGCTTTGAAAATCTTACTGTCTCTCTTGAAAAGGAAATTGAATGAGGTAGAAATCAGTCTCACGTAACTGGACGATTACTTTTCATGGTCTACGGATATATTTAATTTCACGAAACCTGATGATGGGCTGCAGAAAATGCATTGCTAAATATCTCAGTTGTTTAAGAAAAAAGATCAATGGAATAGAAACCAGATTTTTTTTCCCCTTGAGAAATTTTGATTAAACTGAAATCTACTTCTAAGTGTTATCAGTTTAGAGATTTTGTTCCCATTTTGGGGATTTTCGGAGGACAAATATCAATGGGGAAAATTGCGTAAATATAAAAAAATATATATATATGGGTTAAAAAATACCATGAGAAAATATGACGGATTCACAACTATTGCAGTCAAACTACATAAAGTCTATTTAGAAGATTCCTAAATCTGTCTTAACCGCTCCCACAATGATCCAAATCTTTTTTCTGTTATATGTCTTCTGCTTACGGGATTGGTTTGCTGTGGGAGTATATAAACCAGATTTTATGCACCTTTTAAAATTTCTATTTCAATTTTTTTCTACTATGGTTGCGAGTCTCTCATACATTACCTATTTGATGTAAAATATGAATACTAAATATGGTAACATTGCCTTGACATTGTCTTTTTAATAATTAATTATATTTTACTGATGAACCGAATTTTTCAGTTGGCATGAAAGACGATTCGGGCAAGGATTTCGTGTCTTTGAACAATATTTAATCTATGAGTGCTGCATGATTTTCGTTCTTGTGTTAATGATTAATTTCACTATATTAATAAGCATAACTTTGCTATTTGGTATAAAGGATAATCTTTACTAAGTTTTTGCTACATCTTTTCTCGTAATTCGGGAAAATATTTCCAAAACTGTGCAAGATTTTCCTTCTGCTTTTAGTATTCTTTAAAATATTCGAAAAGATCACAATTAATGTTAAAAGAAAACAAACGGAATCTCTTTTTAAGATCCAGTTCTTTTCTACACTTGTTTTTTAAATGGACAATAGTGCGTACTGCCGCTTTGAACTTCTGAGAAAAGAAAAATTTCTCCTTTTTATAAATTCTTTTAGAATTCCGAAATCAGGATTACTTTTCATGCAAATGAATCTTGTGCTGAACCATAGCGATACAAGTCCTTTTCACTGCAAATTGATGCAGAGCAGTAATCTAGGAAGCTTTTGCACAAAACTTCAATCTGATTAAGTCTTTGCCATGTTCGTGGTTCTACCTTTTTTTCATCAAGTAAGTTTAAAATTCTTCTTTGAAAGTTTTGTTGAATGGTGTTTTAAAAATGTTACTGCATCTGTTGAAAAGGAAATAGAATGAGCTAGAAATCATTCTCACGCAATTGGACGTTCATTTTTCTTGGTCTGTGGATATGGTTGGATTTAATTAGATGAAACCTGAAGATGGACGGCAGAAAATGTATTGCTAAATATCTTAAATATAAAGAAAAAGATCAATGGAAAATAAACTAGAAATTTTTTTGAAAAGAAATTTTGATTAAGTTAAAATCCGTTTCTCAGTGTTGCCAGATTGGAGATTTTGTCCCTATTTTGGGGGACATTTAATCTTCAGGGGAAATTTTTGAGGACAAGTATTAATGGGAAAAATTGTATAAATATAAAAATATATGTTTAATACAACATAAAATATGATGGGTTCAAAACCATGGTAGATAAAGCCCATTAAAAATGATAGTTTATTTAGATTTATTTGCATAAAATTTGTTTTAACCACCACCATAGGGAAGCAAGTCTGTATTGACATACAGTCCAAGAGCCGATCGAACAAAACCTTAAGTCATCGAGCAAAAGAGAAATTCCTTTATTTTATAAAAGAGTAGTAATAGGGAAATCTAATCATCCATGTCTGCCGGAAGCGAGATGGTGCATAAGCCAAAATTCATACCACTAGAGGTTTACTCGTAGGTCTATCATTGTACTTGCCGTACTATTAAAAGTATGAAAACATTGAAAATTGGGTGCAGGAAAACACAATGCTAAACCTACGAGTCAACCAATGCAAGACTTCGCTTCCGGCAGACATAGATGATTAGATTCCCCTATTACTATTCTTCTGTAAATAAAGGATTTTTTCTTGTGCTTTATGACTTAGGGTTTTGTGCGGTCTTCTCTTTACTAATACTTTCTCATATGTGGTCGCCTATTTATAGACTTGGTTCGAAGTGGAAGTGTATAAAAGAGATTTTATGCACTTTCTGAATAGACTATCTTATTTTTAATTTTTGAATGAGCTTGGTCTACTATGTAGACATTGAAATAGCATCACATGAACTTTTAGTATAAATTCATAAAGATAATTTTACAATGTTTTGTTAGTAGCTTTTTTAAATATATTAAATTTATCACTTTATACACTTTCTTTCGAAAAATCCAGTTAGCCAGTTCCTAACAGCCATGCCTTTATAGACATTTCATATGTCGGTACTTCATGAATAATAAAAATTAATGGAGAGCTTCTTCTCTTATTTTGAAAATCTCCGGACCATGCGATCCTGAATTTTTATAACTCATGCTTTCAAATCATGGATTATAAAAAATACCAGAGTGTCAATTAATTTGATCACACACACCATAAGGATAATGAATTATGTTTAAATTCAGATCATATATATGTAAAATTGTAGAAATCCAGGTGTGCTTACTGCGATGCATTCAGTAGAAGTATAGTGCAACATTTCACATCAATTGAATCATAATTAGAAAGGTAGCCTATGCATTGTTGACAAGGGTGCAAGTCATAAAGTGAAATTACTCAGACAGTGGAATGAAAAGATGAGAGGTTTCTCCATGACGAAATAATGAGTCAGCTTAGACCTTCATAATGTTTTTGACAGCAAACCATTGAAAACAATTCCACATTTCCGTTGAGAAGCTGAAGTCTTAAGATGTTAAATAAATCATCGTGTTGATTTTGAAGTAAGTTCAAATAAAAAGCTGCTGTCAAACGAAAATACCAGTGACATGGCTGCCAACTACTACGCTTATTTAAAGTCAAATAAATATGTTAGAAACAGAAATTTTAGCAAATGATTAACAATATTTGCTGTAATTGATAACATTGAATATATTTGGTATACATTTTATTTAAACATTTTTGTGGTTCCAAACATGTTTATATGATTTAAATAGGCGTAGAAGTTGGCAGCTCTGCAGTGAGCAGGGATGCTCGCACGTAACAGATGAAACAAAATCTGTGAAATTATTCCACGCATCCGCTTTTTGTCAATAACCCCCATTAACACAAATCATGACGTCAAGTGCGCTTTGGCCAATGAGTGAATTTAAGACACGGGTGAAGCCTACATCATGTACAATGTGGGTAATTTTGAAGAGTCCTGTCAATTTCGAAGCGGGTGAATATGAAATAAAAAATACCCCAGCACGAAAGATTCTCGAAATAACGTAAGTAAAGAAGAAATTTATCTTTTAAAAACATTCGAATTCACGCTAAATAGAAATAGTAAAAAAAGCTTCATAATTAAATAAACTGAACAAGATAATGATTGAAGGAGAATTTCATACGATTTATGATAGATATTATTAAAGAACAGCGAGTTAGTGAATATACCGGTAATTTAGCATAATAACAACAAGAAATTTCGCGAAGGAAAAATTAATAAAATAATATATATATTTATAATAAATAAAATAACGAACTTGTGACCGATATTTTTATTGTGTCCAATACTTTATCACTTTCTTCAAGAAAATAACACGAGTTCTGAAAAAATAAATCGATACTAGAATTACGTTCTCATTTGTATTTTACTTAATATCATTCACTATATAAATTTTTGGTTCAAAGTATGTTTATTTGATTATATATATATTTAAAAAAGCTGAAGGTTGGCATGTACGAAACCGAAAACGTGAAATCAAAATTTTTTTCTCTGAATATTTCCTCATTAATACTGTCTCCCAAAAAACTCCCCTGAAAATTAAAGATTCCCCAAATTGGGGACAAAATCTCCAATCTGGCAGCACTGAGAAGCAAATTTAGACTTGATCAAAATGTCTTTAAAAAAAATCTTTTGAGTTTTTTTAAATTAAGACATTTAGCAATACATTTTCTTCCTCCCGTCATCAGGTTGCGTGAAATTAGATACAAAAATATCCACAGACCATAAAAAGCAATCGTCGAATTACGTGAGACTGGCTTCTAGCTCATTTAATTTCCTTTTCACAAGATGCAGTATCATTTTTAAAGCACCATCCACAAAACTTTCGAAGAAGAATTTTAAACTTACTTGATGAAAAAAGTAGAACCAAGAACATGCGAAGACTTAATCAGATTGAAATTTGTGTAAAGGTTTCCTAGATTTTGCATCAATTTACAGTGCAAAGGACTTGTATCACTATGATTCAGCACAAAATTCATTTGCATGAAAGAAATCCTGAATTTAAAATAAAGAATTTATAAAAATGAGAAATTTTTCATTTCTCACACGTTTCCATTGGCTGGATGTTTTGAAAAATAATAATACAAAAAAGAACTGATTCTTATAAAGAGATTTCATTAGCTTTAAAAAAATATATTCGGAAAGAACACAGCTAATATTAAAACAAAATAATGGAACAATTTAACTTTATATTATTTTTTAAAATATATGTTTTAGATGGTGAAATTATTGCACTTCAATGTTCAACTAAAGGCGCATTAAAGTATATTTCGGGAAAAAAACTGACCGCATATTCAATCAAAATTTTAAAAAAGTTAAGAAAATTGATTAATTAATAATTACGTATATTCATATATGTATTAATTACTTAAAATTTGTTTTTTGGAAAATTTTGTTTCGGCCAGAAATAGGAATATTTGCGAAATTCGGTTTCAGTTACGGTCGATCTTTATGTGAATTTTTTTTCTCTTTCTTTACGCCTGCTTGCTTTGTTCTAAACTCATGTATATCCTTTATTTTCTAGTTACCTTATGAATTCTGTTTCAGTCTAATAACAGTTTTTTTTCTTTCTTTTCTTTTGTTTTGTAATCACTTTATTCTATGTTTATGTAAAAGAAAGGAAGCTTGTAATCACTCTGTACAGCACATCTTTTAATTAAATCTTCGTATGTTCTTGGTTCATTTTTTCCCCTAACAAGAAAGTTTAAAAGTCTTGTTTCAAAGTTCTGATGAACACTGTCTTAAAAATGTAGTCTACAATACAACATTTGAAAAGGAAACTTAATTACAAGGAACAAGAAGCTAGTCTCACGTAGTTCGACTTCCCGTCATTTGCTGATGCGAAAGGTTTTAATTTGACAGAACTAAAAGACAATAAAGACATTTTGGAGACAGTTGAGTATGGTGCTAATTGCCCTTCCATATAAAGTAAATTGTAGTTTCTAGTACTTATTATTTAGTTCTTTTTAGTTAAATTAAATGATTATTTTTCTCTCAAAAAGTAAATTTTAAATTAATAATTTTAATATGTATAAACGCAGCTGAAAAAGCTAATAACGATAAAATTACTTTTATTTAGATCAACATATGTTTTATCTCACAAAAGGTTACCTTTTTAATATCCTTGTGAATAGAAATATTTTCGCAAAAAATTTTAAAAACAAATTGATAAATATTACGAGACTTCATGTGTTATAGTGTAAAACCAGGGCAAACATAAAATAAAACAAAAATGGATATTTTATGCTTGACAGTAGGAGATTTAAAAATTTCTTGTTTAGAGACATAATATCTTCTTTTCTTTTTTTTTTCTTCTTAAAAATTTTTTTTAAACATTTATTTTTATAAATTGCCAAATTCTAAATTTATTTAAAATAGTAAACTAGTAATCAGAATATTTAGAATTGAACACCTGTACGAGATTGGGTTTTATCCAACCGGGACCCGAAAATTTTACTCAAAGTCAATCTGAAACCCGACTCGTCCCCAATTCAAAAACGCTCCAAAATTAATCCATATTTTAATAGATTTATGAAAAATAGTATTGTTACGGATATATATCTAAAGATTATTACGATAGGTGGTAGTATTAACCTGTATTCCTTCATTTCCTATCATTGCGCTCAGAGTTATTCATGAGACCCAGTATGAAAGAAGCATTAAGGGGCTACTTCAGTCAAATGAAAAGACCCATTCGCTAATGCTAATCTTATGGAAGAAATTTATGAAGATAGCTCGCTTGCATTTACATACTTTTAAAGGATTCTTTTTGCATTAGATTGCTGAGATAGATTTGAATTCAGGCCGTTTTCTACTTTTTCGATTTTAATTGCAGATTTTTTTTATGAGGTGCTTTCACTTTCCAAACCGGTTCCGAAAATGAAAGCGTCCTCTTAAAAAATATCTGTAAACAAAATGAAAAAAGTAAAAAAACGGCCTACATACAGATCGATCTCAGCTATCCAATGGAAAAAAAAAATCATTTAAAAATATTAAAATGCAATCGAGATACCTTTATAAATTTCTTCCATAGGATTAACATTAGCGAACGGGTTTTTTCATTTGAATAAAGTAGTTGCTTAAGGGTGTATTTCGATTCAAACTGCTTGTTTTCCGATTTATTTTTACATTCAGTTTTGCTCTTCATATGCATTAATCTGGCAAATTTTCTTATTCAGAAAGTATACGAGGTGCCGTGATTGTCAATTCTTTGATATTCACACTGAGAAGATAATCGTTTATAAATCAAATTCTAGTTAACTGAGCTTAAAATGACATCACACGGCACCTTATACGTCTTTTCAAAAATCCTCTCAGCAAGTTTCATGTTTTCACTTTTAAAACTGTGTCTGAAATTGTATCGGAAAATTTCGAGCTGTTGAAGGTGAAAAAGCGTTTTTTTCGAATACACCCTTAAGTATGAACAGGTGGTGAAAAAGTACGTGTATCGTTTTTCATAGATCGTAACGATGATTACAATCAGGATTTCTTCTGTTATTAATAAATTTGTACATATGTTATATATTTGTAAATGAAGACCCCCAGAATCTAAAGGGTATAAGTGACAAAACTGAATAAAATGAACTAAGTGCACAGACGATCTGTAAATACGCTTTCTTCCTTCAGATAAAAAAAATGTAAGTAATTTTTTAATTATTTACTGCATTCTAGGTGCAAACCATTTTTGCCAAATAATAATCAATATTGATTAATTATAAATTTAAAGAAAAATGTACTTGACTTTTTTTAGAGTTATTTAAATAGAGTTTAAAAACAATAATAAAACAAGCGGCAGTTTTTATTTCAATTCAATCAATTATTATTGGTGTCCAAATTTAACATCAATTATCTTTAAACTCAATTTATTACGAACTGAATTTTTGTTTGTTGTACCCCCTGGCTCCTGAGGTCGCCAAATAGGTATGATTCCGGAATCTAGTACGTATCATTTCGTGTAGTTTCTCTAGATATTAAAGGGAAAGGGAAATGCGAACCATAGCTCCAAGTTGTAAGCCTGATTTAGTGTTTATTTTCAATCTGAATTCTTAAGTGGTGTGTCTACTTAAAGCAATGCGTCAATTATTTATAAGTGGAGAACCTTCTTTTCGAAAGTGGCTACCATCGTATACAATTATGTTTCTAAGATAAATTTTATATTTTTCGTTTTAAAATGAACTTGCATACCCTCCTTAAGATTCAATTATGAAGTTTTTTCAATTGAAAAATACTCAAGGCTTTCATTTGAGAAATTTGTTTATCCATCCGAATCGAACCTGAAAAGCCCAAACGCAAACTAATCCATCAATTCGACCCGAAATGAACCAAAGCCTTTTAGATATTTGAGGAAGCAACAGTGAATAATAGTAAAATATATAAAATACAAAATGAATTTATGAGTGATGTGTCCAATTCAGAATGGAATACTGCATCAGGTCGGGTAACAAAAACAAAAGTGGTCAAAAAGTGCAATTTCTACCCCAAAACTTTGTAATCCCCCCCCCCCTTGCTCAATCTCCCCCTTCCTTTTGTGTTACAGAAATCCCTCCTCGAGAAAAATTTCTGAATTCAACACTGCGAAATAGTAGGTCCGGTCTGATTCTCCTAAAATTTTGTTACCGACCTGATGCAGGATTCTATTCTGAACTGTATATAATATCGCTCACCCTCAAGAAAATTGAAAAGTCTCTCAAAAATTCATTTTGCATTTCATTCCACTAATAGGTCTTTCAAAAGTGTGTATTTTTACACAAAAAGTTTCATAAATGTTGTTATATGAAAAAATGACTTTAATAACCTATTCGTCCATTCGTGACCACAGAAGATGGATTGTGTGAAGAGAAAATGTTATCCAATCCTTTAAACCTCATCATGTGAGTCTATTCTTAAAGTTTTTAAGTTTTTACTCCTGCATTCAGAATTAAGTGTTAGAATTTCATTTCACAGTAAAATCGTGCAGTTTTCTTTTTGCCTCTCCTGTGAAATTTACTTTTGTCGAGATGTGTCACTTTTCTTGTGGGTGAGCGATATGTTTAGGTCTTTGTATTTTCCTTTTTGTTCTAAGCGAGTTTAAAATTCTTGTTTAAAAGTTTCGTTGATGAACAGTATCTTAAAAATAGTCCAACATTACACGAGATGAAAAGGAAGTTTGAATGAACAGGAAGTTAGTTTCACTTCGTTGAGAGATTACTTTTCGTCATTTGTTGATGTAAAAAGATTTAATTTAATGGAATACGAAGATAATAGGGAATTTTCGGAGCATTTAAGTTGAATGTAACACTAATTACCTTTCCAGATAGAATACGTTTTTAGCTTTTAGTTTTAATTGTACAGTCCTTTTCAGTCGAGTAAAATGATCATTTTCCTCATAAAAGGTAAATTTTAAACTGCTTAATGCATATTAGCTGAGAAAAGTGCTGATTATTGCACCTGAGGGGAGTAATTATGACTAACCATTTAAATTGTTCATTGTATGTTTCCTGAGCGAAACCTTCATTGTCTCTTCAGAGAGACAATTTTAAAGTTTATATTTTTAATTCGTTAAGCTAATTAAAATGCAAATTATCGCATTATAAAGCAAATATTTTATGTTTGTAATTTGTGTAAACTGTTAATTACTATTGTTATAACTATTGAATAATAACTACTGATTGAGATACGGTTATCTTATGTCTTGTGAAGTTTATCGAATCATAATCTTGAAAACTATTTAGATCTATTTATTTTATTAAAGAAGAAAATATAAGTGCAACGCAAAAAAAAAATAAATAAAAATAAAAATAATAAATAAATAAAAATAAAAATAATAAATAAATAAATAAAAATAAAAATAATAAATAAATAAATAAAAAAAAATAATAAATAAATAAATAAAAATAAAAATAATAAAAATAATATAAAAAAAAAAATATGTATTGGCAATTGAGATGGCGTGGCGTTTCGATTAGCCATTACTGGTGCGCCAGCATTATTTGCGGTTTTAACTCCCTCCCCCAATCCTCCTACGTAAGTACCAGGAAAATTTCCGTTTTTTTACAAAATTATTATTACTATTATTTCGAAGAGACTATTATTACTATTATTAGCTTCACAATGAGATTACTGGCGCTGATAGACATTTATAAAACAGTTAAAACTGTTTAATTTTAAGCTTAAATCACTGTACACGAATTTTGCTTCTGTACTTGTTTTTCAAAAACAGAAAAATAGAAATCATGATTATACAAGTGTGTCGTACTTGATCTCATCAAAGACCTCAAAGCTGATTTAGATATTTCTGGGTATTCTACTCTTTGCACCCAGAAGGAAATTATGGGTTTTCCAATGTTGCCAAACTATTGCGCGATTATTGGTATAAGTGTTAAGAATGTTATAACATAATTAGCCGCCGTTGGCGACCAGTTTGGTCTCTCTTGAATGTATACTAAGCATTAAATCATATTGCTTTTATTCATAATTTATTTTAATTGCTCATTTTTTTTTTTTTTTTTTTTTTGCCAAATTAGAAGATTCTGCTAGAGAAATAGGCACAGATGCCATATTAGCACCACATTGGCACGATTGCAACAAAATGGCAATTATATGTGCCTCCCATGCAGTGTTCTCGCTGTCGCTCGCCAATGCGCCAAATTGCGACTAAATTCTTCATTTGGCGCGTAAACAAGCGAATAGATTCGCCAAATTGCTAGTGCTCAATTTTTGCTTTTTATTTTTTGTTTTTCATACATATGCATATGTATATATATATATTTAATATATACATATTTTTTATTTGTAGCGGATAGTTGAAATTAGATTAATAACTATCCCTGTCACAGTTATAAAAACTCAGGTTATTTTAGAACACATAGAAAAAAAAAGGTTACATTAAAAGATTAAAGATTTTTTTTTTTTTTTTTTTTTTTTTTTTTTGTGTGTGTGTGTGTGTTACATGGCGAATCTATTTCATTTGGCGAATGTTTTTTATTTTTAATTAGCCAAATTACTAACATTGGTCAAATGTCAGCGAGAACACTGCTCCCATGGTAACCGAACTATTGTTATTTTTTTATTAATAAACAGTTTGTTTGCTTTTTTTTTTCTTTTTTAAAATGATATAAATTGTTTTATTATATAATTATTAACTAAACTTTTTTTAAAATTATTATTTCCCTTTTAAAATAATAGAAATTAGTTTAAAAATATGCTCGTAACTGGCATTTGAAAACGGAATTTTCGCCAAAGTGGCGTAAAAAAAATAACCCGCCAATTTGGTGCATGTATGGCATCTGTGCTGATAAATCAAGAACTGAGTATTTTTATGCTAGCCCGCGGCAGATAATAAATCGCCTAATATTGTACCCGTGGCATTTTTTCGTACTTCATTAATTATTTAAAATATAATAATAAAATCCTTTCACTCATTTCATTTATCATACGTAACTTTAATTTGAAACTGAAAAGTTTAAAATTCATGAGTTTCATTTATTTTTTTAAGTAAAAAAACATAAAAAAAATATATGGTATTTTGATGCTCCATAATTGTAGCGAAAGAACAAAACATATATAAATCCAATTTACCACAACCTAAATTTTACCAAAGAACTTTTGCTCAATAACCCATAAGATATGTTTCATTTGGATGTTGCCATTAAACAACTAATAAATAATCGTGATTTTAGTGCCACATATGTTAGCGTAATATATATATATATATATATATATATATATATATATAAAGATACTGACGGATTTTTTAAGTAAGCGCTGTCTTCTGCAAAAGTTTTAGTTTAAGCTAATATCTTTTACGATTATCACGGTTGTAAAATATTGTACTTGTTATATATTTTTAAAACTTATGAAATAAACAATATATTTTTATGGGGAAACTTCGACTGTTCGAGAACCCACAAGAAGGGTCGCGATCCATTGGTTGGGAACCACTGTTTTGGAACGTTTCGTTTATTTTTTCAGATTGAAGATAACAAAATGTTCCTGTGCATTTAAGTGTTTTGCCTCGTTATCTTTTAGCTAATATCAAATAAGCATCTTATTCGCACCAAAATCATTTCCTATGTAGTATCAGATATCCAATGTCAATAAAAGCAGTCTACTATGAATATAAAAAGATCTGTGAATTTATTATTTTCCTTAAATATTTACGAATGTAAAAACAAGTCAGTAAAAATATTTTTCAAGAATAAGAAGTGCGAAAAATATGCAGGATCTTAAATTACGCGAGTAAATAAATGTTAAACAGAAAACAATTTAAAGTGTTATTAAAAATATTTCAAAATATTTTTTGAATTTCCCTCTTGTTATTATTTTTTATCTTTTTTAAAAATGGGAGGAAAAGTTTAGTTGTTTTTATGGAACTGCCGTATCATCACACGGTTCGTTCGAAAAGATTAGCTTAATTTCCAAATACATATATATACATATTCTCGATGTTTACTCACTCGCTGTTTTAGTTTCTGCAATTTTATTTCGTTTTCACAATTTGTTCTGCTCTCTTCCCATTATAGTTGCTCTGCAAAATATAAAATGAAAGTTTATGTGAATATGTGTATCTGTCTTTAAATAAGTTTAATATTTAGCCGACAATTTGGATTTAATTATGCTACCTTTTTATTGTTTTACAAACTCCCTTTTTAATTTCTTGCTTTTTTAACTTAAATAAAAGCAAACAAAAAACCCCAACCAATAAAAAAAAAAAAAAATAAATAATAATAATTATAAAACAAAAAGCAATTAAGTCATAATACAATCATTTAGCATATTTTCGCTACTCACGTCAATGTGTAATATGGTAAAAAAGAGAAAACAATCTTTCCAAGTTTAAACAAGAAAGAAAAAAAATCATGCGTCAAGCATAGATTATGAAGCATTTTAGAACACATTCGGATTAATGTAACAAAACTTCACTGTATGGAAATGTATAACGCATTTCAAAATCGAATTTCAGTTGTTTCCATCTACAATCGGAAAATAATAAAAATTTTTAGCTACTCGGCACACGATAAAAAAGATTTAACTATTAGCAACATGCATTCAAAAATTTAATGCATATAAGAGATACCCAAGTTCAGTTGAAAATTCCTCTTCAGCAATTTCCTTTAATAATTAGAATGGTATGTGAATACTTTTGTGAAACCCTGTATATGAGGTATAGAATTTATGTACAAAGAGTAATATGCAAAAAACTAATTAAATTTAAAAGCGTATACCGAATTTTAAAACATACTCTCCTGCAGTTATTACACAAAGACAGTACTGTAACAGATTTATTTTTTGTGTGTCCCTGTAAATGAGTAAAAAAATTCTATGAATGCTCTGTTTTAACATGATCGTAGTGAAATTCAGGGATTTATATTCGTTTCAACACATTTGAAATAGTGTAATGTCATTAAAATACTCTCCAAACGATTTTTTCCCATATACCGTAATATAATCGAATTCTTTGAGTGTCCTTCTAAATGAACCATTAATCGTACATACTTCACATGCCATACCAAACATGCTTTGGTGACACTAAAAAAGCTTTATAAATTGCATGAAAATCTAAGTACATGTAGGGGAGTTAGAGTGTGGACAAACGCACATATAAACCGAATGCATAAGTATTTTTTGTTAAACTTTGTTGAAAAGTGCTAAAAAGAAATATTATCGTTTTTTAGTTCGCAAAAATTAAAATAATAATACGAACTCTGAAATTCTGGTTCATTAAACATAAATTATTATTTATGTATTTTAGAAAACGAGACGTTAATTTTGAAACGTAGCGAGATATTCGTGAATAAATTTCTCTATACCGAATGTAGTAAGTGTATATTTGTTATTTCGAACGAAATGAAATTCTGGTACATTTCATAAAGTGCAGGAAAAAAATTATCATTTTTCAGTCTACGGAAATCAAAGCAATATTGCGAAATTGGATATGGAATATTTCATTTAGTACATGATTTGTGCTTATTTATTATTTACGTACTTTAGAAAACGAGGCTGTATTTTTCAAAACGTTAATGAGTTGTTAGTAGATAAATTTCTTAATGTTTAGTACAATAAATGTATATTTCTTAAATATATAATTTTTTTTCTCTTTTCAACTTACTATTCGTAATGAAACTACGTATTTTTCTTTTGAAAAACAATTTTAATTTCTCAGAACAGTAAAAAATTGTTTAAACATTCTCTTTACATACATTTTTTTCTTTAAATTAAGGTATACTAGATAATAATAATAATAATAAAATTACTAAAATTTTTATTCATTTATCTACAGATCTAAAAGAAAAATAAATAATTGCAAATTTTATGTTTTATATATAAAAAAGTTACAAAGAAATGTTTGAGTGTAAAATTTTGTTTCCTTAAATAAACATTTAACTACATTACATTACAAATCCACCTTATTTTTTATAAAAGTATTTTCCTCTTTTCCTCCCCCTCCTTTCGAAAACAGATACATACTCTTCTTAGTACACATATTGTACCAGGGTTATTGAGGCACATTTTAAGGGGAAGTAAGGAAAGGATTCAGATTTCCATAGCAACCTATGGTCAGAAATACTTTCCTGGCGCGGTAGTGACGACACAAAACACAAGAAAGACAGGACACTAATAAGAGAGGAAAATATGCTTATTATCCTTAATGCAGCAAAATACTAATGAAAAATAAAAGCATTAAAGAGAAAATGATCGCCATCAAAGTAGGTGTTTGAATTTACGGTACCGGGCTGTGATGCGTGAAAACGCAACTCCTGCGCTTGAACTATCTTATGTTCTTGAAAATACCGGCAGTATCCCTGACTTCGCCAGCAACTGCCACGATTCGTGCAACAAGTTTCCCAGTCCTTTCCATCATTGTCCCGGCATTTTTGCAGCACTAAGAACAATAAACATGGTTTCTCTTCCTGTTCGTGTCCTTTCTTTTTTCTGTTATGTGGAGTCAACTACCGCACCAGGAAAACGTTTTCGACTGTTGATTTCTATGTAAATCTAAGTCCTTGTGATATTTCCTCCCTCCCCTTAAAGTTTGTCCCAATAAATCCTGGGACACTCCGTATAGGCATTATCGATCAGCTGTACTAAAAGAAATATTAAGATTTCTAGATCATTTAAATTTATTTCATCGATAATTATATGTCTAAATTTTTAATATCATTAATTAAACAAGAAAGAAAAATCATGCGTCAAGCATACATTATAAAACACTTTCCAACAAATTCCGAATAATGTAATAAAACCACCGTTTGATAAGTTAAAATATTATGTCTAATTTAACAAATAAGTTAAAATATTATGTCTAATTTAACAAATAAGTTAAAATATTATGTCTAATTCAACCATATGGAAATGCATAACACACTTCAAAAAACCCAATTTCAACTGTTCCCACCTATAATGGGAAAATTACCGCAATTCTTTGCGCAGCCCTGTATATCATGTATAGAGTTATATTTATTAACTACATGCCAAGATTTAGTTTAGTTAAAAAATGCATGTATTCTTTTCCCTAATAAGGAGAATGGTACGTGAATTCTTTTGTGCACTCCTGTATAAGAAGTATAGAATTTATGTACAAGTAACCCCCCTCCTCCCCCGAAAAATAAATAAATAAAAACGCACTTCCAGCAATTATTAAAGACAGTATACACAATGTAAAAAAAATGCAACCTTAGTAATCTAAATTTACCGAAATCTGTTACGCTTACTAAAATTTTATGTGTACACTACACTATCTCCCAATAAGTATTTGAAAAATTTCCATTTTTGACATTTTGTCAAATATTTAAAAATATATTTGTCAGATTCTTCAGAAACTTCAGGATTATGAAGATTATGTTTGACCTCATATTTATCAACATCCATTTGATAAGCAGGGCAATTAGGGGGCCGATAAAAAATTAAAGAATAACAGAAATATTTGGGATCACCCTGTACATGAAAATGCACGAAACGATTTATCGCTGCAGAATACAAGTATGTGGATACTGCACAACATGTACACTGATTTTTGTAAGAATAGTATGTATATTCATGAAAAAAGAGTGATTTAAAAAAAAAAATAAAAAATTCTGGTATGTTTTTTGTTTATATCATGCAGGGTTTTTGACGAAATTTAACGCAAATTTCAGAAATATTGGCAAAATCTATTAGAAAAAATATAGTGCAATTGGAATATAAATATATTAAATATTTTATAAAATATGAGTAGTTTTATGAAATATTTTTATCTGCGCATGCGCGAACGATAAAAACGATTCTTTTACATCATTTAATAGTCAATTCTATGGAGTAACTTATAAAAAAAATCCAATCAAATATCGTAAAAATTCAAAAAGATATCATTATTATAAGTAAGCTGTTTTTACATTGCCCTCGAAAAACGGCTGAATGACAAGGGATTCTCCACAAATTGACATTTTTTATTAACTGACTTTTAGGAAAAAATTAGTACTATTTAATGAATACAATATTGCTGCTAATAAGTATCTTGACACCTGTGATAGAAAAGAATAAAAGCTCTTTTACTTTTCTATCTTTTCTTATGATTCAGTCGTTTTTAGAGGGCAATGTAAAAACAGCTTACTTATAATAATGATATATTTTTGAATTTTCACGATATTTGATCGGATTTTTTTTTATAAGTTACTCCATAGAATTGACTATTAAATGATGTAAAAGAATCGTTTTTATCGTTCGCGCATGCGCAGATAAAAATTATTTCATTAAACTACTCATATTTCATAAAATATTTAATATATTTATATTCCAATTGCGCTATATTTTTTCTAATAGATTTTGCCAATACTTCTGAAATTTGCGTTAAATTTGGTCAAAACCCCTGCATGATATAAACAAAAAAAATACCAGAATTTTTGAATTTTTTTTTAAAAAAATCACCTTTTTTCCATGAATATACATGCTATTCTTACAAAAATCAGTGTACATGTTGTGCAGTATCCACATATTTGTATTCTGCAGCGATAAATCGTTTCGTGCATTTTCATGTACAGGGTGATCCCAAATATTTCTGTTATTCTTTAATTTTTTGTTGGCCCCCTAATTGCCCTGCTTATCAAATGGGTGTTGATAAATATGAGGTCAGACATAATCTTCATAATCCTGAAGTTTCAGAAGAATCCGAAAAGTATATTTTTAAATATTTGACAAAATGTCAAAAATTGAAAGTTTTCAAATACTTATTGGTAGATAGTGTGTAAAAGAAAATGATGTCAATCTACAAAACTTGTAAGTAAAACTAGAGACATCCGTAAATTTACAAATGAATTTACTAAAATTTTGGTAATTTTACTAAAATTTTATGTGTAACCCTCATTACCATTATTTAAAAAGTTATGGGAATACGATTTTACAAAAAAAAATTCTTAGTAACCTTAAAAATTTTTGATTTAAAGTGCATACATGAATTTTTATTGTTACCATTGCATAAAAAGTTCTTAAAATATAATTCTACTAGAAAAATGTTCGTAATTTTCGAATTCTGTTTTCAGTGCTGCAACCGATTAATTTAGGATTGATTTAGGAACCGATTGATTTAAAATGAATATTTTAATTTGAAATCTTCATCATGTTTACTCAAAATATAAGTGTAAAAACTTGCTATTACATGTAAAATGAAAATAAAAAAATATATAAGAGAGTTATTATTAAAAAAAAAATACATATTTTTTTTTGCCTGTGACTATTTCTAACACACCTATAAAATTAAATTGATAGATTTTAATATCCTGCCTAAAATTGATATTTCGTGAAACCGGTTTATGCTAATTAACTTTTTCAAACTTCTTCCTTTTTTGATTTTAGAAAAAATATTTAAATCTTTAATACTCAAGTTTATTTTGATAATTTGAGCCAAAACGTAATATTACGAAAATGTTCTTTTTTCTTTCTAGGTGGGGTGGGGGGGGGGGAATAACTACGTTTTCTAGTTTATAAAGATCAAAGTAATGTTATGAGCTGAAATATTGGAATGTATAATAAGGTTCATTAAACACTGAAAATTAATATTTATGTATTTTTGAAAACCGTTCCCTAGTTTTTGAAATGTTAACGAGTTGTTTGGGGGTAAGTTTTTTTGGTTGCTAGCATTAAATATTGTAAAAGTTGTTTTAAAGAAGAAAAATTACTTGGCATAAATTCTTTTTAGATATGTGTTAAAGTTGCTTGATGGGTAGTTATATTAACTTTTTTTTTTTCACTCCCACCTTTTTATTTAAATTGATTTTTAAAAATTTATTAATGAAATACTTTTGTATTTTTCCTATAAAGATTACCCAAACGTATACTCAATCTCTCTATCTGTTTGTATATAGGGGAGAGGGGGGAACGTTTGAACTGGGGGCACCTTTGAACACTCTAAATATTTTCCTTCAAATAAATTATTCTCAACAAATGTATATGGCAATACATTACTGGTGCTTCAAGGGAATAATTAAACAAAGCTGTTACATTTTGTATGAACAGTACTGTCTAAACAAGATGTGTATTTTTCTCCCTCTTGAATCTAAACTTAAGAAAATAAAGTTGTAAAATTTTTGTTTACAAACTTCTATTCCTAAAATTTTTATTTTTTTTGTGCAATGTTTAAACAAAGATGTTAGCTTTAGTTTATAAGCTTTGTTTTATTAACATTTTTAACCGAATTGAGTAAACCGTTGTAATGTTGAACTCCATGTGATGGGGCACCATTGAACAAAAAAGTTGGGGCACCTTTAAACAACAACAACAACAACAACAACAAAAAAACACCGAATAAACTGATGATGAATAATAATTTAAATAATTTAAAGAGAACACTTAAAACCATGAATTAAAGAGTTGTTAATGTATCTAAACATTATTATTTCTGAAATTTGTTTTATGTGAAAAGAGGTTAATTAAGAATGTCAAAGAACATGGGCTTATACTGCTAACAATTCCATTTACTGTATATACATAAGTTCCAACCTCTGTATGTATCAGTGATGGGAAGATTCAAATCTAAATTCATTTATCTGATAATTGCAAATCCTGGATACAAAATAATGATTCATGATTTAACTGGTTTCCAAACATTATTTCAGGTTTCCGTAACGGATAAAACAGAATTTTACACCAGGTCTCTTAAAAAAAAGGCGAATGAAAAATTTTAATTTTCTAGAATCATCAGATACCACATTGGTGTATTTCTAGGATATTGTAAAAAAGTTTTCACAGTTTTAACTGGAGGGACACTTTGTGTTTTATCAACAATGAGTTTTGACATCAACTTTTATGGATTTAAATTTGGTTAAAAAACAAAAAACAAAAATTAGTAATTTCAACAAAATGTAGTTATTTATTTTTATTCATTTTACTTTATATTTCTGTAACATATGCATCTTTTTATAAAAACTCTCAACATTTTCATATTTTATTCATTTGTCCAATGGTGCCTCTTGCTTGTTCAAAGGTACCCTTACATGGGGCAGGTTTGAACAAAAATCTTTCAACATTTTAAATCCTCAGAACTTATTTCATTTCTCTGGAAAATGTTTAATTTATGATTCATATGATGAAAAAAGGCGTTGTTTTTATTATGTAATATTTAAAACTCAATAAATATAATTCAAGAACGAAATAAATTGATTTTCTGAAAAAATTTTCAAAGGTGCCCCCCTTTCCCCTATAAGACCTGTGGCAGAATTTTTTAATCTCTTTAAACCCCTGGGTTTATTTATGTACTTTTTTAAATTTCCGTTATGGATTTATATTTACAAACTGATAACTAAGAAAGATTGAACAGGAATAAAAATAAAGTTTGATTATACCCGGGGACTCAAAGTACATTTTTGATTTTTTTTTTTTTCAGAATTTTTTAAAAGTTTATTTTATTTTTTTGCATTGCAAATAACAATTTCAAAACAAAAAATAAACATATTTAGTAATATTTTCTTACTATTGGACTCTAAAATTGATATCTTATCGCACAGTAAAATTATTTACGATTTCATTTTTGTACATTTCTGCTGTAAGCCATTTTTTAATAACACGTAGCTAGCTAAAAAAGCGCTATAAGAGACAATAGGCTATTTTGTTTAGTTCTTCTATCTGTTAGTCTCCATTCACACCAATTTCTCCCTTTTTTAGCGTATATGTGTAGAAAAAAAAGTGTAGAGATGTGTATCTTATAGTATATTTTAGGTCTGAAAAGACTAAAGCCTTCTGCGACAAACCTCATCAACTGCAAAAGTCTTTTGCAGCGTGATATTTCTTAAAAGCATAAATGAAGGACAAATTCATACATAACACAAACAGACATACACACTAAAGAAGTAATATGTATCATAAACCAGTTATTATATGATAAGGTTAGTTTCAAAATTCATCTTATCCAAAATTTAAAAAATAGTTTTTCTATCAGTATATTCTATTGGTGGAACCTGCATCGAGAAAACACCGCAATCTACAAAATTATTGATTTTATCGAGTACGAGGTGGAACCCGTCGATCTTCGACAAAAGAAAATGCTTTAGAAGGATCTGTTTCCGTCTTTTTGCAAATCGATCTGTTTGTAAATCCGTTTGATTTATAACAACGTACAAAATTGGCTACAGTACAAAATGCATCTTATATTGGTCAGTTTAACTCTAAAAGAAATATTATTTTAAGCTAAAATTAACAAAATACCATTTCTATAAAAGTTAATTGTCCAAATTATTAAAATTAAACTTTAATCGCATATGTAATCAGTAAAACATGACAAAGGTAAGTTATGATGAAGTTATCAAATGAGGCTCTTATGCTTGGTAAAAATTGAAAAAAAAAATCAAATTGACACGATCATAAAATTTCACGTGAAATCTAAACCCGTCATCATTTTCATCTTCTCAAAATTTATATACGAAATTTTAATTTCTTTTTTTTTTTTTTTTCAATTTTAAGAGAAAGTGGCTCATTTCTGTTGCCACGATTACAAAATTCGCACAAAAACTATAAAAAATTAATACCTCAAAAAAAAATTAAGGTACCGCTTTCAAACAAATTTTATTTAAAGGTACATTTTTTTTCTCTATACGCCCATGTAAAAATTTAGAATGTGGGATGTTTAGATCTATAAAAATTGCAGTAGCAAAAATTGCAAAATCGAATTGCATGGGAAAGTGTTGCCATTCGTATAATGACGTATGCGTTACGCACAGATACGTTTGACCTTTATAACATAGATTTCTGAAGGTGTTATTACACGAGGAATCGAAGTCGCTTCAAATATCATGCGTCTTCATGTTATCCTTGACGCCTGAAACGAAGCGAATCACCAGTAACAGCCAATAAATACTTGGAAATCTGACAATGAAAAAGCCTTTTTTCAACCAGCCAATGAAATGCTTAGAAAACGAAAAAACGCAGTCGATTTTCGTCGCTTGAAATTTTTACATGTAATAGCACATTAACACTGTAAAATCTTGGATTATAATGAAAACAAATGGACCCAGGTTGGAAGTTTTTCACAAATTCTCAAAATTTGATTTTCTCAATAAGACAAGTTTTGAAACTCATATCCTCATACGTTTGTTATATGTAATAGCCTTATCTCTTTTTAAGGCTGTTCTTAAATAAAAAAAGGCAATTTTATGACACAAGCTTTATTTTTTTTTTCGAAAATGCATGAAACTAGCAGGTGGTGTTGTTCAAAAACTATGTAAACATACTCATTTTCCCGATTTTTTGCAAACACAATAAATTTTTCAGAAAGTTGTGCCAAAGTGGGTTTTTGAATGGAGTTTCTGCGCGGAAGACGAATAACCACTTAAACTGAGGTGTAAAACGTGTCTGTAACATGATTGAATTTGGTTATAACTGAATAGGTAAATTATTCATCACAAAATGGAAAATTTAGTTATATTCCAAATCGCTTCCATAGTCAAGGCTTTCCAATTTCATATCTTTCCGTTAAAAAATGATTTTGTAAATGTGTCAAGACGTTTTGCGCTTGTTGAGAACAGCCTTCAGCTTCATACAAAAGAAACCAAAGATCTAAATTTAATAAGATCCTTTTATTGTAAATTTTCCACTTAAAAATTATGCTTGGTAAGTTGGCTTGGCATAAGCTTGGTTATTTAAGAAGTAACTGATAGTTTGAAAGATTCTTCAGTTCATAAAAATTTTAATTTTACGTATTCCTCTCTGAACAATAATAAAAAAAAATTAATAAACATTTTTAGCATTCTAAAATAAATATTTAAAAATCAAACTGAAATTTTAAAGGAATTGAAAGAAATAAAAAATTGCAGTCTGCATTGTTTATTTGTCAGGAAGAGACTAAAATCATCATTATTGGTCAATTTTCGTGCGTGATATTTTTCAAATATTAAATAAAAAATGTAAAAGAGTTTTCTTTTATTTAAATATATTCGTATTTCTAATTTTCCTAAATATCCTTATTAATTGACGGTTAAAAATAGAAGTTGTTTTAAGGTTTTTGAAAAGTTTTTTTTTTTTTAAGTGTTCGATCTGACGGAATATTTCGGCATTCGGTAATACCGAATATTCGGTATGGCCGAATAGTTCGAATACCGAATACTTGGCGAATCCCTAGTTTATTTTTTGTGTCTTATTTAATTCTGTTTGCAGTTAAAAACAAATTGTAACACCTTTCTTCAAATTTACAAAAATTGTGCATATTATTTTTGAGTAATATATATTTTCATTTATCTTACATTTCATATCTCTGAAAATTAATTTTGCTTGGTGTTTTGCATTTATGCTTTCTTCCCTCCCCTCTTCATCGACTTTAAACCGTAGGTTTAATATCCTGCCAATAATTAGCATTTCGCGAAACTGATCTCACATTTATGTTAATTGACTTTTTAGAAACTTTCCCGAATTTCAATATTTTCTTGGAAAATATTTAAACATTACTTTAATCCTCGAGTTTATTTTGATCGTCTCGAGTTAATGCAATGTATTTAAAAAAATAAAATAAAAATAAAAAAATTGCCGGAAGAAAATTTTTTATCGCCATCTTTTAGTTTGTAAAGATCAGAGTAATATTATGAGCTGGAATACATAATAAGGTTCATTAGCGCGGAAAATTAATATTTATGTATTTTTCAAAACGGGGTACTCTAGTTTTTGAAACGTTAATGAGTTGTTTGGGGATAAGTTTCTTTCGATGCAAGGCATTAAATATTTTCGAAGATGCATTTTTCAAAAACTTTTCTGGGTAAAACTACGTATTTACTTTTCCGATAGAATATGGTGTGTACGATCAAATTAAGAATTTAAGTTTTTCGTTTTAAAGAATCATAAATAAATATACAGCGTATGAAATAAGTATTTTATATGCCGATGGAATTTTTTAAAAGGAATTGTTGATATGTTTTTCATATAAAATGTTTTTCTACGGGGAATAAAAACCGTGCGATAAGTTATTCAGAAGTTTCGCTATTCTGAACCTCCTTATTCTGAAAATCCGCTTACTCCGAACAAAATTCAGAAAAACTACTGATTTTTTAAAATTAAAAACAGGAAAAATTAAAAAGACGTTCATGAAAAAATGTATACTTTTATTGTTATACAAAAAAGTTAGAGACATTACATAGTCTCAGCTTGATGGCCTGGAACCAAATTGAAATGAAAGCTGATTACTTAGAGTACATGCCGGCTTTTTTTATACAATTCTGTAGAATCAGTTTTAATCACTATTAAACACAAAAAAATTACACACATTTAAATAAAATCACTGATTTTTTTACGACAAAGCAACTTGTTTTTGTCATCGTCGACTCAGATTTATGTGTGAAGAATTAAGTATTTGGGTCATTCCATGTCAAATAAAACAAAAAAATTCACTATTCGACCTGACCATTTCCGATTTCAATGAAATTTCCAGGCATCATTCTCTATGATGATATAAATTAGAGCATATTTTTATTTTTTGTTTATCGCTTTAAATTTTCATACAATTAATTATTTAAATTTTGTAAAATCATCATTTTTTGACTTGCATAAATATTTTCAATTTTGAATTTCTCAAGTTCTATTAAACGTAGAAAATTTCATGACCACTCATTTTAAAGTGGAGTCTATAAGGTTTAATTTGATATGCAAGTTAACTATGCATAATTTAAAAAAATAAAATAAAAACATTTTAAAGTTTAAAATTTAAAAATTTTTAGATAGTCATTTTTAAAAAATTTGAAAAAAAAAATGTAAGTTTGTTTTAATATTATAAGCTTAAATTTCTGAAATTTTTAGAGTGGGATCGCAATGGGATCAGGAGTTATGAAATAAAATCTGAAAATTACCATACAAATCACAAATAAATAACAAAATAGATAGAATTAAATTGCTATTTTAATGGTAAATTTTGCTTTTATTTAATAACTCCTGATCTCTTTGAGATCTCACTCTAAAAATTTCAGAATTTTAAGCTTATAATATTACAACAAACATATAAATTTTTCAAAAATTTAAAAATGACTATCTAAAAATTTTTCAAATTTTCAATTTTTAAATCTTTAAAATTTTATTTATTTTAACTATTTATAGTCAACTTGCATATAAAATTAAACCTAATGAACTCCACTTTGAAATGATTGGTCATAAAATTTTCTATGTTTGATAGAACTTGAGAAATTAAAAATTAAAAATATGTAAGCAAGCCAAAAAATGATTTTTCAAAATTTAAATAATTAACTATATGAAATTTTGAAGCGAGAAAAATATTATGAACACATATTCTCATTTATATCATCAGGCAGAACGATTCCTGAGAATTTCATCGAAATCTGAAAGGGTCAGGTTGGTTCATTTGACATGGAATGACCCATTTATTGCTATGATACAACAGTTATAGTTTTTATTTGAAGAGTCTGTTATAGTATACAATTAGTGAATTTTAAAGTATTTTATAAGAAATTACAAAATCTGTTCATCACGAGATGATCAACATGTAGATCTGATACTACATGTCTCCGCACTTAATTTACGCCTTAAAAAGTCGATGCGTTAATTATTATTAATAAAATCCGCCTATTCCGAATTCAAACTAAACCAAACAGTGTTCGGTCCCAATTAATTTGAAATTGCAGCACTCGACTGAATTCCAAATTCTTTATGCAAATTCTAAATTACTTTAAAACAATGTTTATGTGTTCATGAGCACTTATTACATATTTTCTATAAATAATTTATTTCTGAAACTAAAGAAAGATTTTCAGCAAATTGGAGAAGTTTGCTCCATTTTGAACATTTGATGATTTATAGGAACGGAATTTGTTAACACTTTCCGACATCGTTGAAAAGTGTTTATGAATTAGGTCTGTTTGTCTGTTTCTTCGTCTGGCCATTCTTTAACTCACGGAAATATTGTCAGATTGCCAAGAAATGAATATATGTTATTGGCTATCACTATAGCCCGCTCAATATTGAAAAAGAAGTTTGTAGCATTTGTGGTTTATTTATAAGGGCACTCAAAAATGTTCCGTTACATTACGGTCCATGAGGAAAAATCGTTTGTGGTATAGTTTAATGATATTACGTTATTTTAAGCATATTGAAATTAATATTTACCACTGAAGTATATTAGAAAGATCTTACTATAGAGTATGATGACCATAGAATTTACATTTCATTTACAGTGACAATCAAATAATTTAGCTAAGTTCAAGTCATGCACTTTTAATTTTGGTAGCATTTTTAAAAGATCAAATGTTTACTATTATACTCATTTACAAGGTCCTTAATTGACTGATTTGTTAGGTAGGTAACTTATTTTTAAACATAAAGCATATTATATCTTTAACTCCATTTTTATATTATAAGTTGATTAATATAATTTATTTTTCTTTAAAATTTTCTGCAGATTACCAAGTGCAGTGTCAGAAAGGCTTTATAGCTATTTGTGCAAATATAATTTTGCGTCCATGGCTACTGTGTTTGCAGATTCCCAAATACTTTAAGGAACTAATGGCTCCTAAACCCAAATATTCCAGTCGCCACCAGGGCTTAATTTCTTGGAAAAAATAAGGAACAATGCGAAACAACGGAGAAACAACGCAAATCTAGTTGAAAGATCGCAGAAAGAAGGCTAATTTTATCAAAGGATCGCAAAAAATGTTGTGACTTTCGTCTAAGAATCGCTGAAAAACGCGATTTTCGTCAAATGATCGAAGGAAAAATTCAATTTTGGTTGGAAGATAGCTAAAAAACAAGCAATTTTCGTTAAGGAAAAAAAAAGTGGTATTTTTGTCAGAAAATTACGATAAAACGAAATATTCATCCAATGATCGCGAGAAAAAACACAACATTCAATTTACAATTGTGCCTGCAAATTTATTTTGCAAACACAATTTGCAAAATATTTAACATAACATATTTAACTTAAAAATAGAGATAGGAAGGATTTTTTTTCTGTTAAATACACACATTATAGCCTATATATAAATCAAAATAAATTAATTTCATGCTTCAACTTGTTTTCAAGAACTAATTAACTTTTTACCCTTTTTTTTAAACAATATGTCTATTCGTACAATTTTGTAAATAATTGTTGAATTTATAGCATCAAGATATGTTGTGGTATCAGAAAACATATTATTTGAGAATAATAAGAAACCATTTTCATTTTTCCTTAAAAGAAATAAAATTAATTTTTTTGAGCATTCTAAGAATTTCATCAACATATTATTTATTATTTTAGAGTTTTTCACCCAGATCTAAAATGTTATATATTTTTAAAGAAACAAGTTAGTTACCCAATTTTGGAAAGTTTCAACTGTTTGACTAAAATAGAATTTTAGAAAAATGTACCAAAGCATAAAAAAAGGAATTTCGAAAATAAGAAAAAAAAAAATATGCTTACACATCTGCAGGGCTTAAAATATATTATTCTGTAACCTTTCCAGCACCATAATCTTTTAGCTCCATAATCATTTAGCTCTATTTTTTAAGCCAATAATTAAAAAAACTCACATATTTGAACCATTTTATGTTCTTGTGCCTTTAAGTGTTTTGAGACATCGTGTTCTGTAATAATTTTTCGTCCTCTTGATACCTACTATTACCCCTCTGAATTTGTCGGTCAAATTCGGCTACACCCTATATATAGTTGCAAGCTGTTAGCTCTTGTATAATATTTGAATTTTCTGACGATATAAACCAAGTTTTCCCAAATTCCCCTTAAAACTTTTTAGGCATTGTTAATTTTTTTTCACAGATTTTCAAAATTTTATCTGTGTTGTCTGTATTTAATTAAAAATGAAAGAATTAAACTTCTTGTATACTCGTATTAAGCAGAGTTAAATTTGTGTCGTAATAATTTAAAAAAAAAGTTAATTAACGTGCCTTCGAAATATGATTTTCCTGTGAATATTCAGGATCCCTTTTTTTTTTTTTTTTTTTTTTTTGAGGATTGCCATAATTTATGAGGTTTCTTTCATAAAAAAATATTTTTCTTTTTTTACAGCTCTAAATCCCACGCATTGTTTTTTTCTCACAATTCATTTTTTTAAAGCTACTTTTTATGTATCTTATTACTTCCCTTTTTCCACTGCGTATTTTTTTTAACCTTTTCCAAAAATCATACCAAACTATTTTGAGTCCCCTTAACCTGCCTTTATTTATTCATGTCTCATATTGTCTATTGAGTGTATAATAGTTTGTAACCTGTTTCTTTATTTCAGAATTTTTTTAAATTATCTATAAGTTCGACGTTCTCGGGCCTTTTTGTTTATTATTTATATCTTTTCTTTAAGGGGACTCGGTACACTTCATTCGGCGAAAAATAACGATTATCAAAAATATTATTAAAAAGTTGAAATTTGATTTTCATTTAAAATATTGTATGCAAGACGAATTTTCTTTCTGGAAAAACTCCCAAATATTAATATAGTAAATTGATGCTGGATTTATTTGGGCTTTGTCCCCATGTCGGTGGCTCACGGAAAATAGTCCATCTTGTTCTACATTTGTAGCCTTTCGAACATGTAAAAGTGAGAAGTTTTACTTTGGGTATCGTTCCATGTGTTTTAGTCGGTAGAACGTTAGTGCTCTCACGGTTTACGAGTCTCGGCACGGAAACTATTTCACTAGGTTGGCATTTGTGCCTCTTAAGCAATTAAAAATTGGATTTCGATTTTCATTTAAAATAATGTATGCAAGGTGAATTTTCTCTCTGGAATTTTTTTTTAAAGTGATCATATATTCAATCAACGTTGGATTTATTAGGGTTTCGTGACTGTCCCATGTAGGTGGCTCATGGAAAATATTTTATCTTGTGCTGCATCATTTGTAGCCTTGCTAACATGTAAAAGTGAGAAATTCTAGGCTGGGTATCGCTCCATGTGGTTTAGTCGGTAGAACGTCAGTGCGCTATACTGATGGCCCTGGTTCGATTCACAGCATAGAAACTTTTTCACAAGGGTGACATTTGCGCTTTTTAAGCATTAAAAATTTGAAATTTGATTTTCATTTGAAATGTTGTATGCAAGGTGAATTTTCTTTTTGGAAAAATTTCCATGTAATCGTATATTCCATCTATGCTGGATTTAATTGGGTTCCGTGTTTTTGCTCCTTGTCGGTGGCTCACGGAAAATATTCCACTTTGTGCTGTTTTATTTATAGCCTTGCCAACATGTAATAATGAGAAGTTCCAGGCTGGGTGTCGTTCTATGTGGTTTAATTGATAGAACGTTAGTGCGCTATACTGATGGCCCGGGTTCGAGTTTCGACATGGATATTTTTTCACTAGGTTGGTATTCTATGCTTCTTAAATAGTTAAAAATTTGAAATTTGATATTCAGTTGAAAAATACTCATCCCTATCCAGAACAAAATTAAATATTTAGAAATATGAAATAAAGTGAGGAACAACTTACCATCATTCATGGTGGCTGTATAAACTTTAGTTGTTGCTGCAATATAGATAATTCTGCAGTACCATCAAATATCTGTTAACCTGAATGTGTGTCTAGAGGGACTGAGGTGATGGTTCACCTCAGGAAAAAACATCGTTGCTACAATATTTTACTATATATTCTATACTAATAAAGAATAATTACATTTTCCCATACTGTATATATACTTATAAATATGTAATGGCAAAAGTTAATAACATTTATAGAAATTTTTACAACATACATTTAATATTGGTTATTTGTACCTGAGGACAGGGACTGAAATGATGATTTCGTTTGTTTGAAGCTTAAAATTAATTATTTATGCATATTAAATGTCTATTTATCATTGGTAATTATTATAAAAAATGTTACAATATATTACATTTTTCAGTTTTTGGTTTTTGTATAATTAATGAAATATTATTGACAATAGACGCAAATTTTCCAATTTTCATATATTAACCCTTATAGCATTATGTATAGCACTCTGTATCTTTCTACATCTATATATTGAATAACAACAAGAATTTCTCTTTTATTTCCTCAAAACCATACTAAATCTTCTGATAAAACTTCAGTCCATGCATTGAGAACAAAGTTTAAATTTCCTGGAAATATTTTAATATTTTTACATAACCTCCTTAGCTAAAGTAAAAGGAACTTCTTTCAAAATGCGTGTTTTCTTTTTCTTTTATTTAATTACGAGAGCGGTGTTAGACATTTAACATAAAAGCGTAAAAACTATAACCTAGATGAGAGAAACAAAAGAAACCAGAAAATGCTTTCGTTGCACGCACTGGTGATTTTAGCTTAAAAAGAATTACATGTATCTTGCACAGTTAGCAGTTAAGAAATAAGTTTCTTCTGGAAATAGTTTTTTTTCTCCTGCCATTGGCGGTTACACCATGTTAAGCAAGTAATAAAGCAGTAGACGAACAAATGTAAGCAGTTTTTTACTTTTTTTCCCCTATCATTAAAAGAAAAAATATATATATATATAGGGTTAATGTGCATAATCAATTTTTGAATATATTTAAGGTTGCTATTTGCAGTAAATCGCATATTGAATACATGAAATTAAAAATATTTTTTGGCTGCAGTTTTATTTTTTAAAATTGATTTTATTCGATTATATTTTTGGGGCTTTTTACTATTATTTTTATCATTGAAAAACATAATTAATGTTTGTGAAGAATTAGTTAAAAAAAAAAGTATATGTTGAGAATAATTGCACTTGATTCAATTCTTATGATGAACTTTTACTTCTTAGTAGAAAATATCCCTTCCCTCCCACACACATCTTAACATAAACTTACACTGAAACTTACTCACTTAAACACTTCGTTATAAAGAAAATTTACTAAATCAACTCATATTCACAAAAATTGTACATCAAAATGCACTTAATATGAAAAATCCGCATAAAAGTGAAATATTGAAAAAATGTATTTTAACTTGGAGCAATAGTTTTTTCCTAATGAAATGTAGACGTGTACAAAAAATTTATTCAGCATAATGTCTAAAGAAAACTCTCATATTATAGAGAGGCAAATAAAAATTGAAGCATAGCGTAACTTTACTCTTTTCTTAACGCGTAAAAAGGTAACTATAACGGCAATGTGTCTTGACGTGTATACTGGCTATAACACGATTTACAGACTGTAGTAAACTGATCACTCTGTTGAAATATATAAAAGTGAATTATGATGTCACGAGTGCATGGTTTTTATATAAGCCGGGATGTCCGAGATTTATCCTCTAGTATTGAGATTATTTAAGGCATTAGAATATGAAGATAAGATGTTGTTGATGGTATAGGCAATTTTTGTGAAACTTTTTAAGTTTTTCGATGTTTTAAATTTCATTAAAAATAAAAATCAAGTATGATTATTTCCTCGTTTTACGTGCAGGCTCGAATGATATTCTTTTAAAGGTTTTGATATTGGTAGTATTACTTTTAAAATAAATCAAATCATTATCACCTAAAAGAGAAAGTATGGACATCGAAAAAATAAGATTACTTAATAAGTTATTCAACTTTTTTAACTGAAGAAAAAAAAACATGAAATGTAATGCAGCAGAATCTTTTGTTGTACATTTATGTATACATTGGGTACCTGCTTTGATTTGTTATGTAGCTGTTTTGGTGCTCATTCTAGATTTAGTGGTTTACGAGATAAGCTTCTAAATGTTGGAAAGATACAAAATCAAACTTTGGTCTAAAAAGTAATTGAGAAAAGCGTTTCAAGAAACGGTCGTCCATTGCGATACTCATACCGATTCGTTCATTATACTTTCGCCCCCCCCCCCTCCCACATCTCTGTATTAGAACCTTGTAGGAGGTCGGGTACCTAATTGCACACAAACCGAATTGAATTACAGGCCGTGTCGGGATGACGCCAAGTTTTTCTGTTAAGGCCCTACATCAGTAACGCTCCGAGATAGAACGGCTAATGTTATTTCAATGGAAGAAATTTATCGATTTCATTCCTTTGCATTTTTCTCAAATTTAATAATTTTTGTTGTTTTGAAAACCTGTAGGTTTAAACTATGCACGTCATTCTGAAATTTTATTTCTTTTTTTAATTTTAAGGCGATACAAGTGCGTTATTTTATAGTCTTTAAAATTCACTTTTAATGTCTTATTACAAAAAATCTGTTTGACATTTTAAAATTTGGTAAAACAGCATGCAAAGTTTAATTATTTAGCTTTCAGAAAATGTTTTTTATTTTGATTTTTACAAAAATTTAATCTATGCTATTTGTATAAAAAGTTGAAATACTTTGATTTAAAATAGTAGAAAATGGTGTTTAACTCCGCCTTTAAGAGCCTGCATCAGTCAAACCGAAACTGAAAATCCTATCACAAACCTATGCGTGTTGCCACCAGGAAGGCGTATCCCGAACCCAAAGATTGACACTTTAAAAGACCAATGATATTTTCCAAGCTTGTAATTAATAAGAAAATGGTCATCTCACGCCACCCTTTACCTCCAGGCGATAAAAAGGGGATAAGATACCCCAGGAAGAAAAAAGTCATTAGCAAATGCTAAAAACTCTCGCACCTTTTCAATACTGATAGCCCGAGGGATATGTGCATTTGGATAGTTTCTTCGAGATAATTTCTTACCAAAACACTCGGATCCGTTTTAAAACAAGTCGACATTGACCTTTTTTGTTAGATAGTTTCAAGTGAAATTGAATCATTTATATGTAATTTTAAAAGACAACATACAGATCGTGATTATTATGTCAGAGATTGCACATTAAACATTTTCCAAAGAATCTCCTCTACATTTTAATATTTTTAAATGATTTTTTTAGCATTGAATAGCTGAGATCATTGAACTGTACAAAGACCGTTTTATATTTTTTCGATTTTGTTACGAGTATTTTATAGTGGCTTACATCAATAAAGCGAAATCCCAAGATAGAAATTTTTAAGATATCTCGTTTGTATTTTAATATTTTAAAATGATTTTTTTAGCATTGAACAGCTGAGATTTTTCGGTATAAAGACCGTTTTGTACTTTTTTGATTTTGTTTACAGGTGTTTTAAAGAGGCTACTTCAGTCAAGTGAAATCCAATGGAAGAAATTTATAAAAATATCTCTTCTACATTTTTATATTTTTAAATTATTTTTTGGCATTCGATATCTCAGATATTTCGGTACAAAGACCATTTTGTACTTTTTCGACCTTCTTTAGGGGAATTTTAAAAAGCTACTTCAGTCAAATGAAATCCAATGGAAGAAATTTATAAAAATATCTCTTCTACATTTTAATATTTTTAAATGAATTTTTGTCATTGGATAGCTGAGATCTTTCGGTACAAAGATCGTTTTGTACTTTTTCGACTTTGTTTAGGGAAATTTTAAAAAATCTACTTCAGTCAAGTGAAATCCAGTGGTAGGAATTTATAAAAATATCTCTTCTACATTTTAATATTTTAAAATTATTTTTTGGCATTCGATATCTCAGATCTTTCGGTACAAAGACCGTTTTGTACTTTTTCGACTTTGTTTAGGGGAACTTTAAAAAAGCTATTTCAGTCAAGTGAAATCCAATGGTAGAAATTTATAAAAATATCTCTTCTACATTTTAATATTTTTAAATGATTTTTTTGTCATTGGATAGCTTAGATCTTTCTCTACAAAGACCGTTTTGTACTTTTTCGACTTTGTTTAGGGGAATTTTAAAAAAGCTACTTCAGTCAAGTGAAATCCAATGGTAGGAATTTATAAAAATATGTCTTCTACATTTTAATATTTTAAAATGATTTTTATGTCATGGGATGGCTGAGATCTTTCTGTACAAAGACCGTTTTTTATATTTTCGACTTTCTCTAGGGGAATTTTAAAAAAGCTACTTCAGTCAAGTGAAATCCAATGCTAGAAATTTCTAAAAATATCTCTTCTATATTTTAATATTTTTAAATGATTTTTTTGTCATGTTATAGCTCAGATCTTTCGGTACAAAGACCGTTTTGTACTTTTTCGACTCTGTTTAGGGGAATTTTAAAAAAGCTACTTCAGCGAAGTGAAATCCAATGGTAGAAATTTATAAAAATATCTCTTCTACATTTTAATATTTGTAAATCATTATTTGGCATTCGGTATCTCAGATCTTTTGGTACAAAGACCGTTTTGTATTTTTTTGATTTTGTTTACAGTTGTTTTAAAGAGGTTACTTCAGTCAAATGAAATCCAATGGTAGAATTTATAAAAATATCTCTTCTACATTTTAATATTTTTAAATGTTTTTTTGTCATTGAATAGCTGAGATCTTTCGGTAAAAAGACCTTTTTGTTTACAGCTGTTTTAAAGAGGCTACTTCAGTCAACCGAAATCCTATAGTAAAATTTTATAAGTATGTCTTTTCGACATTTAAAGATTTTTAAATGATTTTTTGTCATGGGATAGCTGAGATCTTTAGGTACAAATACCGTTTTGTATTTTTTTATATTTTGTTTACAGGTATTTTAAAGAGGCTACATCAGTCAAGTGAAATCCAATGGTAGAAATTTATAAAAATATATCTTCTACATTTTAATATCTTGAAATGACTTTTTTTTTTTTTTTTTTTTTTTTTTTTGTCATTGGATAGCTTAGATCTTTCGGTACAAAGACCGTTTTGTACTTTTTCGACTTTGTTTAAGGGAATTTTAAAAAAGCTACTTCAGTCAAGTGAAATCCAATGGTAGGAATTTATAAAAATATCTCTTCTACATTTTAATATTTTTAAATGATTTTTTTGGCATTGGATAGCTGTGATCTTTCGGAACAAAGACTGTTTTGTACTTTTTTGATTTTGTTTACAGGTGTTTTAAAGAAGCTACTTCATTCAAGCAAAATCCTATAGTAGAATTTTATAAATATGTCTTTTTACTTTTAAAGATTTTTAAATGATTTTTTGGCATTCGATGTCTCAGATCTTTCGGTACAAAGACCGTTTTGTACTTTTTTGACTTTGTTTAGGATAATTTTAAAAAAGCTACTTCAGTCAAGTGAAATCAAATGGTAGTAATAACAAAAAAAAAAAAAAAAAAAAAAAGAATATCTTCTACATTTTAATGTTTTTAAATGTTTTTTTTTGGCATTGGATATCTCAGATCTTTCGGCACAAAGACCGTTTTGTACTTTTTTGACTTTGTTTAAGGGAATTTTTAAAAAGCTACTTCAGTCAAGTGAAATCCAATGAAAGAAATTTATAAAAGTATCTCTTCTATATTTTAATATTTTTAAAGAAACAGGAAACTTGTCAAAGAAACAGGATCACAGAACTATTATTGGCGCATTTATGAACTATTCGTATTTGCCTCAACTAGTCTGTTCACAAGTGCCCCACATAGCCATTAGAGTTAAATTGACAAATCATTGACATTTCTCAATTTTAGAAGAAATTTTTTATCGGAAATATTTTAGTTTTCATAGCATACGTTAAAACAGTAAAATTTAAATAAATGAATGAATAAATAAAGTTATTCGCTTAACAATTTGTTACTGAGATTTTATTTTTGAGATCGATAAACAGACTGTAATTGACTACTAAAGAAAAATAAAATGTTAAAGAGCTTCAAGAAAGTTTTACCATATGTCTGCCGGGGCTGTCATTGCTAGTAATTAAAAAATAAATAAATAAATAAATAAAAATAATATTAATAGTAATAATTGTAAAAAAATTGCTTCATTTTATCACCTTAATTCCAAATTAGTACCTAATAAGAAAGAGAGAGAAAAAACTTTTAATCGCGGTTTCTATGCCTGTTTATTGAATTTAATGAGATATGATAATGACTTTATTTATATATGATTTTGCTCTAATAACTAACAGAATAAAATGTAAATATATTTATAAATAACCATTTAAATACGTAATCACAATTTGAACTTTCAATATTTTTATTAATTACATCAGTAGTTACATGGTACAAAGAAAAATAAATATCTTGTTTATGAACACTTTCAATGATATATACAATATGTTAAGCTAAACAAAGATAATACAAATTTTATTTACACAATTTGCGTCCACAAAGGCATATTTGCTACATTTTGGAAATCAGATTAGCGTATTTAATAATAATTCTGGTAATATCTATGAATTTACACTTTCTAAACATAAAAAATTTCTAAAAATTTACATTTTCTAAATATTAACAAATCTAAAGCATTATTAGACTTACGAACAGCACTTGAAATATCATTATCAAAATGTAAATATTTTAAAACATTTTAGTTTTCTTTAAAATTCTGAGAGTTTCAGTTTTGAATAGCTCTACTAAGTGTCCCCCCCCCCTTCAAATATTACTTCACATTTATTTTCTATTATGTAAACAAACACGAAATTACAAATTTTGCTATGTGCAAAGCATTTTTCGTATTTTGTCTCCATCTGAAATCTCCTTCGAAAACAGAGTAATAAATAAAAAGAATAAATTAAAAATCATTTTTATGTAGAATGCATTACTTATAGTACAAAATAAAATAATATATATATATATAGGGTAGATGTGCCATTTCAGTAACTTTATTTATTTATTTATTTTAGGTTATACAAGTTGTTAAAGATATATTATTTTCTGTCTTAAATATTTCATGATTCATTTCTGACAAAACTGCTCTGTACACAACAAAATACTTATAATATTAAATTTATAGAAGTAAATAGAAAGAGAAATGAAACTAGAGTAGTCTTTTAAAGAGGCTACTTCAACCAAGTGAATTCCAATGGTAGAAATTTATAAAAATATCTCGTCTACATTTTAATATTTTTAAATGATTCTTTTGTCATGTGATAGCTAAGATCTTTCGGTACAAAGACCGTTTTGTACTTTTTAGACTTTTATTAGGGGAATTTTAAAAAAGCTACTTCTGTCAAGTGAAATCCAATGGTAGAAATTTATAAAAATATCTCTTCTACATTTTAATATTTTTAAATGATTGTTTTGTCATTGGACAACTAAGATCTTCCGGTACAAAGACCGTTTTGTACTTGTACGACTTTGTTTAGGGGAATTTTAAAAAAGCTACTTCAGTCAAGAGAATTCCAATAGTAGAAATTTATAAAAATATCTCGTCTACATTTTAATATTTTTAAATGATTCTGTTGTCATGGGATAGCTAAGATATTTCGGTACAAAGGCCGTTTTGTACTTTTTCGACTTTGTTTACAGGTGTTTAAAAGAGGCTACTTCAGTCAAGTGAAATCCATTGGTAGAAATTTATAAAAATATCTCGTATACATTTTAATATTTTTAAATGATTTTTTCTCATTTGATAGTTGAGATCTTTCTGTACGAAGAATGTTTTTACTTTTTTGATTTTGTTTACAGGTGTTTTAAAGAGGCTACTTCAGTCAAGTGAATTCCAATGGTAGAAATTTATAAAAATATCAGTTGTACATTTTAATATTTTTAAATGATTTTTTGTCATGGGATAGCTGAGTTCATTCGGTACAAACACCGTTTTGTACTTTTTTGACTTTTATTAGGGGAATTTAAAAAAATTTACTTCCTACAAGTGAAATCCAATGGTAGAAATTTATAAAAATATCTCTTCTATATTTTAATATTTTTAAATGATTTTTTGTCATTGGATAGCTAAGATCTTTCGGTACAAAGACCGTTTTGTACTTTTACGATTTTATTTAGGGGAATTTTAAAAAAGCTACTTTAGTCAAGTGAATTCCAATAGTACAAATTTATAAAAATATCTCGTCTACATTTTAATAGTTTTAAATGATTCTGTTGTCATAGGATAGCTAAGATCTTTCGGTACAAAGAACGTTTTGTACTTTTTCGACTTTGTTTACAGATGTTTTAAAGAGGCTACTTCAGTCAAGTAAAATCCATTGGTAGAAATTTATAAAAATATCTCTTCTACATTTTAATATTTTTAAATGATTTTTTTGTCATTGGATAGCTGAGAACTTTCGGTACAAGGACCGTTTTGTACTTTTTTAAAATTTTGTTTACAGGTGTTTTAAAGAGGCTACTTCAGCCAAGTGAATTCCAATGGTAGAAATTTATAAAAATATCTCGTCTACACTTTAATATTTTTAAATGATTCTTTTGTCATGGGATAGCTAAGATCGTTCGGTACAAAGACCGTTTTGTACTTTTTAGACTTTCTTTAGGGGAATTTTAAAAAAGCTACTTCTGTCAAGTGAAATCCAATGGTAGAAATTTATAAAAGTATCTCTTCTACATTTTAATATTTTTAAATGTTTTCATCTCATTTGATATTTGAGATCTTTCGGTACAAAGACCGTTTTGTACTTTTTCGACTTTGTTTATGAGAATTTTTAAAAAGCTACTTCAGTAATATGAAATCAAATGGTAGAAATTTATAAAATTCTTTCTTCTACATTTTAATATTTTTAAGGGATTTTTTGTCATTGGATAGCTGAGATGTTTCGGTACAAAGACCGTTTTTGCTTTTTTGATTTTGTTTACAGGTGTTTTAAAGAGGCTACTTCAGTCAAGTGAATTCCATTGGTAGAAATTTATAAAAATATCACTTGTACATTTTAATATTTTTAAATATTTTTTTGTCATGGGATAGCTGAGTTCTTTCGGTACAAACACCGTTTTGTACTTTTTAGACTTTTATTAGGGGAATTTTAAAAAAGCTACTTCTGTCAAGTGAAATCCAATGGTAGAAATTTATAAAAATATCTCTTCTACATTTTAATATTTTTAAAATATTTTTTGTCATGGGATAGCTGAGTTCTTTCGGTACAAAGACCGTTTTCTACTTTTTTCGATTTTGTTTACAGGTGTTTTAAAGAGGCTACTTCAGTCAAGTTAAATCCATTAGTAGAAATTTATTAAAATATCTCTTCTACATTTTAATATTTTTAAATGATTTTTTTGTCATTGGATAGCTGAGATCTTTCGGTACAAAGACCGTTTTGTACTTTTTTTAAAATTTTGTTTACAGGTGTTTTAAAGAGGCTACTTCAGCCAAGTGAATTCCAATGGTAGAAATTTATAAAAATATCTCGTCAAGTGAAATCCAATGGTAGAAATATATAAAAATATCTCTTCTACATTTTAATATTTTTAAATTATTTTTTGGCATTCGATATCTCAGATCTTTCGGTACAAAGTCCATTTATACTTTTTCGTCTTTGTTTAGGGGAATTTTAAAAAAGCTATTTCAGTCAAGTGAAATTCAATTGCATAAAATTATAAAAATATCTCTTCTACATTTTAATATTTTTAAATAATTTTTCTGTCATTGGATAGCTGAGATCTTTCTGTGTGAAGACCGTTTAGTACTTTTTTGGTGTTGTTTACAGGTGTTTAAAGAGGCTACTTCAGTCAAGCGAAATCCTGTAGTAGAAATTTATAAATGTATCTTTTCTACATTTAAATCTTTTTAAATGATTTTTTGGCATTGGATATCTGAGAGCTTGCGGTACAAAGACCGTTTTATATTTTTTCGAGTTTGCTATGGGGGTTTTAAAGGGGCTTACTTCAATCAAGCGAAATCCTATGAAGTTTTGAAATTCATATAAATATATATTTTTCTCTTCTACATTTTAATATTTTTAAATGATTTTTTTAGCATTGAATGTTAGAAATTTATAAAGATATCTCGTCTACAAGTAAATATAAACTGATGATTACCTCAATCAAGTAAAATCCCATGGTAGAAATTTATAAAGATATCTTTAAGATCATTTAAAAGTCATTTCTATAGATCATTTTAATACTTGTAATTTTTGTTTCATTATATAACTGATATCTTTCTTTACAAAGAACGTTTTATATCTTTTCGACTTTGTCACGGGTATTTTATAATTACTTACTTCAATAGAGCTAAATCACATTTTAGAAATTTTTAAAGATATCTCGTTTGTATTTTAATTGTCTTTAAACTTTTTTTCGGGGGGGGGGGGGGTGGGGCATTAGATATCGGAGATTTCTCTGTACAAAGATCTTTTTACATTTTTTAGATTTTTTACGGGTATTTTAAAGTGTCTTACTTGAATAGAGAGAAATCCCATTATAGAAATTTATAAAGATATCTCGTCAACATTTTAATTTTTTAAATGATTTTTTTAGCATTGAATTTCTGAGATATTTCTGTACAAATACCTCTTTATATTTTTTTCGATTTTTTTACGGGTATTTTAAAGGTGTTTACTTCAATGAAGTGAAATCCTATGACAGAAATTTATAGAAATATCTCGTCCATATTTTAATAATTTTTTTTTATATTGAACAGCTGAGATCTTTCTGTACAAAGACCGTATTACAATTTTTGATTTCGATACAGGTATTTTAAAGTGACTTACTTCAGTCAAGCGAAATCCCATTGTAGAAATTTATAAAAATATCTCGCCTACATTTAAAAAAAATTATTTTTTTTTTCTTACATTGAATAGCCTTTACGATTTCATTTATTTTAAAGAGGCTACTGCAGTTAAACGAAACAATGTCTTCGCTTTAAAGCTAATGCTATGAAAGAAATTTATAAAAGTTTATCGTCTGTGTTTTAATAGTTTTAAGTATTTTTTTTTCTTACTTTGCCTAGTTGATATCGATTTGCACAAAGGCCATTTTCTATTTTTCGATTTATTTTACGGGTATTAAAAAAAAAAAAAAAAAAAAAAAAAAAAAAAAAAAACTTTAATCAAGCTAAACAGTTTACTAGCTTATAATAATTCTTTCGACGATAATCCAACGGTCGAAATTTATAAATAAATCTCGTCTGCATTTTAATATTTTTTTCCCCCTTTAATAGTTCAGAGCGATCTCTTCAAAGGCCTTTTTCTACTTTTTTAATTTTCTTTACAGGACAGTTTCATTTTCGGAACCGTTTTCAAAAGTGATATTATCCTCATATTTAAAATCTACAATCAGTATCGAAAAAAGTAAAAATCGGCCTCTATACTAACCATCGTCACCTATACTATGCAGAAAAAAAAATAATTAAAAATTGGAATGAAAATATGGCATCTTTATAAAAATCTTCCGTAAGTTTAGTATAATTGAGTTTGTCTTTTCGCGTGACTGAAAAAACCGTTATTCTAAAATTTAGATCAGTTAGACTATGACAGGCTTTGGAATATATACGTATTATTTAGTTAAAATAGTATAAGAACTTTAAAAATCATTCGTTTATCTTTCTGAAAGGGAAAAAGACAGGAAAGACAATTTATATACAATAAAGCATAAATGTATCATTTACGGATGTGAATTTTACCGCAACAGAATATATTTGCTAAAGTATTGTAAATTAGTCATAATTTTCGATAGAAGTGTCAAAATAAATATATTTCTATCTTTTAAATTAGTGTTATCCAATTTAATCATAAATTGCATAATAATTACTTTATATTTTAGAGTGGGTATACTGCAAACTTTTATTGATTAAAATAGAAATATTTATGAAATATTTATGAAAAGGAACATTTAAACTAATTCATTAAGAATTGTCTAAAAGAATGATACAAAAAAAAAAAAAAAAAAGACATAGAAAAATTTAATACAAATGTATTTATTCGCGAATATATCTATTCATTTTTAATGTCAGAACCATTGTTATTTTCTTTCTGCCCTTTCTTCTTTTCCCTTTGTCGACTGCAGATGACAAAAAGTTAATTCTGTTATGTTTTATGAATTAACGAATATATCACTTTGATGTTGTACGCAATTAAAGAATCTTTTTTAGAAATTAAACTTCAAATATATGGAAGAAAAATAATAAAAATGGTAAATCTGTTTTTATTCGAAATCAATAATGCTTTTAAAGTACATTTGAGATTAGATGCCTAATTAAACAAACTTTTTGAAATCAACATGTATTTACATCATTTCTGAAATTCATTTCTGATCGAACTTCTTGCGTGAGATATCATGCATTCAGAAAAGGATGTTTTTATTTTTTCATCCTAAAGCAGCAAACAACATTTTACTAATAGCCACAGGCAAGATTTTACACCTTCGTCCCTGTAAGACTCCCTACAGGGTAAACCCATATCGTCTTTCACCCTAATTACTCTTAAGGCGTCTCCCTTTTAAAGGCGGAGTTAAACACCATTTTCGACTCTTTTAAATCAAAGTGCTTCAACTTTTTATACAAATAGCATAGATTAAATTTTTTTAAAAATCAAAATAAAAAACATTTTCTGAAAGCTAAATAATTAAACTCTGCATGCTGTTTTACCAAATTTTAAAATGTCAAACAGATTTTTCGTAATAAGACATTAAAGGTGAATTTTAAAGACTATAAAATAACGCACTTGTATCGCCTTAAAATTCAAAAAAGAAATAAAATTTCAGAATAACGTGCATACTTTAAACCTACAGGTTTGCAAAACAACAAAAATTATTAAATTTGAGCAAAATGCAAAGGAATGAAAGCGATAAATTTCTTCCATTGAAATAACATTAGCCGTTCTATCTCGGAGCGTTACTGATGTAGGGCCTTAAAAGGGAGACGCCTTAAAAGTAATTAGGGTGAAAGACGATATGGGTTTACCTCCAGGGAGTCTTAGAGGGACGAAGGTGTAAAATCTTGCCTGTGGCTATTAGTAAAATGTTGTTTGCTGGTTTAGGATAAAAAAAATAAAAACATCCTTTCCTGAATGCATGATAGTTCGATCAGAAATGAATTTCAGAAATGATGTAAATACATGTTGATTTCAAAAAGTTTGTTTAACTAGGCATTCAATCTCAAATGTACTTTAAAAGCATTATTGATTTCGAATAAAAACACATTTAACATTTTTATTATTTTTCTTCCATATATTTAAAGTTTAATTTCTAAAAAAGATTCTTTAATTGCGGACAACATCAAAATGAAATATTCGTTAATTTATAAAAAATAATAGAATTAACTTTCTGTCATCTGCAGACGACAAAGGGAAAAGAAGAAAGGGCAGAAAGAAAATAACAATGGTTCTGACATTAAAAATGAATAGATATATTCGCGAATAAATACATTTGTATTAAATTTTTCTTATCATTCTTTTAGACAATTCTTAATGAATTAGTTTAAATGTTCCTTTTCATAAATATTTCATAAATATTTCTATTTTAATCAGTAAAAGTTTGCAGTATACCCACTCTAAAATATGAAGTAATTATTATGCAATTCATGATTAAATTGGATAACACTAATTTAAAAAATAGAAATATATTTATTTTGACACTTCTATCGAAAATTATGACTAATTTACAATACTTTAGAAAATATATTCTGTTGCGGTAAAATTCACATCCGTAAATGATATATTTATGCTTAATTGTATATAAATTGTCTTTCCTTTGTTTTTCCCTTTCAGAAAGATAAACGAATGATTTTTAAAGTTCTTATACTATTTTAACTAAATAATACGCATATATTCCAAAGCCTGTCATAGTCAAACTGATCTAAGTTTTAGAATAGCGGTTTTTTCAGTCACGCAAAAAGACAAACTCAATTATACTAAACCTATGGAAGATTTTTTAAAAGATACCATATTTTCATTCCAATTTTTAATTATTTTTTTTTCTGCATAGTATAGCTGACGATGGTTTGTATAGAGGCCGCTTTTTACTTTTTTCGATACTGACTGTAGATTTTAAATATGAGGATAATATCACTTTTGAAAACGGTTCCGAAAATGAAACTATCCTGTAAAGAAAATTAAAAAAGTAGAAAAAGGCCTTTGAAGAGATCGCTCTGAGCTATTAAAGGGGAAAAATATTAAAATGCAGACGAGACCTATTTATAAATTTCGACCGTTGGAGTATCGTCGAAAGAATTATCATAAGCTAGTAAATTGTTTCGTTTAATTAAAGTTTATATATATATATATATACCCGTAAAATAAATCGAAAAAATAGAAAATGGCCTGCAGACGATAAACTTTTATAAATTTCTTTCATAGCATTAGTTTTAAAGCGAAGGCATTGTTTCGTTTAACAGCAGTAGCCTCTTTAAAATAAATGAAATCGTAAAAGCTATTCAATGTAAGAAAAAAAAAAAAATAATAATTTTTTTTTTAAATGTAGGCGAGATATTTTTATAAATTTCTACAATGGGATTTCGTTTGACTGAAGTAAGTCACTTTAAAATACCTGTAACGAAATCAAAAATTGTACTACCGCCTTTGTACAGAAAGATCTCAGCTGTTCAATATAAAAAAGATTATTAAAATATAGACGAGATATTTCTATAAATTTCTGTGATAGGATTTCGCTTCATTGAAGTAAGCCCCTTTAAAATACCCGTAAAAAATCGAAAAAAATATAAAGCGGTATTTGTACAGAAATATCTCAGAAATACAATGCTAAAAAAATCATTTAAAAAATTAAAATGTTGACGAGATATCTTTATAAATTTTTATAATGGGACTTTTCTCTATTCAAGTAAGCCACTTTAAAATACCCGTAAAAAATCGAAAAAATGTAAAAGGGTGTTTGTACAGAGAAATCTCCGATATCTAATGCCCCCCCCCCGAAAAAAAAGTTTAAAGACAATTAAAATACAAACGAGATATCTTTAAAAATTTCTAAAATGTGATTTAGATCTATTGAAGTAAGTCACTTTAAAATACCCGTAACAAAATCGAAAAGATATGAAACGTTCTTTGTAAAGAAAGATATCAGTTATATGATGGAAAAAAAATACAAATATTAAAATGATCTTTACAAATGACTTTTAATTGATCTTAAAGATATCTTTATAAATTTCTACCATGGGATTTTCCTTGATTGAGGTAATCATCAGTTTATATTTACTTGTAGACCAGATATCTTTATAAATTTCTAACATTCAATGCTAAAAAAATCATTTAAAAATATTAAAATGTAGAAGAGAAAAATATATATTTATATGAACTTCAAAACTTCATAGGATTTCGCTTGATTGAAGTAAGCCCCTTTAAAACTCCCATAACAAAATCAAAAAAATATAAAACGGTCTTTGTACCGAAAGATCTCAGATATCCAATGCCAAAAAAACATTTAAAAATATTTAAATGTAGAAAAGATATATTTATAAATTTCTACTAAAGGACTTCGCTTGACTGAAGTAGCCTCTTTGAACACCTGTAAACAAAACCAAAAAAGTACAAAACGGTCTTAACACCGAAAAATCTCAGCTATCCAATGACAAAAAAATCATTTAAAAATATTAAAAAGTAGAAGAGATATTTTTATAAATTTCTACCAATGGATTTCACTTGACTGAAGTAGCCTCTTTAAAACACCTGTAAACAAAGTCGAAAAAGTACAAAACGGTCTTTGTACCGAAAGATCTGAGATATCGAATGCCAAAAAATAATTTAAAAATATTCAAATGTAGAAGAGATATTTTTATAAATTTCTACCATTGGATTTCACTTGACAGAAGTAGCCTCACTAAAACACCTGTAAACAAAATCAAAAAAGTACAAAACGGTCTTTGTACCAAAAGATCTTAGCTATCTAATGACAAAAAAATCATTTAAAAATATTAAAATGTAAAAGAGATATTTTTATAAATTTCTACCAATGGATTTCACTGGACTGAAGTAGCCCCTTTAAAACACCTGTAAACATATTAAAAAAAAGTACAAAACGGTCTTTGTACCGAATGATCTCAGCTATCCAATGACAAAAAAATCACTTAAAAATATTAAAATGTAGAAGAGATATTTTTATAAATTTCTACCAATGGATTTCACTTGACTGAAGTAGCCTCTTTAAAACACCTGTAAACAAAGTCGAAAAAGTACAAAACGGTCTTTGTACCGAAAGATCTTAGCTATCCCATAACAACAGAATCATTTAAAAATATTAAAATGTAGACGAGATATTTTTATAAATTTCTACAATTGGAATTCACTTGACTGAAGTAGCTTTTTAAAAATTCCCCTAAACAAAGTCGTAAAAGTACAAAACGGTCTTTGTACCGAAAGATCTTAGCTATCCAATGACAAAAAAATCATTTAAAAATATTAAAATGTAGTAGAGATATTTTTATAAATTTCTACCATTGGATTTCACTTGACTGAAGTAGCTTTTAAAAAATTCCCCTAAACAAAGTCGTAAAAGTACAAAACGGTCTTTGTACCGAAAGATCTTAGCTATCTAATGACAAAAAAACATTTAAAAATATTAAAAATGTAGAAGAGATATTTTTATAAATTTCTACCATTGGAATTCACTTGACTGAAATAGCCTCACTAAAACACCTGTAAACAAAATTAAAAAAGTACAAAACAGTCTTTGCACCGAAAGATCTCAGCTATCCAATGACAAAAAAATCATTTAAAAATATTAAAATGTAGAAGAGATATTTTTATAAATTTCTACCAATGGATTTCACTTGACTGTAATAGCTTTTTTAAAATTCCCATAAACAAAGTCGAAAAAGTACAAAACGGTCTTTGTACAGAAAGATCTGAGATATCGAATGCCAAAAAAAATTTTAAAAATATTAAAATGTAGAAGAGATATTTTTATAAAGTTCTTCCATTGGATTTCACTTGACTGAAGTAGCTTTTTTAAAATTCCCTTAAACAAAGTCGTAAAAGTACAAAACAGTCTTTGTGCCGAAAGATCTGAAATATCCAATGCCCCCCCCCCCCCAAAAAAAAAAAATATTTAAAAACATTAAAATGCAGAAGATATATATATATATATATATATATATATATATATATATATATATATATATATATATATATTATTTTATTACTACCATTTGATCTCAGCTATCCAATGACAAAAAAATCACTTAAAAATATTAAAATGTAGAAGGGATATTTTTATAAATTTCTACCAATGGATTTCACTTGACTGAAGTAGCTTTTTTAAAATTATCCAAAACAAAGTCGAAAAAATACAAAACGGTCTTTTTACCGAAAGATCTGAGATATCGAATGCCAAAAAATCATTTAAAAATCTTTAAAAGTAAAAAGATATATTTATAAAATTCCACTATAGGATTTTGCTTGAATGAAGTATCTTCTGTAAAACACCTCTAAACAAAATCGAAAAACTACAAAACAGTCTTTGTACCGAAAGATCGCAGCTATGAAATGCCAAAAAAATCATTTAAAAATATTAAAATGTAGAAGAGATATTTTTATAAATTTCTACCATTGGATTTCACTTGACTGAAACAGCTTTCATAAAATTCCCTTAAACAGAGTCGAAAAAGTACAAAACGGTCTTTGCACCGAAAGATCTCAGCCATCCCATGACAAAAAAATCATATAAAAATATTAAAATGTAGACGAGATATTTTTATAAATTTCTACCATTGGAATTCACTTGACTGAAGTAGCTTTTTTTTAAAATTCCCATAAACAAAGTCGAAAAAGTACAAAACGGTCTTTGTACAGAAAGATCTGAGATATCGAATGCCAAAAAATATTTTAAAAATATTAAAATGTAGAAGAGATATTTTTATAAAGTTCTTCCATTGGATTTCACTTGACTGAAGTAGCTTTTTTAAAATTCCCTTAAACAAAGTCGAAAAAGTACAAAACAGTCTTTGTGCCGAATCTGAAAGATCCGGCACAAAGAAAAATCTGAAAGATCTGAAATATCCAATGCCCCTCCCCCCCCCCCCAAAAAAAAACATTTAAAAACATTAAAATGTAGAAGATATATATATATATATATATATTTTATTACTACCATTTGATCTCAGCTATCCAATGACAAAAAAATCACTTAAAAATATTAAAATGTAAAAGAGATATTTTTATAAATTTCTACCATTGGATTTCACTTGACTGAAACAGCTTTCATAAAATTCCCTTAAACAGAGTCGAAAAAGTACAAAACGGTCTTTGCACCGAAAGATCTCAGCCATCCCATGACAAAAAAATCATATAAAAATATTAAAATGTAGAAGAGATATGTTTATAAATTCCTACCATTGGATTTCACTTGACTTAAGTAGCTTTTTTTAAAATTCCCCTAGACAAAGTCGAAAAAGTACAAAACGGTCTTTGTAGAAAAAGATCTAAGCTATCCAGTGACAAAAAAATCAATTAAAAATATTAAAATGTAGAAGAGAAAATTTTATAAATTTCTACCATTGCATTTCACTTCACTGAAGTAGCTTTTTTTAAATTCCCCTAAACAGAGTCGAAAAAGTACAAAACGGTCTTTGCAACGAAAGATCTGAGATATCGAATGCCAAATAATAATTAACAGATATTAAAATGTAGAAGAGATATTTTTCTAAATTTTTACCATTGGATTTCACTTCACTGAAGTAGTTTTTTTAAAATTCCCCTAAACAAAGTCAAAAAAGTACAAAACGGTCTTTGTAACAAAAGATCTGAGATATCGAATGCCAAATAATAATTTACAAATATTAAAATGTAGAAGAGATATTTTTATAAATTTCTACCATTGGATTTCACTTCACTGAAGTAGATTTTTTAAAATTCCCTTAAATAGAGTCGAAAAAGTACAAAACGGTCTGTGCACAGAAAGATCTCAGCCATCCCATGACAAAAAAATCATTTAAAAATATTAAAATGTAGAAGAGATATTTTTATAAATTCCTACCATTGGATTTCATTTGACTGAAGTAGCCTCTTTAAAACACATGTAAACAAAATCAAAAAAGTACAAAACGGTCTTTGTACCAAAAGATCTGAGATATCGAATGACAAATATATTAATTTACAAATATTAAAATGTAGAAGAGATATTTTTATAAATTTCTACCATTGGATTTCACTTGACTGTAGTAGCTTTTTTAAAATTCATCTAAACAAAGTCGAAAATGTAAAAGACGGTCTTTGTACAGGAAGATCTAAGTTATCCAATGACAAAAAAATCATTTAAAAATATTAAAATGTAGAAGAGATATTTTTATAAATTCCTACCATTGGATTTCACTTGACTGAAGTAGTTTTTTTAAAATTCCCCTAAACAAAGTCGAAAAAGTACAAAACGGCTTTACCGAAAGATCTGAGATATCGAATGCCAAAAAATAATTTAAAAATATTAAAATGTAGAAGAGATATTTTTATAAATTCCTAGCATTCGATTTCACTTGACTGAAGTATCTTTTTTAAAACATATGTAAACAAAATTAAAAAAGTACAAAACGGTATTTGGACCGAAAGATCTCAGCTATCCCATGACAAAAAAATCATTTAAAAATATTAAAATGTAAAAGAGATATTTTTGTAAATTTCCACAATTGGATTTCATTTGACTGAAGTAAGCTTTTTAAAAATTCCCCTAAACAAAGTCGAAAAAGTACAAAACGGTCTTTGTACCGAAAGATCTAAGCTATCCAATGAGAAAAAAAAACATTTAAAAATATTAAAATATAGAAAAGATATTTTTATAAATTTCTTCCATTGGATTTCACTTGACTGAAGTAGCTTTTTTAAAATTCCCCTAAACAAATTCGAAAATGTAAAAAAACGTTATTTGTACAGAAAGATCTAAGCTATCGAATGACAGGGAAAAAAAAAATCAATTAAAAATATTAAAATGTAGAAGAGATATTTTTATAAATTTCTACCATTGGATTTCACTGAAGTAGCCTCTTTAAAACACCTGTAAACAAAAAAAAAAAAAAATACAAAACGGTATTTGTACCTAAAGATCTCAGCTATCCCATGGCAAAAAAATCATTTAAAAATCTTTAAATGTCGAAAAGACATATTTATAAAATTTTATTATAGGATTTCGCTTGACTGAAGTAGCCTCTTTAAAACAGCTGTAAACAAAAAAAAAAAAAAAAAAAAAAAAAAAAAAGGTCTTTGTACCGAAAGATCTCAGCTATCCAGTGACAAAATTCATTTAAAAATATTAAAATGTAGAAGAGATATTTTTATAAATTTCTACCATTGGATTTCATATGACTGAAGTAGCCTCTTTAAAACAACTGTAAACAAAATCAAAAAAGTACAAAACTGTCTTTGTACCAAAAGATCTGAGATATCGAATGCCAAATAATGATTTACAAATATTAAAATGTAAAAGAGATATTTTTATAAATTTCTACTATTGGATTTCACTTGACTGAAATAGCTTTTTTAAAATTCCCCTAAACAAAGTCGAAAAAGTACAAAACGGTCTTTGTACCGAAAGATCTCAGCTATCCAATGACAAAAAAATCATTTAAAAATATTAAAGTGTAGAAGAGATATTTTTATAAATTTCTACCATTGGATTTCATTTGCCTCTTTAAAACACCTGTAAACAAAATCAAAAAAGTACAAAACGGTCTTTGTACCGAAAGATCTGAGATATCGAATGCCAAAAAATATTTTAAAAATATTAAAATATAGAAGAGATATTTTTAGAAATTTCTTTCATTGGATTTCACTTGACTGAAGTAGCTTTTTTAAAATTATCCTAAACAAAGTCGAAAAAGTACAAAACGGTCTTTGTACCGAAAGATCTGAGACATCGAATGCCAAAAAATCATTTAAAAATCTTTAAAAGTAAAAAGACATATTTATAAAATTCTACTATAGGATTTTGCTTGAATGAAGTAGCTTCTTTAAAATACCTGTAAACAAAATCAAAAAAGTACAAAACAGTCTTTGTTCCGAAAGATCACAGCTATCCAATGCCAAAAAATCATTTAAAAATATTAAAATGTAGAAGAGATATTTTTATAAATTCCTACCATTGGATTTCACTTGACTGAAGTAGTTTTTTTAAAATTCCCCTAAACAAAGTCGAAAAAGTACAAAACGGCTTTACCGAAAGATCTGAGATATCGAATGCCAAAAAATAATTTAAAAATATTAAAATGTAGAAGAGATATTTTTATAAATTCCTAGCATTCGATTTCACTTGACTGAAGTATCTTTTTTAAAACATATGTAAACAAAATTAAAAAAGTACAAAACGGTATTTGGACCTAAAGATCTCAGCTATCCCATGACAAAAAAATCATTTAAAAATATTAAAATGTAGAAGAGATATTTTTGTAAATTTCCACAATTGGATTTCATTTGACTGAAGTAAGCTTTTTAAAAATTTCCCTAAACAAAGTCGAAAAAGTACAAAACGGTCTTTGTACCGAAAGATCTAAGCTATCCAATGAGAAAAAAAAACATTTAAAAATATTAAAATATAGAAAAGATATTTTTATAAATTTCTTCCATTGGATTTCACTTGACTGAAGTAGCTTTTTTAAAATTCCCCTAAACAAAGTCGAAAATGTAAAAAAACGTTATTTGTACAGAAAGATCTAAGCTATCGAATGACAGGGAAAAAAAAATCAATTAAAAATATTAAAATGTAGAAGAGATATTTTTATAAATTTCTACCATTGGATTTCACTGAAGTAGCCTCTTTAAAACACCTGTAAACAAAAAAAAAAAAAAAAAAAAAAAAAAAAAAAACAAAACGTTATTTGTACCTAAAAATCTCAGCTATCCCATGGCAAAAAAATCATTTAAAAATCTTTAAATGTCGAAAAGACATATTTATAAAATTTTATTATAGGATTTCGCTTGACTGAAGTAGCCTCTTTAAAACAGCTGTAAACAAAAAAAAAAAAAAAAAAGGTCTTTGTACCGAAAGATCTCAGCTATCCAGTGACAAAATTCATTTAAAAATATTAAAATGTAGAAGAGATATTTTTATAAATTTCTACCATTGGATTTCATCTGACTGAATTAGCCTCTTTAAAACAACTGTAAACAAAATCAAAAAAGTACAAAACTGTCTTTTTACCAAAAGATCTGAGATATCGAATGCCAAATAATGATTTACAAATATTAAAATGTAAAAGAGATATTTTTATAAATTTCTACCAATGGATTTCACTTGACTGAAGTAGCTTTTTTAAAATTATCCAAAACAAAGTCGAAAAAATACAAAACGGTCTTTTTACCGAAAGATCTGAGATATCGAATGCCAAAAAATCATTTAAAAATCTTTAAAAGTAAAAAGATATATTTATAAAATTCCACTATAGGATTTTGCTTGAATGAAGTATCTTCTGTAAAACACCTCTAAACAAAATCGAAAAAGTACAAAACAGTCTTTGTACCGAAAGATCGCAGCTATGAAATGCCAAAAAAAATCATTTAAAAATATTAAAATGTAGAAGAGATATTTTTATAAATTTCTACCATTGGATTTCACTTGACTGAAACAGCTTTCATAAAATTCCCTTAAACAGAGTCGAAAAAGTACAAAACGGTCTTTGCACCGAAAGATCTCAGCCATCCCATGACAAAAAAATCATATAAAAATATTAAAATGTAGAAGAGATATGTTTATAAATTCCTACCATTGGATTTCACTTGACTTAAGTAGCTTTTTTTAAAATTCCCCTAGACAAAGTCGAAAAAGTACAAAACGGTCTTTGTAGAAAAAGATCTAAGCTATCCAGTGACAAAAAAATCAATTAAAAATATTAAAATGTAGAAGAGAAAATTTTATAAATTTCTACCATTGCATTTCACTTCACTGAAGTAGCTTTTTTTAAATTCCCCTAAACAGAGTCGAAAAAGTACAAAACGGTCTTTGCAACGAAAGATCTGAGATATCGAATGCCAAATAATAATTAACAGATATTAAAATGTAGAAGAGATATTTTTCTAAATTTTTACCATTGGATTTCACTTCACTGAAGTAGTTTTTTAAAATTCCCCTAAACAAAGTCACAAAAGTACAAAACGGTCTTTGTAACAAAAGATCTGAGATATCGAATGCCAAATAATAATTTACAAATATTAAAATGTAGAAGAGATATTTTTATAAATTTCTACCATTGGATTTCACTTCACTGAAGTAGATTTTTTAAAATTCCCTTAAATAGAGTCGAAAAAGTACAAAACGGTCTGTGCACAGAAAGATCTCAGCCATCCCATGACAAAAAAATCATTTAAAAATATTAAAATGTAGAAGAGATATTTTTATAAATTCCTACCATTGGATTTCATTTGACTGAAGTAGCCTCTTTAAAACACATGTAAACAAAATCAAAAAAGTACAAAACGGTCTTTGTACCAAAAGATCTGAGATATCGAATGACAAATATATTAATTTACAAATATTAAAATGTAGAAGAGATATTTTTATAAATTTCTACCATTGGATTTCACTTGACTGTAGTAGCTTTTTTAAAATTCATCTAAACAAAGTCGAAAATGTAAAAGACGGTCTTTGTACAGGAAGATCTAAGTTATCCAATGACAAAAAAATCATTTAAAAATATTAAAATGTAGAAGAGATATTTTTATAAATTCCTACCATTGGATTTCACTTGACTGAAGTAGTTTTTTTAAAATTCCCCTAAACAAAGTCGAAAAAGTACAAAACGGCTTTACCGAAAGATCTGAGATATCGAATGCCAAAAAATAATTTAAAAATATTAAAATGTAGAAGAGATATTTTTATAAATTCCTAGCATTCGATTTCACTTGACTGAAGTATCTTTTTTAAAACATATGTAAACAAAATTAAAAAAGTACAAAACGGTATTTGGACCGAAAGATCTCAGCTATCCCATGACAAAAAAATCATTTAAAAATATTAAAATGTAAAAGAGATATTTTTGTAAATTTCCACAATTGGATTTCATTTGACTGAAGTAAGCTTTTTAAAAATTCCCCTAAACAAAGTCGAAAAAGTACAAAACGGTCTTTGTACCGAAAGATCTAAGCTATCCAATGAGAAAAAAAAACATTTAAAAATATTAAAATATAGAAAAGATATTTTTATAAATTTCTTCCATTGGATTTCACTTGACTGAAGTAGCTTTTTTAAAATTCCCCTAAACAAATTCGAAAATGTAAAAAAACGTTATTTGTACAGAAAGATCTAAGCTATCGAATGACAGGGAAAAAAAAAAATCAATTAAAAATATTAAAATGTAGAAGAGATATTTTTATAAATTTCTACCATTGGATTTCACTGAAGTAGCCTCTTTAAAACACCTGTAAACAAAAAAAAAAAAAAATACAAAACGGTATTTGTACCTAAAGATCTCAGCTATCCCATGGCAAAAAAATCATTTAAAAATCTTTAAATGTCGAAAAGACATATTTATAAAATTTTATTATAGGATTTCGCTTGACTGAAGTAGCCTCTTTAAAACAGCTGTAAACAAAAAAAAAAAAAAAAAAAAAAAAAAAAAAAAAAAAGGTCTTTGTACCGAAAGATCTCAGCTATCCAGTGACAAAATTCATTTAAAAATATTAAAATGTAGAAGAGATATTTTTATAAATTTCTACCATTGGATTTCATATGACTGAAGTAGCCTCTTTAAAACAACTGTAAACAAAATCAAAAAAGTACAAAACTGTCTTTGTACCAAAAGATCTGAGATATCGAATGCCAAATAATGATTTACAAATATTAAAATGTAAAAGAGATATTTTTATAAATTTCTACTATTGGATTTCACTTGACTGAAATAGCTTTTTTAAAATTCCCCTAAACAAAGTCGAAAAAGTACAAAACGGTCTTTGTACCGAAAGATCTCAGCTATCCAATGACAAAAAAATCATTTAAAAATATTAAAGTGTAGAAGAGATATTTTTATAAATTTCTACCATTGGATTTCATTTGCCTCTTTAAAACACCTGTAAACAAAATCAAAAAAGTACAAAACGGTCTTTGTACCGAAAGATCTGAGATATCGAATGCCAAAAAATATTTTAAAAATATTAAAATATAGAAGAGATATTTTTAGAAATTTCTTTCATTGGATTTCACTTGACTGAAGTAGCTTTTTTAAAATTATCCTAAACAAAGTCGAAAAAGTACAAAACGGTCTTTGTACCGAAAGATCTGAGACATCGAATGCCAAAAAATCATTTAAAAATCTTTAAAAGTAAAAAGACATATTTATAAAATTCTACTATAGGATTTTGCTTGAATGAAGTAGCTTCTTTAAAATACCTGTAAACAAAATCAAAAAAGTACAAAACAGTCTTTGTTCCGAAAGATCACAGCTATCCAATGCCAAAAAATCATTTAAAAATATTAAAATGTAGAAGAGATATTTTTATAAATTCCTACCATTGGATTTCACTTGACTGAAGTAGTTTTTTTAAAATTCCCCTAAACAAAGTCGAAAAAGTACAAAACGGCTTTACCGAAAGATCTGAGATATCGAATGCCAAAAAATAATTTAAAAATATTAAAATGTAGAAGAGATATTTTTATAAATTCCTAGCATTCGATTTCACTTGACTGAAGTATCTTTTTTAAAACATATGTAAACAAAATTAAAAAAGTACAAAACGGTATTTGGACCTAAAGATCTCAGCTATCCCATGACAAAAAAATCATTTAAAAATATTAAAATGTAGAAGAGATATTTTTGTAAATTTCCACAATTGGATTTCATTTGACTGAAGTAAGCTTTTTAAAAATTTCCCTAAACAAAGTCGAAAAAGTACAAAACGGTCTTTGTACCGAAAGATCTAAGCTATCCAATGAGAAAAAAAAACATTTAAAAATATTAAAATATAGAAAAGATATTTTTATAAATTTCTTCCATTGGATTTCACTTGACTGAAGTAGCTTTTTTAAAATTCCCCTAAACAAAGTCGAAAATGTAAAAAAACGTTATTTGTACAGAAAGATCTAAGCTATCGAATGACAGGGAAAAAAAAATCAATTAAAAATATTAAAATGTAGAAGAGATATTTTTATAAATTTCTACCATTGGATTTCACTGAAGTAGCCTCTTTAAAACACCTGTAAACAAAAAAAAAAAAAAAAAAAAAAAAAAAAAAAACGTTATTTGTACCTAAAAATCTCAGCTATCCCATGGCAAAAAAATCATTTAAAAATCTTTAAATGTCGAAAAGACATATTTATAAAATTTTATTATAGGATTTCGCTTGACTGAAGTAGCCTCTTTAAAACAGCTGTAAACAAAAAAAAAAAAAAAAAAGGTCTTTGTACCGAAAGATCTCAGCTATCCAGTGACAAAATTCATTTAAAAATATTAAAATGTAGAAGAGATATTTTTATAAATTTCTACCATTGGATTTCATCTGACTGAATTAGCCTCTTTAAAACAACTGTAAACAAAATCAAAAAAGTACAAAACTGTCTTTTTACCAAAAGATCTGAGATATCGAATGCCAAATAATGATTTACAAATATTAAAATGTAAAAGAGATATTTTTATAAATTTCTACCAATGGATTTCACTTCACTGAAGTAGCTTTTTTAAAATTCCCCTAGAGAATGTCGAAAATGTAAAAAACGGTCTTTGTATAGAAAGATCTCAGCCATCCCATGACATAAAAATAATTTAAAAATATTAAAATGTAGAAGACTTATTTTTATAAATTCCTACCATTGGATTTCACTTGACTGAAGTAGCTTTTTTAAAATTCCCCTAAACAAAGTCGAAAATGTACAAAACGGTCTTTGTAGAGAAAGATCTATGCTATCCAATGACAAAAAAAATCATTTAAAAATATTAAAATGTAGAAGAAATATTTTTATAAATTTCTACCATTGGATTTCACTTGACTGAAATAGCTTTTTTAAAATTCCCCTAAACAAAGTCGAAAAAGTACAAAACGGTCTTTGTACCGAAAGATCTGAGATATCGAATGACAAAAAATAATTTAAAAATATTAAAATGTAGAAGAGATATTTTTATAAATTTCTACCACTGGATTTCACTTGACTGAAGTAGATTTTTTAAAATTTCCCTAAACAAAGTCGAAAAATAATTTAAAAATATTAAAATGTAGAAGACTTATTTTTATAAATTCCTACCATTGGATTTCACTTGACTGAAGTAGCTTTTTAAAAATTCCCCTAAACAAAGTCGAAAATGTACAAAACGGTCTTTGTAGAGAAAGATCTATGCTATCCAATGACAAAAAAAATCATTTAAAAATATTAAAATGTAGAAGAAATATTTTTATAAATTTCTACCATTGGATTTCACTTGACTGAAATAGCTTTTTTAAAATTCCCCTAAACAAAGTCGAAAAAGTACAAAACGGTCTTTGTACCGAAAGATCTGAGATATCGAATGACAAAAAATAATTTAAAAATATTAAAATGTAGAAGAGATATTTTTATAAATTTCTACCACTGGATTTCACTTGACTGAAGTAGATTTTTTAAAATTTCCCTAAACAAAGTCGAAAAAGTACAAAACGATCTTTGTACCGAAAGATCTCAGCTATCCAATGACAAAAATTCATTTAAAAATATTAAAATGTAGAAGAGATATTTTTATAAATTTCTTCCATTGGATTTCATTTGACTGAAGTAGCTTTTTTAAAATTCCCTTAAACAAAGTCGAAAATGTATAAAACGGTCTTTGTGCCGAAAGATCTCAGCTATCCAATGACAAAAAAATCATTAAAAAATATTAAAATGCAGAAGAGATATTTTTATAAATTTCTACAATGGGATTTCACTTGACTTAAATAGCTTTTTAAATAAACAAGGTCGAAAAAGTACAAAACGGTCTTTGTCCCGAAATATCTGAGATATCGAATGCCAAAAAATAATTTAAAAATATAAAAATGTAGAAGAGATATTTTTATAAATTTCTTCCATTGGATTTCACTTGACTGAAGTAGCCTCTTTAAAACACCTGTAAACAAAATAAAAAAAGTACAAAACGGTCTTTATACCGAAAAATCTCAGCTGTTCAATGCTAAAAAAATCATTTTAAAATATTAAAATACAAACGAGATATCTTAAAAATTCCTATCTTGGGATTTCGCTCTATTGATGTAAGCCACTATAAAATACTCGTAACAAAATCGAAAAAATATAAAACGGTCTTTGTACAGTTCAATGATCTCAGCTATTCAATGCTAAAAAAATCATTTAAAAATATTAAAATGTAGAGGAGATTCTTTGGAAAATGTTTAATGTGCAATCTCTGACATAATAATCACGATCTGTATGTTGTCTTTTAAAATTACATATAAATTTCACTTGAAACTATCTAACAAAAAAGGTCAATGTCGACTTCTTTTAAAACGGATCCGACTGTTTTGGTCAGAAATGATCTCGAAGAAACTATCCAAATGCACATATCCCTCGGGCTATCAGTATTGAAGAGGTGCGAGAGTTTTTAGCATTTGCTAATGACTTTTTTCTTCCTGGGGTATCTTATCCCCTTTTTATTGCCTGGAGGTAAAGGGTGGCGTGAGATGACCATTTTCTTATTAATTACAAGCTTGGAAAATATCATTGGTCTTTTAAAGTGTCAATCGTTGGGTTCGGGATACGCCTTCCTGGTGGCAACACGCATAGGTTTGTGATCGGATTTTGAGTTTCGGTTTGACTGATGCAGGCTCTTAATGGTCGAGCTTTGGTCGGCTTCAAATTGAGTTTCTTTTTGATTGAAATCGGTTTGACCCAACTTTTTGAAAGAGTATTTTCAACGATGCTCGACTTGTACCGGAGCAAACCGGAACGATATTGCGGTACATAAAAACTACGACAAATATTGTTCCGGTTAGTAAAATTATAGTAAGAATTGCTCCAAATTGTGCAATAACTAAAATATATTATTACAATTCCTGAAAATCATTAATATTTACGTTCCGGTTGAGGTTCACCTGATAAAATAGATAAAACGTATGGTGATGCATTTAGTTTGCTGTGATAAATCGCCACCCATAACTGCGGAACGATTGCGATTTTTCTTATCCCAAGTGAACGATTCACAAGGAAAATGACTACTAAATTTTAATAACTAATAGAAATACGACCCATCACTCATGAAAGCGTTTTAATTTTAATCTTTTGATGTAACCAAGATGGAAGCGAGCTGAATTTAAGCTTTACCGTGGACACTAGACATAGCTTTATTGTGCTTTTCAACTTTTTGAAAATAATTTTGAGAATCTTGAATGTATTTATTAAAATTTTATTGTTTGAAATAAAATTGTGTATACTTTGTAAAAAATCTTTAGTCTGCTGTAATTTAAAAAATAATGTTCCAGTTCATCATTTTTTTTTTTTACGAAATTTTTCTCTTTTTTTTAATTTATTTTTGTATATGTGTTCATTTTTATATAAAGAAGTCTAAAATTGCACGTCAAACGTGGCAAATGAGGATTTTTTTGTATCATAACTAATTTAACCGATAGCCGCTTGCCAGGTTTAAATAGCCAAAGAAATCACCCGATATTTTGCTACTTACAGCAACTTTTTTGATTCTGATAATCTCATTGGCTTAAGCGCTACAATTCTATGAAAAAAAATTTTTAATATCAAAAAGAAAAAAAATCTTGAAAAGTTACTTAAGAAATAGCTCGTACGATTTGAATTTAGCTTTCTTTCAGTAATCTTGTAAAGTTGGGCCATGCGACGAAGAACATATTGAAATGAGATTTACTCCCCGTTTAATCAGCTTTCTTTTTCCCTAAATCCCCTATTTTGTACTTTCTAGTCAACTCCTCTTAATGAAATCTACTTTTCTATCCTAACGACATGATTTTCTCCTGCTTCTTTTTTTCTACTTATTTTTTTTCATCCCTGAGAAAATTATGTAAAAATGTTAGTAAATGGAACATTCTGTTTTAACGACATTTAATTTAGCGTTCAAGTTTTCATGATTTCTTCTCATTAGGTGAGCTTAAAATTATGTTAAACAGTTAGTTCTGTTGAATATACCACTTGAAAATAGAAATTGTTGAAAAGAAAATTGGAACTAACACGAATTCAGTTTTACGTTGTTAAACAAAATACTTTTAAAGCATTCGCTTATTTGAAAAGTTTAAAACAGATCGAAATTCTGAAAATAACTAAAAAAATTGCATGTAGCTGAATAGAATAAAATGCAAATTAGATCTTCAGGCAAAAGATAATTTTTTTTTTTTTAAACTCGTTTTTTTTTTTTTTTTTTTTTTTTTTCTTTTAAGATTGTATGTTTTGTTTCCTGATAATCGAAAAAGACTATTTTTAATACGATGCTTTTTTTTTTTTTTTAAATTTTATTCATAAAATATACCCCTCCTTAAATTGTTCTTGCAAGCTATTTTTAACTAAGGAAATAGTTTCGGAATTCAGAAACTTAGTGATATGAAAAGTTTATTCATTTGTTTTTCTTCACCATTTCCTAAAATTTGTTCGAAAATTTCAATTTTTTAATATTTTTAAAACTGCAGTTGTAAGAAAAGCTTTTATGTTCTGTATTATGATGAATCCGCTTTTGTCATTTGAATACTTAATACGATTAGAACGTGGTAAATTCTCAGAAAACATTAATATATTAGAGATAGTTATTGTATCCATCAAGTGACTTTAAAATTATATTTATGGTTGAAATGTTTTAGTTGTTAAAAAAGTATTAAGACCAGTTTAATTTTACATTGGTAATGTTTCTTGATAGTTTGTGATTTGAAAAATTTCAAACATATCAGAATTTCGAAAATAGTCCAGGAATAATGCGAATAATACGTAGGTTTATATTTTCAAGAAGAAATGAATTCCTTCAAAATTTCTTCAAGCTGCGCTGGTCTATTTTCTAAACAAATCTTACATCCAATGAAATTGTGAATTTGATTTATAGTTTAAAGCAACACAAACCTTCACCTGAATTGCCCATTCTCATTTCTGTAAACAACAAGAACGTCATTACGCCGTTATAATATCTTATGAAAAATTTGAGCTCTTTAGAAGAAACCTTTCAGTTAATATTTACAGTAGAATTTGATAGGGAAATGAGGCAGTTTTGACAACGGGAATTAAAATACTCTTTAGTCACCACAGTACTAAAATATAGAACTTTACAATGATTTCAGAGATTCACCATTGAATTTAAGTAGTTTTCAGGTAATTCATATTCGTTTGTCAGTTCTTGAACTCCAGACTTCTCAGCTTGACGATATATGTTCTTCTAACAGCTTGAATACAACTTCACTCTACATGTTGTTACGTTTTATACCCCGTTTAATCAGCCAGTGCCCGATTAAGGGTATCTGGGGCGGAAGGCATATGACTTTTTTGAGTGCCCCTCAAAATCAAAATAACTAAAATTTTTTCTAGAGAATATTTGGAAGTTATTAGATATTATGATGATTTTATGATTATATCTCCAAGTTTATTTTATTTATTTACATATTTTTGTGCAAATTGCAGAAAAGAGCATTTTTAAGAATTCGTTCCTAAATTATTTTATACACTTTTGGGCCTCCCTCAGCAGTGGGCCCAAGGCCGTGGCTTAGTTGGCCTGTGCGGTAATCAGGCTCTCTGTAATCAGCTTTCTTTTTCTCCAAATTCACTATTTTGTACTTTCTAGTCAACTCTTCTTAGGGGCCGTCCATAAATGATGTCACGCATTTTTCCATATTTTTGACTCCCCTCCCTTTGTCACAAAGTGTCACACTTCACTTTACTCCCTCCTCCCCTCTTGTCACATGTGACGCCATATCATGTAAACATATACTTGCAGATCAGAAACAAAGAACTAGGTTTTAGATCATATTTCAAATTTTATTTTTAAACTTTAAGTATGTGTTGTGTTTTTAATGACATTTGTGAATTGAACAGTAAAAATGATTCGTGTACTTATTTTGTATGAAATAAGGTTTACAACAAAATAAAATTAATATAGAATAGTAATATAATATTAATATGAACAAGCATTTAAAAACAGTAGTATTTTGGACTTTGAAATATAATTTAACACATTTGGCTTTAAATCTTATCTTTATTAACACAAAGTAATTTTAATTTTAAAATAATTTCATACTTTAATGCCTTTATTTTAACCAAAATTTGTGTCACATTTCTTCTTCACACCTCCCACCCCCTTGTCACAAACTGCTGCAATTTCATGAGCCCCCCCCCCCTCTTCAAGAGTGACATCATTTATGGATGGTCCCTTAATGAAATCTACTTTGCTTTCCTAACGACATAATTTTCTCCTGCTCTTCTTATATCTATCTATTGTTTTTCTTCCTAGAGAAAAAATTGCAAACATGTTAATGAATGGAACATTCCGTTGGCGCGTCATCTAATTTAGTGTTAAAATTTTCCCGATTTCTTGTTTCTTCTCATTGAATGAGCGTAAAATTTTGTTAAACTGCTAGTTCTGTTGAATGTTCTATCTGAAAATAGCAGTTGTTGTAAAGAAAATTGGATCTACGAATTTAATTTTATGTTGTTAAACAGAACATTTTAGCTTATTTGAAAAGTTTAAAACAAATCTAAACTTCGAAAATAACTGAAGACTTCGTGTGTAGCTGAGTAGAAAAAAAACAAGTTTTTTTCAGGCAAAAACGAGATTTTTTTTTCAAAACTCATTATTTTTCCAGGATTGTATATTTTCTTCTAGATAATCGAAAAAGACTAGTTTCGATTGTGATTTTTTTTTTCTCTTTTTATATTAATCATGAAGTACATTTTTTTTAAAAATAAAAAACTATTTTTTCAAGTTATTTTTAGAGAAAAGTTTTAGGAATTCAAAAACTTAGTGATATGAGAAGCTAATTCAATTTTTTTTCTTTGTTTTTTATTTGCTTACTAACAAAACCAAAAAACATTTTTATATGATCAATTATGTATAAAATAAAGTTTCGAAATTTAATAGAGCGCACTCTTTGTTTTAGCCTCATGCCGCAAGTAAATATCTGAAGAAACAGCCAGAAATTTCGTTACTTATCGAAACTGTATTTTCATAATTTCCGTGGCTTAAGGGGGCTCAGGGGTTGATCGATACAGAAAAACTGTAAACAGAGCTTTCGTTTCGAGTCCATATAAAAACAAAAGTATTCAGTGTAATTAATTTAAATTTTCTGATATTTTAAAAGTATGTTTGTAGACTTATAAAATTTTAAAATGAAGTACTTCAATGTAATATAATAAGAAATATAGCAAAATTTATGTAACACAATTTTTGAAAACAAAATTATGTGTTTCATCACCACTCGCAAGATATCTTAACGTGGAATTGGCATAAGCAGTAGCGTAGCTATGTTTTTTGGCGCCCGGGGCCAGCAAGAAATTTTGCGCCCCCACCCCGATATAGATATATAACAATTTCTCTCAATTTGGCGCCCCTAGGCCTCGGCGCCCAGGGCGGACGCCCCCCTTGCCCATGAATAACACTGTGAATAATTTTTCTACTGTCTGTGCTCATTGCAACTTGCAGCTTAATAATACCAAGACGGTTTCTATGCTTTTTGGACGTAATACCATGAAAAAGAGACGTCCTATTTTTAAACATAGTGGTAGATCAATACCTGTGAAGGATAATATTCTTTATTTGGGTTTTCTTCTAGACAGTGCCTTCCATTGGTTAGATCATCTTGAGATGATTCGAAGTAAAGTTATGTCCTTTACTTGCAATATGAGAAAAGTGAGAGTAAGAGATATAGGGGTCTCTTAGACCTATTAAAGGTTTGGTACAACACTGTATTAAAAAAGCAGATATCATACGGACAATGAGGTCTGGTATCGTGACCTTCAGTCCCATGGTATTCGCAGATTGTCCTCTTGCCAGCGAGTTTGTCTGTTGACCATAATTCGTACTTATCGTACAATTTCAACTGAAGCATTGTGCGTTTTGGCTGGAGTTTTACCTATAGATATAGAACTTTCTAATTCCGCTCGTCTTTATGATATGATCCACGGAAATACATCAGTAGTGGTGGAAAATACTACTATTTATTCTGAGGATTTGGTTAAACGTGTGCCAACTTATTATTATCCGAATTACTGCGAAAGACATCATGTGAATTTTCTGAATCCAGTACGAAAATCAATTCCTGATCGTAATTATCCAATAATTTTTACTGATGGATCGCACATGCAAAGTGGAGTTGGTGCTGTTTTTGTAGTTTATTTAAAAAATGTAGAAATATTTAATTACAGAATCAAGCTTAATGTTAAAAATTCGATCTTTCAGGCAGAATTGGTGGCAATTTCGGAGGCTATACAGTGGTGCGGACGAACTGAGTTTGCTCACTTCTATTTATATACTGATAGCCTGTCATCGACATGTGTTTTACATCATCTATTTCCATGTGATCAGTTAGTATATGATATTTTCACGAACTTACGTGTACTTAAAAATAAAACTATTCATATAGGATGGGTCAAGGCCCATGTAGGCATTGTGGGTAACGAACGTGCTGATGAACTTGCCAAATCAGTGGTTTTGAATAATGTTTATGACAAAGTAGTTAACCTTCCATTTCCTGTGAGTTATTTAAAGAATTACTTTCGAAATAAGAAAATTCGTGATTGGCAGGATCGATGGTCCTTTAGCGATAAAGGTAGGGATACCTACATGGTTATTCCTGATGTTAGTTTAAATTACATCTGTTATTCTCAAGTGGCTGCATATTTTGTTTCTGCACATGGTGCGTTCCCTACTCTGCTGTACAAACGGGGAAGGAGAAATAATGATAAGTGTATTTGTGGCAAACGCGGTGACGTCGTACACTATTTATTTGATAGTTGTTGTGTTTCAGCAGACAAGTTTAACTTAATTAGAAATAGAACCATAGAGTGGAATATCAGAAATGTTCTATTTTCACATTTTAATTATAAGAAACTTTGTGCTATTTATAATGATCTGAATGCACACTTTACATTCATTCGTTACAAATTCTGATGTTGTAACTTTTTTTAATTGACAGGACTGTGAACTTTAAATGTTTGGACATGCTTCTGTTGTATGACATAATATATAAATTTGCCCTCAGCTAAAACTGTATTGAACTTTTCTGACTTTTACATTTTTTTTCTTTTTTAAGGCTTGGTGTTTATATTAGTTTTATTATATTTTTAGTTTTTGTTTTGTTTTGGAACATGTATGATTTGTTCTTACATCTCACTTTATTTTGTATGTGTCTTGTTAAGTTTGTTAATTATTTTCTCTTTGTTCCGTCAGTCAGACGTTTGTCAAATTGTCAACAAGTGTTTTTCATTTTTATCATTTTGTATATTTTAGTGCCATTGCATATTATTGCTGTATATGTTATTTATGTTATGGAATGGCCCGTTTTTTGTAATTTGGCTGCTTGGTTGTGGAATATTTCCTGCGGGGATTAAACACCTATGCCAAGTTTTTTGGTGGGTGCCCCGGATGGGTGATCCCCCCCCCCCCTTAGCTACGCCACTGGGCATAAGAACCTGATTTTTGCTTTAAAATGATCCGGAAACTTTACTCTATAGAATGAATTAAGGATATAACTATCATTCAAAACATTATTAAAAAACTCTCAAATTTGAAAATTTAAAAACGCCTAAAAAATACAATATTTTTTTCATTAAAAATACTCAAAATATTAAACTATCTAAAATATATTGATTCATTCTATAGATAACGATGTTATATGCATGAAAAAAAAAATAAGCCATTCCATCAAATAGTTTTTTTTTTTTTTAATCTTGGTGTTAGTCGTCAAAAATCCAGTTTTGAGAAAACACGACTTAAAGTTGAAATTATATGGATGAGGCTTTGGAAGTGTTGATACATAAATGCTTATAACTCTGTTAAAAATGCAAATATTTTTATGCGGTTTTTCACTGAGTTCAGAATTAATTGAATAATCAAACTAGATCATTAAAAAAAAAAAAAAAAAAAAAAAAAAAAAAAAAAAAATCGATTTTTTGAAAAGTTTTTAAGCTCTGAGCCCCCTTAAGCGCTACTGTTTTATGTATGTTTTGTTTTAAATACCTATAAGAAAAAAAATTACATGAAATATTTTTTTAGTTGCCCATCAACAAAGCCAGAAAGCCTTTTAACATGATCAATCATGCAATAAAATAAAGTTCTGAAATTTAATATAGAGGCATTCTCCGTTTTAACCGCACGAGAGTGGTAAATAGCCGAAGGAATCACCAGATATTTTGCTACTTATAGCAACTTTTTTGATTCTGATAATTTCATTGGCTTAAGCGCTACTGTTTCTTAAAAAAATTCTTTTAAATATCAAATAGGGAGAAAAAAAGAAAAACTTAAAAATTTTCTTATCAAATAGCTCGTACGATTGAATTTAGCTTTCTTTCACCAATCTTCCAAATTTATACTCATGGGCCATGCGACGAAGAACATAATACAAGAGATTTATTCCAAATCAGCTTTCTTTTTCTCCAAATCCCCTGTTTTGTACTTTCTATTCTTTCTTTTCTTTCTGTCTTAACTCTTCTTAACGAAATCTACTTTGCTTTCCCAACTGCATAATTTTCTTCTGCTCTTCTATTTATTTTTTTCTTCCTCGAGAAAAATATGTACAAATGTTAGTGAATGAAACATTCCGTTGGCGCGTCATTTAATTTAGCGTTCTAGTTTTCGCGCTTTCTTTTATTTCTCATTAAGTGAACTTAAAATTCTGTTAAAATAGTTGTGTTGAATATTCCACCTGAAAATAGAATCAGTTGAAAAGAAAATTGGAAGTAACACTATTTTAGTTTTACGTTGTTAAACAAAATACTTTTAAAGTATTTGCTTATTTGAAAAGTTTAAAGCAGATTGAAACTTCGGAAATAATTAAAAAAAAATTGTGTGTAGCTGAATAGAATAAAATGCAAATTAAATGTTCCTCAGGCAAAAAAGAAATTTTTTCAAAATTCATTAATTTTTTTTTTTTTTTTATGGTTGTATATTTTCTTCTAGGTACTCGAAAAAGACTAGTTTGGAATATGTTATTTTCTTCTGTTACTTTAATTGTAAAATGTACCTCCCTTTTTTTAAAAACGATTTTTGCAAGTTATTCTTAGTAAAATAGTTTAGGAGTTCAAAAACTTAGAAGTTTATTCTTTTTTTTAACCTCTTCCTAAAATTTGTTCGGAAATTTCAAATTTTCAGTGTTTTTAACACTGCAGTCGTAAGAAAAAGCTTTTCATGCTCTGTAAAAAGGCGAATTCCTGAAAGCTATATGAACATCATATCACGGTTGTATTACTTTATGCAAAATTTGGGCTATTAGGAAGAAACTGTTTTAGTTAATATTTATTAGGTAGAATTTGATAAGGAAATGAAACAGTTTTGTCAAAGGGAATTAAAATTTTCTTTAGTCATCCAGTACTAAAATACAGAATTTTATAATGATTGCAAGAGATTGATCATTGAATTTAAATAATTTTGGGGGGATTCGTATTCGCTTCTTAGTTCTTGAATTCCGGACTTCTAAGCTTGACGATATGTGTTCTTCTAACAGCTTGAATATGACTTCACTCTACATTATGTTATGTTTTATACCCCATTTAATCAGCTTTCTTTTTCTCCAAATACCCTATTTCTTACTTTCTAGTCAATTCATCTTAATGAAATCTACTTTTCTATCCTAATGACATAATTTTCTCCTGCTTCTCTTTTTTCTATTTAATGTTTTTTCTCCTGAGAAAATTAAGCAAAAATGTTAGTGAACGGAATGTTCTGGTAGCACGACATTTAATTTAGTGTTCAAGTTTTCACGATTTCTTTTACTTCACATCAAGTGAGCTTAAAATTCTGTTAAACAGTTCTGTTGAATGTTCCATCCGAAAACAGAAGCTGTTGAAAAGAAAATTGCAACTAACATGATTTTTGTTTTACGTTGTTAACCGGAATAATTTTAAAGTATTCGCTTATTTGAAAAATTTAAAACAAAATGAAACTTCGAAAATAACCAAAAAATTTGTGTGTAGCTGAATAGAGTAAAATGCAAATTAGAGCTTCTTCTGGCGAAAGAGAATTTTTTTTCAAAACTCAATTTTATATATAATATATATTTATGATTTTCTAGATAATCGAAAAAGATTGGAATGTGTTTTTTTTTTTCTTTTTACTTTAATCATAAAATATACCTCCCTTTATTAAAAAAATTGTTTTTGCAAGTTACTTTTAGTGAAATAGTTTAGGGATTCGAAAACTTTGTGATGGGAATTTTTTTTTTTTTAATTTCTCTCTTCACTATCTTTTAAAATTTGTTCCAAAGTTTCAAATTTTCAATCTTTTTAACGCTGCAATTGTACGGTTTTAACAATCTTAAATTCGGACAGAATAAATTTTGATTTACAAAGATTTTACTTTTTAAAGAAATTTAATTAGAATCCTACATTGTATCCCAGGATTATTGGAACAAACTTTAAGGGAAGGTAGATGACATCACAAGGATTTAGATTTACACTGCAACCCATAGTCGGAAATGTTTTCCTGGCGCGGCAGTGACAACACAAAACACAAGAAAAGACACCAACAGGGAGAGAAAACATGTTTATTATTATGAGTGCTACAAAAATGCCGGGACGAATGTTGTAAATTGCTGAGTATTTGTTGCATGCATTGCGACAGCCACTGGGGAAGTTAGGATCATTCTTGGTATTTACGGAAACATCAAATCTTCCATGCGCCGGGGATGCATTTCCACATCCATCACGGACCGAAGTCGTAATTTCGAACGCCTACTTTAATGATGATATTTGATGTCTCTTTAATGTTCTTTTTTCTTAGTGTTTTGCTGTATTAAGGATAAGAGACATGTTTCCTTTTATTTGTATACTTTCTTTCTTGTGTTTTGTGTCGTCACTACCGCTCCAGGAAAACGTTTCCGATTATGGGTCACTATGAAAATCAGGATCCTTGTGATGAGTAAATCTGAATCCTTTTGACCACGCCTTAAAATTTGTCCCAATAGTCCAGGGACACCCTTATAAGAAAAACCGCTTATTACCACTAAAATAAATATATTTTAATTTTACATATGCTAAAAGAGATTTTTTTAAAAAAAATAAAACTTTTTAATGACATCTGCTAGTTTTTATAGACATAATCTCTGAATTTGATAAACAACATGTGATTACAGGTATCTTTAAATTACGATCCTTTAATGGTTTGTTTGTATTTATGTCAGCCAATTATCTACACTGTGGGATATAGGCCCTAAGGGGTGGGGCGCCCTCCGTGGGGGTCTTTCCTGGGAACCTAACCCGTATTTACGCAAAGAAATCCAAGGTTCGAAGAAAACCACGGAAAACTCCGAACGGTTAGGCCGATGGTCGCGATTGGGTTCGAACCCAACACCTACATCAGTTTGGAGATCAGAACCTCTCGGCCACTGGTAGGGAATGGTGTTTATCAAATTAGTGTTATGTATTTTCTAAATGTGTTGGAAAGTGCTTCGCAATCTATGTTTTATGCACTATTTCTTTCTTGTTTATTATTGCATTAGCAAAAAGAATATAAAAAATATTTATTCTGTGTGTTAAATTAGTGTACTTTTGCTTGAATACTTAATGATATTATAACGATTTCTAAGGTAACGTTGAAACGCAACAGATAACTAGTCTCTTGGAGGATATTCTTATAGTTTTCCACCGTAGAAAGTGTGGAAACGTTAGTATTCTTCTCGCCAACTTATAAGGTGCTAATTAGCTTTGTGAATACGATTTTCGTGGAAAAGGCGCTGTCGGACGCTCCTCTCAGTCCACCAAACTTCGAAGAATGTCCTAGGTAGTTTTAGCTGCCACCACCGATATTAATGGGTGATATTGGTCACCTGCTGTGAGGATTGGGTAAAATAACACTGACGCTGTTAATGAACTGAACTAACAGTTTATTTAAGATATAGATATGTACACAAGAAACAATATTTACAACTATATATAATTACAACTCGGATATAGATGATCCGGTTCAACATTAAATTAACTACAATAAACGTTGGTTGTGTACCGTTCAACTTACACTTTCTTCCTCACACTCAACGCACGTTGGATACGCTTTATCAGAGATTACTGCAGAATCTCAATACACAAGGGTACTAGGCCTCACTTCTCGGCCTATAACACTATCCACCGGGACGCCTTGTCCCACGCTCAAAATATACACTATCCAACAGGACCACAAATCCTGAGCGACCTATCGGTCTCAACGCCAAGCGAGAACTGTCTCCAACCTCTCAGTCCAGAGTTGACCTTGTCAGAGATCTTCCTTCCCCCAGCAGGGCCTCTTAGAGTTCCTCCATTGGTTCAATTCCGCATACCAACCTTGAGTCATGACATCTACTGTTTACACATCACTTAACTACTAAATGACAGCTGAGCCATGCCCCGTGGTCATCACTTTCATTCATCAACGAGTGCGTAATCCGCACACCTGCGCCTGGATAACCACCTGTCATTTGTCATTATAAGAAAAGAAAGAAAAGTATTTCGAAAGCTTCACGGATACACAACTAACAATACATAAAAATATTCAGATGAGGAAATGTCATTCCTTTCTAATTCAGGGCAGATGTCTTCTAGGAACCTGACACCCCCCACCTTAGCGGAAAATATGCCTCTTAGGGACTAATTTTCCCCAAACATATAATAATATTACGGAAGAGTTCAATAGTCTCTTTGCAGATTTCTTCATTCTAAATATTACATAGGCATTTTCAGGTGTCTGAACATTCTCTACTGACATCTCTACTGAACCTTATACTAATACTACTATTGCATAAACAATACACATGCTAATTTACTATTATAAACACAAAACTTAAAAAAAAATATTTACACACACACAAAAAAAATTAGACATGTGATGACATCCTTTAAAGTTGTCTACTATTTTGACATTGATACTGATGGGCTAGTAACTGGTTGTTCTTCCCAGCTCTTTCTCTGTAGCCTCGAAATTGCATCAGCATTCAAATGTTGAACTCCGGGACGATGAGAAATGCTCAGGTTCCAGCGTTGCAAGGCTAGAGCCCACCTAGTGAGTTTGGGCGACCTTGGGGTTGTTTCCGTGAGAAATTTTAATGGATTATGATCGGTAATGACCTCAATTTGAGATCCATAAGTCCACTTTTCAAACTTCCGCAACCCGAAGAGAACACTCCAAGCCTCTTTCTCTATACTTGGCCAAGCACGCTGAGCCCATGACAATTTCTGACTGGCAAAAGCTATAGGTTTAAACTGACCTTTTTCATCTTTTTGAGTAAGACAACATCCTACTGCAAGGTCGGAAGCATCGGGCGTGAAGCTGATATTCCCGGCCTACGATAGGTGTAGCCAAACTCGTCACTTTACACAACTCATCTTTAAGAGTATTAAATGCTTTTTCTGCCCTTTCATCCCATGGTACAGTATTTTTGACATTTCCTTTGGTTAATTCGGTTAAAGGTATAGCTATCTCAGCATAATTTGGAATATAAGATCGATAGAATCCCATTAATCCCAAAACTGATCTAACTTCCTTTTTAGTCTTTGGTCTCTTTAAGTCCCTTATTGCTCCGATTTTCTCCTCATCAGGTGCATGAGTTCCACCCCCAATAACATGACCTAAAAACTTAGTCAATTTCTCTCCAAATTTACATTTGTCTAGTCTAATCGTAAAATTTCTATTTTTCAACTCTTCAATGACAGCCCTGACATGCTCACAATGCTCTTCCCAGGTATCGGAGAAAATGATGACATCATCAATATATGCTTCTGCATACCTCCGATGACCTTGGAGAACCTCATTCATGTCTTTTTGAAACGTAGCAGCAGCCCCTGATAATCCAAAAGGCATTGTACGCCACTGATAAGTTCCGTTATGCGTCGTAAAAGCTGTCAAAGGTTTACAATCCTCAGCCATTTTAATTTGCCAATAACCCCTCAATAAATCTATTGAAGATAAATATTTAGCCGCCCCTGCGGTATACATAATTTCTTGGGAATCTTTCATCGGGAAGGTGGGGACCTGCGTTACAGAATTTAAAGCTCTGTAATCAATACACATTCTGACAGTTGCATCTTTTTTCGCAACGCAAACAATTGGATGGCTAATTTCAGCATTCGACGGTTCGATTAGATTTAATTCTAATAACTCCTGAATCTGCCTATCCACTTCCTCTTTATAAGCTACCGGCACGCTATATAACTTTGGTTTTTTCCTTTCTACACACGGTTTCAGATCAATACGATGTTCCCCTACTTCCGCTGGTCGTACAGGACCCATAAACACTTCTTTATTTTCCCTCAAAATGGACTTTAAATCTTTGACTTGACTATTAGATAGCCCTTTTATTTCAAACCTCTCAATATCCCGTTCTATCTCTTGATCCCGGTTCAAAATAGGAATTTCCCCAACTTCTCCAAATTCCTCATCACCTTCGAAAACAATATTAACTATATTACATTTAGCGATAAATTCTCTTATCTTATTTTGGTGCACATGCATCCTACTCCCGTCGGCTAACTCAACAATAAACGAATGCTGGTTTCGTTTTTCTACAATAGTTGCCGGCCCTTGCCACCTAGAATATAACTTATTAGTCGAATCGGGGATTAACAGTATAACTTTATCGCCTACCTCAAACGTTTTTTCTTTTGACCTTAAATTATAATGATACGCCATTCTATTTTGTTGAACCTCAGACGACAATTTTGCCTCATTTGCGGCTCTTTCTAAGCGGTTCTTAAGTTTATCCAAGTACTCATGGATCGGCGTAGTATCTAACTGCGCTCCCTTATTTTCTCCTGCCCATGACGACTTAAGAATCGATAACGGACCCTCCGGCGCTCTACCATATAATAACTGGAAAGGTGCGATTCCCGTCGTAGAATTTGGGACTTCCCTATACGCCCATAATATAAATGGTATTTGTTCATGCCATTTTTTTCCTTCTTCCCTAATCGTATGATGTAGCATACGTTTAAGAGTCTGATTAAATCGTTCCACAAGTCCGTTGGACTGTGGATATTGTGGGGTCGAAAATCTTGGACAGACGCCTAACCTTTTCTCAAATTCTTTCGTTAAGTCGGCAGTAAAATTGGTTCCATTGTAGCAGGCAATTACATTAGGAATTCCTGTTCTCATAAATATTTGAAGTAACGCCTCACACGTGGTTTTAGCAGTTAAACTTTTTAGAGGGATCGCATCCGCCCATCTGGTATGCTGATCAATTAAAGTCAGTATATACCGATGCCCTTGTGAACTTTTAGGATCAATAGGCCCAATTAAATCAACATTAACAACCTGAAATGGAAGTTCCGGCCGCGACACTGGGGAAATAGGAGCTCTATCATTTACTTTAACCCCTCTAGTCAATTGGCACTCTAAACATGATTCACAAAACTGTTTAGCTTCTTTTGCCATTCCCTCCCAATAAAAAGAATACCTTATTCTCTGCAACGTTTTCTTGGCTGCATGATGCCCTCCAAATACCGATGAATGCACTAATTTTAAGATTTCTTCCCTTCTTACCTTGGGTATTACTAATTGCGCTATAGTTTCGCCTAACAATTTCTCTTTATGATGCAATAATCCGTTTACAATATAATAATCCCCTTTTTCCTTTTTAGCTAATTCCCAATCTCTCTCTAATTCTTTACATTCCAACTGGGATTTCTTAAACATATCTGAGTTACTAACAATAGATTCATTATTTTCCTCCGTTTCAGTTTTTTCTGGATCCTGACTTTGTACATTTTGCGATCTCGCGTCTATTACGTAAACATTACAGCTATCGTTACTTACATCTTCCTTTTCATTCGAGTTATCAATAATAATTTCGGAACTTTTTAATCCTTCGGACTCTATCAATGGCTCCTCAAGATTGACACCTGACAACTCATTAATCACCTCGGGATGTAAAATTACTTGCTCATTAATATTATCAGTTACTGCGCAAAGTACTTCCTGATGAATAATATTAGTTTGCCCGAATTGCGGAATAGCTAGCGGTAGTTTAACTAACGGTGATTTAACAGCTTCACCAAATAACCCTTGTAAATAAATACTACCCGCTCCCTTTAATTTCTCTTCCGGTACTAAATCTTTATGAACAACACTAATCTCACATCCAGAATCAACCAATCCCTTTGCTTTTTGCCCATTAACACTAACTTCAATTTTCTCAAGTTTATTTAATTTCTCACCAATAACATTAGTTTTCTGCTCGGCCTTTGCCGATATTCTAGCCACAATAGCCCCATTAGGTAACTCTTGATTTTCTTTCACCATAATCTTATGAACACCTGCTTTCTGGTCTCGCCCTTTATTGCCATTCTTAGTTCCCTCATTACCCACTTTATTACAAAAACGTTGGTAATGACCTCTCACACCACACTTAAAACATTTAGGCCCTGAAGCATCATTCGTCTTCTTAAACTCTGTTTTCCTATCCGGAAAAGAATTACACTCATTACTACCATTTTGCCTCCAACTACCACTAAATTTATTATCCTCCCTCGGTCTCATTTTTTCATTGTTTACGTACTTATCTTTACCTTTAAAGCTTTTATGCGTAACCGCATAAGACTTATGTTTACCATCAAAATAATTATCACACTCTTTAGCAATTTTAGGAGCTTCTAACCATTTACCCTGGTGAGTTAAACTAATATATGCTGCAGTATCCTCATCTAGCGTACTCATTAGCTTATCAGTAACTATTAACTGGTTGACCTTTTCATAAGTGTCCACACCTCTAATTTTACAATAATTTTCCCACGTAGCTCTTAAACGCGATACAAATAATACATGGGTTTCGTTCGGATTTCTCCTAGCTTTCCGGAAATTTTCTAAACATGCCTTCGGGGTTGGCTCATGTTCCCTTAGGACTAACTCCTTTAATTCCTCATAATTCTCCATTTGTTCCTTAGTGGTATAAATTAACAAATTATCCGCCTTATCTCCTAACATATTTAGTAGAATTTCGGCCTGCTGGTTTTCCGGTACATCTTTAGTTTGGAATGCCCTTTCTAAACTGTTGAAAAATAAATTCCATCCCTCAGTCCCTTCTGGTACTTTGATAGATAGAGTTTTAACACTTTTGATCAATTTTTCGATGTTACTTTCATTACTAGATTCCCTAGATCCATTAGAGTTATTTGCTGAACCTTGAACTCTGAGCCTTTCCATTTCTAATTCATGTCCCATCCTCAATTTCTCCATTTCTAACTTTTCCTGTTTTTCTAACTTTTCGCGTTCTAAATTTTCCTGTTCTAATCGTTCTGCAACAATAGTGTCAGATAACTCCTTAATAAACCCCTCATCATACCCATCACTCTTAACTATCTTATTCCTAAGCTGAATCCTGGTATCATTTTCTTCGAATTCAACCCCCAATTCTTCGGCTAAAACCTGAAGATCCCCCTTTTTCAATTTTGCTAAGAATGCCATACCTTCACCGAATTTTGTTACCACCTTACAATAAATAATATTCAAACTTATTAAATCAATATTTTCTAAATTCCTAACTTAGTACAGTTATATCTCCACTCATTATAGAATTAATACCCTTCAGATATGTATTTCTAACTAACCTATTATAGAACCTGATTTTCCTCACCATTAATATCACACAATTTACTTTCAATAAAACACAAGGTAAAACACTAATTTCAATTTGATTACTATGCAATACACCATTAGATAATAACATGCAATTTACCTAATAATAATACGTTGGAACTGAATAAAAAGATTGATATCAATAGAAAATCAACATAACAAAAAAAAAATTGTATAACTTGCACATATAAATTCCTACAATTATCCTCATTAAAGTATTTCTAAATTCAGTACTGGTTCTCACACTTAAAATAAATATGATCTTAAGTACATTTATTTTGATCATAAAAATCTTCACTTTTAACTTTCCTCACTATGGCTCTCTTCTGAGCCTTTTTTTTTTTTTTTTCTCTATGGCCCTCTAGTGAGACTTTTTTTTTTTCCACTATGGCTCTCTATTGAGACTTTTTTTTTCACTATGGCTCTCTATTGAGCCTTTTTTTTTTCTTTACTACTGGCCAATCAAAATTTTCATTTGCTTAGAATTTTGATAATATAACTCTTAAAATTTAAACAGTATTGCTTCATTTAACAATTACTTTAACAATAATTTAGAATTAATGCATTAATTTAGTTCACTAATATCATTATAAATAGCATATCATTATCATCTCAAATTATTATGACCTTTCTTTAAAACAATAGGAATATGGTTACTAATTCTTTACACCTATCTGGACACAATTATTTCATTGCACATAAATTACATAGACAATTTACTTAAATTACTATTAATTATACAACAATACAATTTGGTTCGAGATGTCAGAAGAAATGAATGATCAAAACACCTTACCTTATACTTTATTTGGTGGGGTACTCTTCTATTCACAGATAGCTCCACGATGTAGCGATAATCAGGCACAACACAGTTCAGTTTTCTGTACTAACTATATGGCACACACACTATATCAGTTCCACACTTGATTTTTATTTCTCTAACACTCCATCGACGATTCGGCACTACCACGAACGAATATCACAGGACAGTTCGGCTGCGGCACTAACACAATTTTAACACGGCTCGCTCGTCACTGGCTCGGACGATTCTATCCCGTCGCTGGACGCTGGTCTAGGACGATTCTATCCCGTCGCTGGTCACTGGTCACTGGTCTCAGGCGGTTCAATCCCGTCGCTGCCGCCAATTTGTCGGACGCTCCTCTCAGTCCACCAAACTTCGAAGAATGTCCTAGGTAGTTTTAGCTGCCACCACCGATATTAATGGGTGATATCGGTCACCTGCTGTGAGGATTGGGTAAAATAACACTGACGCTGTTAATGAACTGAACTAACAGTTTATTTAAGATATAGATATGTACACAAGAAACAATATTTACAACTATATATAATTACAACTCGGATATAGATGATCCGGTTCAACATTAAATTAACTACAATAAACGTTGGTTGTGTACCGTTCAACTTACACTTTCTTCCTCACAGTCAACGCACGTTGGATACGCTTTATCAGAGATTACTGCAGAATCTCAATACACAAGGGTACTAGGCCTCACTTCTCGGCCTATAACACTATCCACCGGGACGCCTTGTCCCACGCTCAAAATATACACTATCCAACAGGACCACAAATCCTGAGCGACCTATCGGTCTCAACGCCAAGCGAGAACTGTCTCCAACCTCTCAGTCCAGAGTTGACCTTATCAGAGATCTTCCTTCCCCCAGCAGGGCCTCTTAGAGTTCCTCCATTGGTTCAATTCCGCATACCAACCTTGAGTCATGACATCTACTGTTTACACATCACTTAACTACTAAATGACAGCTGAGCCATGCCCCGTGGTCATCACTTTCATTCATCAACGAGTGCGTCATCCGCACACCTGCGCCTGGATAACCACCTGTCATTTGTCATTATAAGAAAAGAAAGAAAAGTATTTCGAAAGCTTCACGGATACACAACTAACAATACATAAAAATATTCAGATGAGGAAATGTCATTCCTTTCTAATTCAGGGCAGATGTCTTCTAGGAACCTGACAGGCGCTTTCAAGAAAGTTACTGCATTAATTATGGAGTGTAAAAGAATTTCATATAAATTGAATAGATGCTTTTTGTGAAATTCGTTATAAATAGTTCTGAGTTTCAAAGAAAATCTGTAGTTCGAATAAAAAAAGTTTGATTAAAAAAATCTATGAAATAAATAGATAATAGAATTAATGTAAGAAAAGTCGCTTATCATTAAAATAGATAAATGAATAAATAAATATAGTTTTATATATGCTAAAAGGGATTACAATACATTTTTATAAAATCTTTTAATAAACAGATGTAGTAGTTTTATACACATAATCAGTGCTGTAATTGGGCGGGAACGCGTGGGAGCGCCATTCCCCGAAATATTTGGTTTGTTACTGTAAATAATAATAATAATAATAATAAAATAAATAAAATCGTATACGAGTGCAATCTATTTTTTCTTCAAGCAAAACGTTAATTTTTGCTAGTTTTCAGAAGATCCATTTCGACTTATCAAGAAAGGAGATATTTTGATTAGTCAGATGCTTTAAATCCAACGTGCTCCACCGCCCCTTGATTACTAGGTCTGAGAGCTCACACAAAAATGGCGGCTGCCAAAGACCGATTTTTTAAAATTGCGTACTGTCCCCTAAGTTTTGACTACTGAAATTTATAAAAGATTTCTTAGACTTCTTTAATCTCCGAAAAATAAAGCAAAAAAACTGAAAATTATTGGTACTGAAGCTGAAAGGACCGTCACGCACTGAAAAGAATCCGTCTTTGGAGTTGCCATTTTTTTTTGTCAACAATGAGGCCTAATATTCAGGAGGCGGAGGTTCTGAACTGACATCGGTTGCCCTATTCTTATTGAATGAAAGCAAATTACATAACTATAAAAACTTCAATAAAAAAAAGTCGGCTTTTCGCTAAATGTTTCAAATTGGCTTTTGGGTTAGCAAAAATCCTGTAGTATCATAACGGTTTAGTTCCACAAATACTTTTTTCCAACTACAGCACTCCACATAATCGCTGAATTTGATAAATACGCAACATCATGGTTCGTCATGGTTCATCATTTACTCGAAAACAAATTACATTCAAGCACTATTCCAACAATATTTAAGGACTGTTTAGATACATGCATAAAAATGGCGTAGACTAATACATAAGGAAAAAAAAAAACACCACCTGGTTATCTACTTGAAAGAAATCTTATCAGATCTTTAATTTTTATAAAAGGCATTTCAAGATATGATATTCATATATTGTCAAGATATGATATTGTGAGAATTTTGGAAGAATAATATCTTTTAACTTTTAAGGTACCATGGAAATGATGACATTTACAGGACATTCACTTGTTCTGAGTTAAAGAAAGAAAAGAAAACTTAAATTCACAGCAAATTTTCTGAAATGTAACAGCACAGAGGAAAAGCAGCGTTTTTACAGCTATCATTTGACGAAATTCACATTTTTTCCATGATTCTTTGACGAATTATACGTTTTCTAAAGAAACCCTTGTTGAAATTCGTGTTTTTTCTAGATCCTTCGACAGGATTTTCTGTTTTCATCCGATCTTGACATGGAATTTGCGTTTTTCCCGAATCTCGTTACGAAATTCGCGCTTTTTCTGCTATCCTTTCACAGAAATTTGCTTTTTTTGTGGTCATTTGACGAAATTTGCGGTTTTAGTGATCATTTGATAAAATTAGATTTTTTTCATACGAACGATTGTCGAAATTGATATTTTTCGGCGACCATACGAATCCTTGAAACACACTAATTTTTGTATTGATGACCATTTTTTTTAAATATAATTTTCGAATGCTTTAAATTTTTGGAGCATAATCACTCCTGGAAATCCGTGGGTTTTTTCTCCGTGAGCGATTGAAGAAATTTGCAATTATTTTCGCATTCGATTGATGAAGCTCGCTGTTTTAAAATTCAAGGATTAAATACAACTGACTGATAATATGGCTTATAATAAACTTCGTTTGTACCCTTTTAATTTTTTTAATATGTTTCTCAAGTAGCTCGAATAATTGAAAGGGAAATTCAAAATATTTTTAATTATTAACAAAAATAAATAAAATAAATAAAATGTGATTTTGGATTATATTTAGGTATTATTTCAAAATAAAATATCTTTTAAGATTTTTTGGTGCTGCCATCTATTGAAAAAACATGTTATGTATAGAAAAGTTATATATAAAGACAAGTTATATATGAATTTTAATTAAATACGAGCATAATGGTGCTGTCATTTATGTAATATTTTAATTATTATAAATTAACAATTTTGATTTGTTACTTTAAGGATAAAATGTTTTAAAAGACATTAAACAAAACCCTCAGTGTGATCTGCTGTCACATTTACCCACTTTTTTTTCCTCTAATTTCATACCAACAAATTGTTTTCTTTTGCTTTATTTTAAAATAATTCTATATATTTTTCTCATTAACCTTCACTTTATTGATTCAGTCTTTACATTATATAATATTGTATATTTTAAAAATATCGCACATAGCTATTCATTATTTGCTGACATAAGTTAATTACCAAAATCTCCACTTATTATGGAAGAAGACATACTTCGTTTCAAAATAAGCAAACGACAATGGCAATTGTTTCTTTTTCATAAGCAAGGATTTCGTGCATTTGGGATTTTGTTCGCCGTCGGCGGGTGAAATGTAATTTGACGTTCTGCCGTTTTGTAGCGTTTCCGTATGTGTAATAATTTGCCCACGCAACAAACTACTTCTTTAAGTGGCATATTCGTCTCATTTTAACAAGCTTTTCTTCTCTTTTTCATTTTTCCGCCATTTTACTTTTCTAGCTCTTTATACAAAATTTCATTTTTCTGCTTAATGTCACCTTTTTTTTTTTTTTTTTTTTTTTTTTTTTTAAAGGAAAGTACATTTTTAAGAAATTTTCTTTCGATTTGGGAATGGTGTGAGAAATGTTCTAGTTGATGATTCCAAATGTTGGAGGTGAAAATTCGCTGATAAAATTGATTAGTATTTTAATTTAGTTCGGTCATATTTGGAGTTAAAGTTGAAAAATGTTTATGAATTCGGTTGGCCTATCTGTTTGTGCTCTAGCTCCGTAAATATACCTGTAAATATACTCGGATTGACATGAAAATCTTTTATGTTACTGAGACTTACCATGGCAGGTTCAGAATGACAATGAAGTGTGTGTAGTATTTTTAGTTCCTTTTTAGGACTTTCAAAAGAATTCTGTTACCTTACGACCTATTTTGAAAAATCATTTGCAATGGTTTTTGATGATGTGTACGAGTCGAAAATTCGGAGAATGCGGCCATTCTTGACAACGAAAGCAAGTGCCTAATGTAAGCCACCTGAAATGTATTCTCTCAGTCTCAATCCTCTCCTACATGCTCATGTCGGTTTAGTCCATGTTATGTGACCGAACTGCACGCACAGCCGTTATCTTTCGAAGTCCGTTATCATTGCTTTGCGATGTAAGAAAGATGGCTTTTCTTCAACATCCTTTTAGCATTAAATTCTGTCAACTGCTAAGTAAAACACCAATGGGGACTTTGAAAATGCTAAGAGAGGTGTACGATGAATTTACCATGGTGAGGCACAAGGTTTATGGGTGACATCGACGTTTTAAGAGGACCGAGAATCCACCGAAGACGATAAACACAAAGGCGTTGAACAATCTTCTCTGAGGCCAGACACTGACACTTTCTGTTTGAGAATGCAACAGCACATCAGAAATTTTTGGTTGATGATTTCAAATGTTGAAGGAAAGAATTCGCTGGTAAAATTTCATTGGTTAGTATCTTAGTTTAATTTGTTATGTTTGGAGTTAAAGTTGAAAAATATTTATGAATTCGGTTTGTCTGTGTGTCTATTATAGCTCTAAATCCCATAAATATACTCGGATTGCCATGAAAAAGTTACATGATACTGAAATTTACCACGGAATGTTCAGATTGACAATGAAGTGTGTGTAGTATATATAGTTCCTTTACAAGAACATTCGAAAGAATTCCGTTACATTATGGCCTTTGGTGAAAAATCATTTGTGATGGTTTTTAATGATGGTCCGCAATTTCAAAAACAATTAAATATACATATATATGTAATGAGAAAGAAAACGATTAAAATTAAGACTCCATCTTTTATTTTCGTTTGTTATATTTTAACCCAGGAGGACGCGCGCCGGGCCTTTTAGACCCAGAGTGGTATGGTTTTTGCAATTGGAACTAATTTTTTTTTTTTAAAGTAATCTTTAACATATTTTAACGCAGAATTTGTAAGGATTGTCCCCGTCAAAATAAAAAGACGGTTATATTTTGATTACATTACTGACAAAACTAAAACCATTTATACCTTAAGTAAGCGAGTGTTCTCCCGGGTTAAATCCATTCATTCAGTTAAACATATACAAACTAGAAGTTGAACCGAATTTTTTTGTTGAAGACATTTTAACAACATTTTCAGCTTTGTGAGAAATGAAATAACACCGAGGAAACTGCTGAAAATGCACTGTCATTTGGTCAATGACATCGCGTATATTGTCAACGACTTGCAGCTACATTTCGTAATGCCTAGTACAGTGTTGTTTGTGCGCTAATGGTGCCTATTTACACTTCTTGGTATGTCATCAAATTTCGCAGAAAACGTAGTAAGTATGTAATACAAATTTTTAAATTCGGTTTGATGTATGATGCTTGTAATTTTGGCAAATAAGAGGATTGCGACTCTGGTGCACGTTATAGTAATTCTTTGTTTTAGCACATAAATTGGCCTAAAAGATTTTTTTTTAGTTAGTTTAGAAACACCCTTTATTTGTGTATGCAGGGTTTGTAAATATGCTTTCGAAAATATCAAAATATCCGATATATTTAACATATACAAGAGATTTTACGTAACAAAAATTGAAGATCAACTTATTGAAAACAGATACGATTTGCTTTTTACAATCAGAAAAAAAAGCAAGTTGTCGGATTTAGTATCAAATAAATTAAAAATTTAAATGCAAAATAATAATAAAAAGTTATATCTCCATGAATATACGTGCTGTTCTTACACGAATGAATACACGTATAAAACAATATCCACTTATTCGTATGATGTAACACTAGATAATTTCATGCATTTTATTTTAGAGGGTGATCCCAAATATTTTGTTTTCCTAAATTGGGTTAACTGATTTTTAGATTCATTAGCGTGCAAATGGTGGACATCTGTTAAAACTATCGGGAAAAAAATTGTGTAACGTTAGGAATTTCTTTTATTGTGATTCCTGCTTTTCCAATTACCAGCGATGGTTGGCATTACAAGCAGTTGGCGTTAAATCGAGGCAGCGGGGATCTGTGTGTTTGTGTATGATATTATTTCAACAAAGTCTGACAGCAACGATAAACACAAAGGCGTTGAACAATCTTCTCTGAGGCCAGACACTGACACTTTCTGTTTGAGAATGCAACAGCACATCAGAAATTTTTGGTTGATGATTTCAAATGTTGAAGGAAAGAATTCGCTGGTAAAATTTCATTGGTTAGTATCTTAGTTTAATTTGTTATGTTTGGAGTTAAAGTTGAAAAATATTTATGAATTCGGTTTGTCTGTGTGTCTATTATAGCTCTAAATCCCATAAATATACTCGGATTGCCATGAAAAAGTTACATGATACTGAAATTTACCACGGAATGTTCAGATTGACAATGAAGTGTGTGTAGTATATATAGTTCCTTTACAAGAACATTCGAAAGAATTCCGTTACATTATGGCCTTTGGTGAGAAATCATTTGGGATGGTTTTTAATGATGGTCCGCAATTTCAAAAACAATTAAATATACATATATATGTAATGAGAAAGAAAACGATTAAAATTAAGACTCCATCTTTTATTTTCGTTTGTTATATTTTAACCCAGGAGGACGCGCGCCGGGCCTTTTAGACCCAGAGTGGTATGGTTTTTGCAATTGGAACTAATTTTTTTTTTTTAAAGTAATCTTTAACATATTTTAACGCAGAATTTGTAAGGATTGTCCATACTGGCTGATACTGGCTGATACTGATGATGTGATACTGGCTGAGTTCAAAAGGGGCCCGAAAAAATTATTTAGGTAAATGTGACTCACTCCATACATTTTGACCTCCGTTACTTCCACCATTGCTGCGTTCCAATTATTTCTGACTCGATTTAGTGTCTACTGCTTGAATTTCTATCTATCGCTCATATTTGAATCTAAAACTGCAAACCACAGAAATTATACTCCTGACATCATACTTTGCTGTAAGAATTTAGGTAACAGCTGTGCAAGTCGTTGAATTTTTAAATTAATCAAAATAATCCATTTTAGACCCCCCCAATAAGATGTGCTTGTGTGAGTGTACATGTAAAATAAATTTAATTATAGAGATGAAGTTATTAAATATGAGATAAAAGCATTAAAAATGAGGTTAACATAAAATTAAAAATACAAAATTATCAATTTCAACATTATTTGTAAGGTCTCTAAAAGATAATAATTCATCAAATGGCGATGTTTAAATTACCAAAACAAGCATTTTTTATTACCAACAATCAATCAAATATTTTCATCAACTTTGATAATATTCTAATTTATTTAAGACTTGTTTAATTTTAAATCAACCGTTTTATTTTATCTCTTATTTCCATTTGGCATTTATCATTTTAAGGCTAACAAGTTATCAGTAAATTAACGACCATAATTCTTTAGATTTATATAAAACCAGCTATCATGTTCTTTGAAAATCCTATTTTTGGGTAATTATTATTATGTTCTTCTGATATCAACTTTTCCACTTAAGAGATAATTGATCGCAAAGTTTGGGCATGTTTTGAGGCATATTTTATAAGTGATTGAGCGACGAAGATTTTTAATTTTGTTAATCAAATCAATAAAACGACATTGCGTTATCTTATTACGTAAGAATGCGTTTGAAACGACGTACTTGAAATTAATTAAAATTTCATGCATCATCGATTTTTTTAATTTCATTATTTAAATGGTATTCTATCAATTTTAAGGTAAGATTACCTTTTATTAATTTTTGCAGTGACGAGTAAAAAATAACTTCTTTAGCTGATTTTTTTTCCCTTGTATAAGCAATAATCATTTTTTGTAATTGAATTTTTCCGGTTTGAATTTTAATAATTAAATTATTTCGTAATAATCTGATATATCTTGGGAAACAAGCTTAAATATATGATATTAATTTATTAATTCTCTGCATGCCTTGCTGTTATTCATATTATTATATTTTTGTCTTAAAAAAAAGGAACTGTGCTATTTTTTATGTTCCCAGCTGTTACACAGGCTATTGCAATCATATGGATTTATAAACTGTTTTTAATTTTAAAATTGAGGTCATAAAAATTTTAAAATTAGTATACTAATTTATTGTATTCTGTTTATAATAATATTCGAATACTTGCGCTAAAATAAGAAATAAAGGATAATTTATAAAATTGGTTCACAGGTATAACACTTAAATCAAAATAGGTTAATTTAAATTTTTCGTCTTGTCGAATTCTACAGAGCTGTTAGACTTGCTGGTGCGCAAAAACATTTGAATTGTTTTTGTGCACCAATTGGCGATGTTATGCATTTTTAACAAATATGTTCTTAGTAGAAAATTTTTCGTTTTTTGGAGTATGTGAAGAAAGCTTTGGGTTATTTTGAAGTAAAAAATTTCATTAATTCATTTTAGCATTTTATAAAAAGAAGTACCTTACTCTTGAAAACGTTAAAAAAGTTAGCCCGCGGGTTTAAAGACAGAAGTTAGATTGATGTTTCGGTTAGTGATAGGTCATAACCAGAAAACAGTTGTAATACGCCTTTCTTTAGTATAAATACAATGCGTGTAAAAATTTTAAAAACAGCAAAAAGTATTAAAATTTTTGATAGATTTCAAAACAAATAAAACTTTTTTCTTTATAAGATCAAGTTGAAAAACTAACAAAAACATCAACAAAATTTAGCTGTATTTTATTACGAAAATAAATTCTACAAGAAATCACTATTTTTGCCTATGTAAAAACTTTAAGGACACCAAAATAATTTGAATAAAGTAACCTAAGAAACGAATATTTAATGTTTTATGCATCCATCTTGGAGTTTAATGATTGCAAATGTTCCATCATTAATTTTGGTACAGTTTAGGATTGTTTTTGTACTATTCATCTTTAATTATAGATATGAGTTACTACTCTGAAGGAAAATACCATTCATTTTTATAAACTTTGTCTTGCTAGATCTCCCCATAAATTATCGGTAGAATTTAAATCAGGATTTCTGAGCGGCTATTGCAGAACTTCTATATTTTTTCTTAATACTTGTGTGGATAGGTGCATTATCTCGCTGTTATATCTGTGTTTTTTTTCTGTCAGAAGTTTTGTAACAAATAAAATAATGTCAAAAAGGATTTGTATATGAATAAAGTTTTTCTGAAAGATGTACAAGTGACACCACGTGGCAATCTAACTGATGTTTCAATAAAATCTCTTTTTCTTTCTTCTTCAAAGAGGGAGAGGGGTTAAAAAATATTGTAATCAAATTGTGACATTGTTTATGGACAGCTCCTGAATATTTGTAAGAAAAACTGGATTAGTTTTCCTTTAACTTGATGCAATGATTTGTCGTAAATAGTCTAAATTAAACTGTTATAATATATAGCTGAAAGTGGAACATCCTGTATCACAGCAATAAGGCATGATTCATTTTAATAACTAATGATTTTTTTTTCGATTTCTATTTACATTTGGTAACGTTATCGAAGGCATATCGTTGTGAAATAACTGATTTCAAGAAGGATTTGGGTCGTCTTTGCAACAGAACACATTTCATTTACATAACATTGACGATATCATGCTGATTTTCGAAATTCTGCAGAACGGTTTAAGTCTGGCAACGCTCACAGTTTATAAATTTTCATGCTGAGCATTTCAAAATCTTAGGTTTTTCACAAAGATTCCATGCAAAGGATATGTTTGCTCACGACAAAGTATTTGCCGTTGAATACACGGCAAATATTTTAATCAAATTCTCGTCAATATTGAGTTATAAAATCTTTATCTAATTATTTAGAGCTGTAAATTTAATCGTTTACACATTTTTAAAGATTCGTATTTAAAAAGTGAAAACGGTACTACTATAAGATCACTCCTGTTTAGTCTGTTTTATGTGTCACAGCCACTTTACTCGTAAGCAATGGAAAATGAAAAGTTCAAATTGGAGAAAATAATAGACTTATGACCCACATATGTACAGATTATTAAACATTCACAAATATATTTAAGAAAAAAGGTAGTAGGAATAATTATGTTATTAAAAAAAAAAAAATGAATTTTGTGTAGGGTATTATGTGAAAGGTTTTCTAACGATGAGCTCAAAAATACATTCTTTAAATTTTAGGTATTAAATTTTGTAATATATTTTGAGAGAAATCGTTTAAAATGTAATGAAAAAATATCCCCCTCCCCCTTATCTATTTCCGAGTGAAAATTGGTAGAACCGTAATGTGGCGCTATAACCTCGGGATACCTCATAAAATAAATAAATAAACAAAATGCAAGCGAGTAATCTATAAAGATTTCTCTTATTGGTTGAACCTTAGCTTTCTCTTTTCTTTGCATGGCTAATTTAGGCTGTTAAGGCGATAGCCTATATGAAATCTATTTTTTTTTATTTAAGTGTTTTATTGCGATTCTCTTTTAAAAGATTTTATTATGTGTTTTAAAATTTTCCCTTTAAAAAAATATATGCATCTTACTGATGCTGACATGTCTTAGAGAAGAAATTACTGTGTTAAAGAATTCAACTTTTCTTAAGAAATTATTCTTTTTCTCTCTCGGCAAATAAAACGAAAAAAAGCAAAAAACAATTCATTTAAAGACTTTTTTCTGAACACTTCTACCCTCTTTCAATAGCAATTACATTATTGCAATTGGGATGAAAATCTTCCTTGATTTTCCACTTTTTCCGTACTTTTTTTTTTCTCCTAATTCTTAATTTCCCGGGTTTTTTTTATTCATTTCTCTTTTTTCGCGTACTTTTTTTTGGCCTTTTTTTTTTCATTTTTTGCTACCTTTTGTGTATTTTCCGGTTTTTAGAATCTCTGCTGTTTTCATCCTGTTTAAATGGGTATTTAGAATAATACTTTGAAAGCTGAGGAAAGTTTTGTGTTGTAGGAAGCGAATGTTTTTGCATATTGAAATTTTTTAATGCAGGATATTTAAAAAAAATGACGTTGTGAATAGCAGTTTATGTGATAGTTGCCGTTATGTACATATATGTACTACCGAATTACTTTTGATTTTAAGCATAAGATTAGCTTATTTTTTTTTACCGTCTTTTTAGTTTTTATGCTGATAATTAAAAAAAAATTTTCCATCTAATATTTACAGCCACATATAGCCAGTATAACCTCATTAGAACTGAATATAATAAACTGAATTAACAGATTATAATAAAAAGGAATTTCCCTGAAAAAAAAAAATGGCTTAGCGAGAAACCTTGAGAGTCCCACTGGATAAAATAAAGAATGTATTTATGTTAGATCTATGGAAGAAATCTTTACTAATTTCTCGCATGTATACTAATATTTTTAAATGTTTTCTTTCCTATGATGTCTGACATTGATATCTAATGTTATATATTTTGCTTTTTTGATTTGTTTTAGGTTTTTTTTTATGTACATAAACTTTTAGTTTTGGAGCTCGTTAGTGTATTCCAATATAAACTGTAATCAAAATTGAAAAAAAAAAAAAAAAAAAAAAAAAAAAAACAATCGAGCAATATTAGATATCGACTTCAGTTGTCCTATTAAGTAATAATAATAACAATAAAATTCATTATAAGCGAGTAATCTATAAAGATTTCTCCCATAAGTTGAACATGTTTTAAATTTTTCCCTTTTTAAAAATATATGCATCATTGTATTTTAGTCTTGGAGAAGAAATTACTGTGGTAAAGAATTCAACTTTTCACAAGAAATATATTCTTTTTTCCGCTCGGCAAATAAAACGAAAAAAGCAAAAAATAACTCCTTTAAAGACTTTTTTCTCAACATTTCTACTCTTTTTCAATAGCAATTACATTATTGCAATTGGGATGAAAATCTTCCTTGATTTTCCTCTCTTTCCGAATTTTTTTCTCTCCTGATTCTTAATTTTTCGCTTTTTTTATGCATTTTTCTTTTTCTCGCGTTCTTTTTTTGGTCTCTTCGTTTTATTTTATTTTTTTCATTTTTTGCTATCTTTTGTGTATTTTCCGGTTTTTAGAATATCGGCTGTTTTAATCGTGTTTAAATGGGAATTTAGAATGAAACTTTCAAAGCTGAGGAATGTTTTTTGTTGTAAGAAGCGAATGTTTTTGCATATTGAAAATTTTTAATGCAGGATATTGAAAAAAAAAAATGCTGTTATGAATAGCAATTTTTGTGATATGCGTCGTTATGTAAATATATGCACTATATTTTTCACCTAATTACTTTTGATTTTAAGCAAAAGATTTAGGGTTTTTTTTCGATGTTTTTGATTTCAAAAATTTTTTTAAATCTAATTTATACAGCCACAAATAACCCGTATAACCTCATTAGAATTGTAAACAAGGAAAAAAATAATATGTTAGAAGTAAATAATATGGTATAGAAGTAGATGAGAGTGACTAAAAACACATTATACAAACTATACATTAAATTATTTAAATTATCTCACTTTTAAAATTTCTCTCCTTTCTCCCTCCCTCCACCTACTCACCCGTTCTCTCCGCCCCCCTTTCTCTCTGTGTATACATATAACATGTTGCACACTGATTTTACATTAATTTTTCTAATATTTATGTGTGGTATCGCAATAAATTGGGTTCTAAACCTAGTAATTTCTGCTTAATTGCTTACTATAGTCTAACAAAAATATAACATTCGCTACTTATATTGTGGAAATGTGTTTTACAATGCATTTAAAACTAATGCATTTAACAATAATAGTTATATACACTATTTTGCAATACAAGCACTGGGAAAAATATAAGTCAGAACTACGAAACTTGGTGGGCTGATGCGATTTTGTGAATGATGTAAATGATTATCATTTCGGCACCAATGAGCAATGGGAACGTGTGCAACATTCATTTAAATTGCGCGGCAAGCAGCATTTAAAAGAATGGATACTCTATTTCACGTGTAATTAGAACTGGACTACCATTATTGATAAGAGATTTGAAAAAAGACATACATTGACGATGCTACGAACAATTGTCCGACTTTGAAAGGGGTCGCATAAACTCAGAGAAACGAGTTGCTGGAACAGATGTATCAGCCAGCATGTTGGTCGAAGCACATGGTATTTGTGCTGTGTTGGCAGCAGTGTATCAGAATAGGCACCATCAGGGCCATAATTGTACGAGAGGATCGAGCAATTAGGAAAATAGCCACGTCTACACCCACATTCGATGCTATTTGTCAGTTGGCAGAGATCCAGGTATCCGTTAACGGTGTGCCGACTCTGGGTCCAAGTCCATTTTATAGGGTTACCACAGGCGACTATTTTTGTATTATTGTTTGCACTGCTCTTAAAAAAATGCATTTTATTGTATATTTTCCTTGCAAATGTTGTCAATGGATGTAACAAATTCTTGTTTACAAAAGTAGTTCGAAATTAAATTTAAAAAAAATTGTCGCCGGTGGCAGCTCTGATTTTGGTAGCTGCCACTAATCCATCAAAGTAGATAGTGTCATTTAGATTTGCGTTGATCTTGGAGAAACTGGACAGTGTCCGATTGAAAAAATATGATTTTATTTCTCTCAATGCTGATAACCACCGCATATGGAGAGGTCAGCGGGGCAATTCTGCAGCTATTAGTGAGCGACACACTGCCATAAAATCTGGTGTGACAGTTTCGAAAGCGATCTTATGGGACAGCGGATTACCTTTAGTCGTGATACAATATACTCTGAGGGCTCGCAGATGCGTTCATGTTGCAGCCGGTGATACTGTACTGCCTATGATCTTAAGTTGTCCAAGTGCCATTTATCAAAAATACAATGTTCGGCCAGGTACTGTGCGATTTTCGCAAAAACATATAAAAGTCCTTTCATGGCCTGCCAGGTGACCTGATCTTATTCCAATAGAGCATGTTTGGCGCATGTTGGAAAGACGATTTCATCCATCTTGGAATACTAGTTGATCAGTTGTAACATATTTATGGCAGAAACTACCGCAATGTAACATCGGCCACTTAATAGACAACATGTATCACAGAGTATTGGCTTCTATAGTTCCTAGGGATCTTTACAATTTACTGAAATTTATATTATTTTTGTTACTACAAGTTGATAAATTGTTTTTTCTTTTCTGTTTGTAAGAATTTATTCCATCTACGCAAACACTCTGCCCATTAGGGTGGTGCGAAAAAACAAAAGTTTTTATTTCGGAATCGCTATAGTGCGGAAAAGTTGCGATTGGTAAATACAAGAAAAACTAAAAAAAAATTTTTGAAAACGAACATTATCTTCCGATCGCGCAAATCACCTAAAAATTCAAAAAAAAAAAAAAAAAAAAAAAAAAAATGAAAAATTTTAATTTTTTCAAAAAAAAAAAAAAAAATTACATATACATATATTTTATCCCTATAGTGAAAAATATTTACATATTGTACTATTTAATAATAATAAAAAAATAAATTGCGTTTAGAGAATATCTTCCAATCGCGCAAGCTCATTAAAAATCGGGAAAAATTCAATTTTCAGTGGTTTTTGATGCATTAAGAAAATAATTAAATAAGTTCAATTTGCGGTCTCATGTTAAAATTTAAATGTAAATTAATGCTATTGTAAATTAATACTTATGCTATTTTTGATCAACCGAGATCTTACCACGACGAGATCGCTGCAGGGCGAAAAGGTTTAGTAGTTCGCGCAACTCCTGTTAGCCACGTTGCGAAACAGCGTTGAAGTCGCCCTATGTGTCCACATCCTTTTCTCTCCCCAACCTCGTCCACTTGCACAGTGCGCCATTTCGTATCAGCGAGCCCGTGAACGAATTTCGTTTGTTAATTGTAGATATATTGTGTTATTTAAAATACATTAACATGTGACAGGTACTCGGATCTGCATACGTCGTTGACAAAGAAAATTACTAGACAATCTTTTCATTGTCCTATATTTCGTCATCCCCAAGAGATTTTTTGTCAAATATTCTTCACGAATATAGCGCCTGTACGAGAAACTAAAGAAAACCCTTTAAAAGAATTTAAATACTTCTAAAATTGTTAAAAATACTTCTAGACCTTTTCAATAAATGCGTCCATATAACACGCATTGATATGTCGAATGATGCATGTTTGAAGATGGTTTATAGTAATTTTAAACAGTGTATGTTGTCCATCGTGATATTTGTCTCACGACTGAGGAGAATAACTAAATAATCGTCCTTTTTTCCATCAAAATGTATGTCATGTGGTTCTTCTGATTCCACTTGACTTTGCCGTAATTTTTTTTCTTCCTGTTTGTTTTCTTCTAATTTTGTATAGGTCAATAACTTGAAAAGCATCTGTTTTAGTAATTTACAGGAATATCTTCTAGTACACTCAACGCTTTAGCAGCACCTGCAGTGTCAGATACACCATTGCGATCGCAATGTAAAGATGTAGATTGTAACTCCACTTTCACTTGCCATGGTAATTTCTTCTTCTTAAATCTGATAGGCTGTATCCGTCATGGTAATGATATTTTACATATACCTACATTAGCATTAAAATTCTCATGTATTTCATCTAAATGTTCAAGGTCTTTTATTTTCGCTTCAACAAATTTGGAAGGTTGCCTTTTCAATATATAGTTTCGTCTTCCAAGTCTTGTACTCAGTTTTTTTTCTTTTTTTTAAAACTTTAGTACCAATTTTTCCCATTCCGCCTTTTCTCTGGAGGTAGAAAAATCTATGCTCAATGACTGGAATTTTTTTGTGTTTTTGAGACGTACAATTAGTCTCAATTAGACACTCCCTCAGATCTGGTGACTTTTTACAGGAGCAATATAAAGTCATTACACGTTTGCAGGCTGAAATATCACACAGTTGAGTTTCTTGTTTTTTAAATTCATCAAACTTTTTATAAGGTTTGGCTATTCCTTGTCTCGAATATAAGATTTCGTTAGTTTAGAATATTATCGTAGTAGGCATTAATTAGCTAAATGATTCTACAATCAAACACTTTTGGGATTGACGCCTTCTAATGAATATATTTTATTTTTTGTGCCACTGTATTGCTGACAAATGAGAAACTCACTTTAATGATGTTGAATTTACTTGCTAATAGAGACCTCTCCTCAAGGTAGCATTGAAGTGTGTTGGAAGAATATTTGGCAGAAAATCTCTTGGATGACCGAATATAGGACAATGAAAAGATTGTCTAGTAATTTTCTTTGTCAACGACGTATCCAGATCCGTGTCCCTGTCACATGTTAATGTATTTTTAATAACACAATACATCCAATTAACAAACGAAATTCGTTCACGGGCTCTCTGATACGAAATGGAGCTCTGTGCAAGTGGACGAGGTTGGGGACAGAAGCATGTGGACACGTAAGGCGACTTCAACGATTTTTCGCAACGTGTCTAACAGGATGCGCGCGAAACTCTAAACCTTGAAGAACTACTAAACTTTGCAGCGATCTCTTTGTGGTAAGATCTCGGTTGTTCAAAAATAGCATAACATGCTCAATAGTATTAATTTACATTTAAATTTTAACATGAGACTGCAAACTGAGCTTATTTAATTATTTTCTTAATATATCAAAAATCACTGAAAATTGAATTTATCCCGTTTTTTAATGAGCTTGCGGGATCGGAAGATAGCCTCTAAACGCAATTTATTTTTTTTATTATTATTAAACAGTACAATATGCAAATATTTATCACTATAGTGATAAAATATGTGTATATGTAATATTTTTAAAAAAAATTTGAAAAAATTGGAATTTTTCAATTTTTTTGAATTTTTAGGTGGTTTGCGCGATCGGAAGATAATGTCCGATTTCAAATTTTTTTTTTTTTAGTTTTTCTTGTATTCACCAGTCGCAACTTTTCCGCACTATAGCGATTCGGAAATGAAAATTTTTGTTTTTTCGCACCACCCTACTGCCCATGCCTTAGTTTCAGGGTCTTGGCTAATTTTTTTTCTGGAAGCATTTTTTTCGCAATCCTGTATTTTCAGTTATTGTCTTATTATTAATTTTTATTGTTCTAATTGTCTTATGATTTTATTATTATTATTGTTGCAAAAACATCTATTATATATGCATATTTATATATATATATTTTTGTTTTAGGTAAGTGTTCTTATCATTGCTGAATTTCTTCTTCGTTTTGGAAGCGGATCTATTTTGTTATAACACACTGTGGAAAAGGTATTTATAGGTTTATCAAATTCGATATATGATTTCTAAAAAAGAGGTAACTTTTTGATAACCTTCTCTATTTAAGTTTACAACGTATAAAAGTGAATTTTGGTGGTTGTATATGCATTTAATCTTTTCGAGTCTTGTGTACTATTAATAGTACATGTCTTTTGGTCGAATATTATTTGTCTTAACAATTATTTAGTTACTGTTAAAAGGATAATTTTACGGAGATTGTACTGGTAATCGGACACCAGTACAATTCACTGTTTTTTAACGGAAAAATTTCCGTTTTTTCTGAAATCTACGGAAATTTTTCAGTTAAAAAACAGTAAATTATACTGGCGACCTTATTTCCAGTATAATTTTTGTAAAATCGTCCGTTTCTTTTATAGTGTACTTTCTGCATATAGAAATGATAGTATATGGCTATTTCTTTCTTATTATGACTTCAGTTATGTTTTGACATTTAGTAATAATAAAATTACTATTTTTTTGACCTGTTGGTAATTCCTTTATATTATACATATATTCTTCTCTTTAAATTTTAAATATAAGGTATTTTTCTAAACTAATCACGTGTGATAAAACGCAAAAAAAAAAAAAAAAAAAAAAAAAAAAACATTAGAAAGTTTTAATATCTGTTAAATCCTGTGCAATACGCTATTTTACTAACGTCTCCAAAACTCTTATCATATAAATCGTACAAATATTACTTGAATAGTATACAAAAGAATTACATTCGTTAGATATCGGGGAATGAGATAATCTTTAAACTTCGGCAAATCTATTTGGATGGCTACAATTAACATTATCAAAGTAGTTTTGTTTTCAAAATGGAAAAAAATTCGGAACCGAAAGGATTAATACAGCATTGAATATTCAGTATGATGGCGAATTTCATATTTGCGTAGAACCGATTTTCTTCTCCATTGAATTATTTTTCTTAAATGTCCAACTTTCTATCTAATGAAGATTAGTGACTAGCAATTCTGTCCGAGAGACGGAAATGAGACCCATGGGACTTTTGTTAATTCTCAGAGAGATACATGGACATTACAAGTTATGAACTAGATAACATGTGTTCTTAGAGTTTCCCTGTCTTTTATTCTCTTTTATTTAATTCAATATGGTTTATTATATGCAAAGATGGAATTATGTAATCGATTTTTAACTCACTTCCTAATATGCTATAGAATTTTACAAATTACGTACAAAGGTGTGTTTCCGATGGAAAAGAATTCAGATCCGAAAGGATTAATAATACATTGAATATTCATTATAATGGCGAATTTCATATTTGCGTAGAACTGATTTTCTTCTTCCTTGAATTATTTCTCCCAGTTAAATGTCCCATTTTCTATCTAAATGAAGATTAGTGACTAGCAATTCTGTCCTAGAGATAGAAATGAGACCGACGGGAGTCTTGGTAATTCTCAGAGATGTATATGCACATTACAAGTTATGAACTAGATAACATGTGTTCTTAGAGTTTCCCTATCTTTTATTCTCTTTTATTTAATTCAATATGGTTTATTGTATGCAAAGATGGAATTACGTAATCGATTTTTAACTCACTTCCTAATATGCTATAGAATTTTACAAATTACGTACAAAGGTGCGTTTCCGATGGAAAGAAATTCAGACCCGAAAGAGTTAATACAGCGTTAAATATTCATTTTGACGACGAATTTACTGATTTTCTTCTCCCTTAAATTATTTCTCCCAGTTAAATGTCCAACTTTCTACCTAAATGAAGATTAGTGACCAGCAATTCTGTCTTAGAGATGGAAATGAGACTCACGGGACTCTTGGTAATTCTAGGAGAAATACTTGGACATTACAAGTTATGAACTAGACAACATGTGTTCTTAGAGATTCCCTGTTTTTTATTCTCTTTTATTTCATTCAGACTGGGTTAATTGTATGCAAAGATGAAATTATGCAACCGATTTTTAACTCACTCTCTGATATACTATGGAATTTTACCAATTACGTATAACGGTGTGTTTCCGATGGGAAAATATTCAGATCCGAAAGGATTAATAATACATTGAATATTCATTATAATGGCGAATTTCATATTTGCGTAGAACTGATTTTCTTCTTCCTTGAATTATTTCTCCCAGTTAAATGTCCAGCTTTCTATCTAAATGAAGATTAGTGACTAGCAATTCTGTCCTAGAGATAGAAATAAGACCCGCGGGAGTCTTGGTAATTCTCAGAGATGTATATGCACATTACAAGTTACGAACTAGATAACATGTGTTCTTAGAGTTTCTCTGTCTTTTACGCTATTTTATTTAATTCAGTATTGTTTATTGTATCCAAAGGTGGAATTACGTAATCGATTTTTAACTCGCTTCCTAATATGCTATACAATTTTACAAATTACGTACAAAGGTGCGTTTCCGATAGAAAGAAATTCAGACATTTAAACATATATTTAAATATTTTTAACTAAAAGGGATATTTTAATACAGCGTTAATACAGCTGGTAATACAGCATTAAATATTCATTTTGACGACGAATTTACTGATTTTCTTCTCCCTTAAGTTATTTCTCCAGTTAAATGTCCAACTTTCTATCTAAATGAAGATTAGTGACCAGCAATTCTGCCTTAGAGATGGAAATGAGACTCACGGGACTCTTGGTAATTCTAGGAGAAATACATGGACATTACAAGTTATGAACTAGATAACATGTGTTCTTAGACGTTTCCCTGCCTTTTACTCTCTTTTATTAATTCCAATCTGGTTTATTATAGGCAAAGATGGAATTTTGTAAACGATTTTAAACTTACTTCCTGACATGCTATAAAACTTTACAAATTATGTACAAAGATGTGTTTCTGATTACTGCAAAATTTTTATAATTTAGGGTTTCGTTCATCTGATGAAACTCTATTCGTCTATGTCTGTCATAGAGTCCGTACACAAAAACTGTATCAGTCAGAGATTTCAAATTTTGTGTGCTTACAGCTGAATACCTCGTGTCGCACGACAAATCATAAAATTTTGAAAAAGTCTACTATTTTAGTTAAATTAATTTTATTAATGTTATTTTTGCAATTTACATTTTAAAAGGGAACTTTAATTTGAATGTTTTTCGTGTACATCATAGCTTGGAAGAAAAGCGTTTCGCTTATAAACTGGAGATTGTTAGTTCGATTCCCGGAGCTGCAAGTTGAAATACTCATAAGGTGGATCTAATTAAAAGGAATTTCGTATTTTCTGTCAATTTTTAAGGGTTTATATTATTAGAGTTTTGGTCATCTAATCTCCATAATAATTTTTAGCTTAATACAGCGTTAAGTATTCATTATGACAGCGAATTTTAGTTTTGCGTTGAAATGATTTTTCTTCTCCCTTGAATTATTTCTCCCAGTTAAATGTCCAACTTTCTATCTAAACGAAGATTAGTGACTAGCAATTCTATCCTAGAGATGGAAATGAGACTCATGGGACTCTTGGTTATTCTCGGAGAGATAATACATGGACATTACAAGTTATGAACTAGATAACATATGTTCTTAGACTTTTCTCCCTTTTTAATCTCCTTTTTTTAATTCAATCTGGTTTATTGTATTCAAAGATGCAATTTTGCGATCGATTATTAACTCGCTCCCTGATATCCCATGGAATTTTTCAAATAATGTTACAAAAATGTGTTTACAATCACTACAATATTGCAATATTTTTACATCTTAATTATATATTATTGCATTACTTTTAAAGTATTCTTCAAACCGCTATGAATGATAAATTACCGAATAGTTTATGTAACATGTACAATAGTACACGAGTTAAAAAAGCGATAGATTTAATTCTTTGAGGGGCAAGTAACCGAATGCGATACTATAACATTGAATTCGAAAGATTTTGTTTGATATTAAGGCAGCTTTTTTTCCAGCAAAGTTGTAAAATTTCATTAAAACATTCTGATGGGAATTTTGCTAAAAGTTAGGCGGGATATAATAAATCTCACTGCCTTTCAAGGGGTTTAATGATTTGGCAATAAATGCTTACCAAAATATGCCAAATAATTGTAAAACCGGGATAATAAAATATTTAAAAATCTAATATTTAAAAACCTAAATAGTAAAAAGTAAGTTATAAATAAACTAGTCGTTGATGGCAACCGTAATACTTACCCATCATGGATATGCACAATACAAAATATAAAAGCAAGACATGTGTAAACTATTTTTAAATTGCATTTCAATTCCAAAATAAAATTTAAACATGTGTTTAAATATTTTTAACTCAAAGGGATATTTTTAAGTAATAGGAATTTGGGCAAAATATTTGAAATAGCACGAAATTAGCGTCACATTTGGCGAGTAATTTTTGTTGTCATATATTTGCTTATTAACGAAAATGGCTAAAAGGCAATTGTCAATAATGTTATGTTTTCTCTAAGTGAATTAAGTTTTTGCATAGTATCATGTAGTAAAGCAGTAGAGCACCAATTATCCGGATCAGGATCACCCTGCCAGGGAACCAACCAAAAATGGCATAGGCAAGAACCCCTGACAGAAAAGTACCCTCTGCGACGAGCAAAATCATAGACAGGGAAAACACCACAAAAATACAAAGTCAAATAACAAAATAAAATAACAAAATAAAATACTGAAAAAGCCCCCTTGCGCCAGAAAAATAAAAGTTAAAATAAAGCAAAGTATTGAAAGCCAAATACACTAATATAGATGACTGAAAGTGGCAAAAGAAACAAGAAATATCACAAATTTTAAAGTCATTTACAGTTTTGACATATGACTACATTAACATTAACCCAAATGGAAATGAAATAAAATAAATTACAATAAAAAAAAAAGGACTATGAATGTTGAAAAGTCAAAGGTAAGTCAAGCCATTCACACAAGTTAACAAGTGTATCGGGAAGAAGAAATATATATATATATATATATATATAACTTAACATTAAACAATAAGGATGAAGTAACAAAATTTATGCGTATCAGTAGGGACCGAGGTCGATCCAGTTTTCTGAAAAATCCGGATTATTGGACAATCTTAAAAAAAGGCTATGACGATATTCTTAACCACGCAACAGATTTTTTTTTTTTTTTTTTGTGTACAATAAATTGAAAATATGAGATTAACATCATTTTTTAAGCTAAAATATTCATAATATTTAGTCTAAATATTTATTTTCTTACATAGTACGAAATTGTATTACAAAATTTTTGTGGTGTCAAAATGCTTTAAGTAATAAATCAAACAACTCTTTTTGCTTGTACGACTTTCGGGCAAATCAGTTGAGTGGTTAAAGTAGCTTCAATTCGCACTTTTTCCAGACTTAGGAGGACTGCCAATTGTAGTAGTTCACATTTTAGCATATTTCAAATAGCATGTTCAAAAATTATTTTAACTTTTTTTAAATTTTTATTTTCTAAAAAAATTAGTACAAAGTAATACACAGAAGAACGCATAGACTTTTTCATATGTTAATACACATGTAGTGGTTAGTCATAACCGTGAACATTTTCAATTTCCTTTTCTCTGAACTGTTAACTGACTTTTAACAACTCAACTTATCTCACTGGTTACCTGTAACCGTATCTCACTGTATTTTGATACATTCGACGATGCTTTCCGCTCGCGCATGCATCTGCCATGCGGTCTTGTGACTTTCCGAAAAAAATATTTTTAATTTGTTGAATTTTGAAGAGTGAAGTGTATTCATTTAATTACTAATCTTCAGTTACTTTTTAGCTAGCTGATGGAAATCAGTGTCTACCTTTTTTATTGTTAGGTGCTGATACGATCAGTACCTACACACATAAACTGTTCTAACAAATGCGAGCGGAAAGAAAATAAAAAGAATATTGCCCAGTTAAACTGATGGCATGGAGCTCACAGGCTACGCATACTAATTGTACATTACAGCCTTATATTCTGAAGGGTTAATTCCGATCGAAAAAAAAATTAAGAAGGGGAAACAGCTCTCCCCTTTCTCCTTTTTTATACTTAATCATTGAATCTCCTAAACTATCAAGGACATGCTTTATCATTTAAAAAAATCTATATCCAAAAGTCAGAGCAAATCGGATAATTCTTAATAAAAACCCATTTAGCATTTAAATAATTTAAGAGGAGTTATTCCCCTCTTTTATACTTAATCATTATACTTCCAAAACTATTCAGAGATTTGAACGAAATCTAACAATTCTGATTGAAAAATCCATTTATACAAGTTAAGGGGAGGGGCATTAGAGCCCCCGTTCCCCTTGTTTATACTTATTCAAAGAACACCTAATAACAGCCACGGTATCGCCTCATCAGAATGATCCTCTATCTAAATTTTGAATGAAAACTGTCAATTCTGCATGAAAATCCCGTTTATATCAATTAAGGGAGGGGGGGGGGGGCATGAACCTCCCGTTCCCCCTGTTTATACTTATTCAAAGAACACCTAATAACAGCCACGGTATCGCCTCATCAGAATGATCCTATATCTAAATTTTGAACGAAAACTGTTAATTCTGCATGAAAATCCCGTTTATATCAATTAAGGGGGGGGGGCATGAACCCCCCGTTCCCCCTGTTTATACTTATTCAATGAACACCTAATAACAGTCACGGATTCGCCTCATCAGAATGATCCTAATCTAAATTTTGAACGAAAACTTAATTCTGCATGAAAAACCCATTGATATCAACTAAGGGGAGGGGCATGAGCCCCCCCTTCCCCCTCTTATACATATCGAATGAACTCCAAAAACTGATCAGGGTAGCGCCTTGTCAGGATATACCTATGTGCAAAATTTCAAGTGGATCGGATATTTTTATCATGAGTTATCGCGTTACGCACGAACGAACATACAGAACGGACGGGCACATAAGCTCTCAGGCTATGATAGCCTGTGAGCTAAAAAGTAAACAAAAAAAAAAAAAAAAAGAATATTGCCCAGTTAAACTGATGGCATTGAGCTCACAGGCTACGCATACTAATTGTACATTACAGCCTTGTATTTTCGTTAATTCCGTTCGGAAAAAAAAAAAAACAATTAAGAAGGGGAAACAGCTCTCACCTTTTCCCCTTTTTATACTTAATAATTGAGCCTCCTAAACTATCAAGGACATGCTTTATCATATAAAAAATCTATATCCAAAATTCAGAGCAAATCGGATAATTCTTAATAAAAACCCATTTAGCATTTATATAATTTAAGAGGTGTTATTCTCCTTTTTTATACTTAACCATTAAACTTAAAAAACTATTCAGAGATTTGAACGAAATCTGACAATTCTGCTTGAAAAATACATTTATACAAATTAAGGGGAGGGGCATTAGAACCCCCGTTCCCCCTGTTTATATTTATTCAATGAACAGCTAATAACAGCCACGGTATCGCCTCATCAGAGTAATCCTATATCTAAATTTTGAACGAAAACTGTTAATTCTGCATAAAAATCCCGTTTATATCAATTAAGGGGAGGGGCATGAGCCCCCCGTTCCCCCTGTTTATCCTCATTCAATGAACACCTAATAACAGTCACGGTATCGCCTCATCAGAATGATCCTATATCTAAATTTTGAACGAAAACTGTTAATTTTGCATGAAAATCCCGTTTATATCAATTAAGGGGAGGGGCATGAGCCTCCCGTTCCCCCTCTTATACGTATCGAATGAACTCCAAAAACTAATCAGGGAAGCGCCTTATCAGGATATACCTATATACAAAATTTCAAGTGGATCCGATATTTTTATCATGAGTTATCGCGTTACGCACGAACGTACATACAGAACGGACGGGCACATAAGCTCTCAGGCTATGATAGCCTGTGAGCTAAAAAGGCTGGGGAATCCCTCCTTCCAACCACACCATGGAACAAAACAAGCTATTTTTCGACTACCATCAGAGAATCTGGAGATAAAAAGGAATTTTCGAGGGTAAAAATTTAACACGGGACTCTTTCATGTTAGAACGGAAACTTCTTTAGTTCAAGAAACAGTTGATTTTATAATTTCTATCTTTTGCATTTGTTGGCAATTTTATTATTTCAGCTTTAGAAAACGGTTATTTAACGGTTAACTTTCATGACATTTTGCCGAATTTATCCTATTGAACCTGAAGAAATTTTACTCCAAAAATTCTGGAGAAATAAAGAAAAAAAAAAGTGTGGTACTTGATCGATCCAGTGAATTGTACAATCCTGTTAATCGGCATCTAGATAATCGGTGCTCCACTGTATTTACAAATCTATAGATCATAGACAGGGTTGCATTGGAGAATTCGGATATTCTCCGAATTCACAATAGCCCCACCAGTGGCCGAGAGGTTTGGACCTCTCAACTGGTAGACGGCAGGTGCTGGGTTCGAACCCAATCGCGGCTGTCGGCCTAACCGTTCGGAGTTTTCCTTGGTTTTCTTCGAAACTTGCGTAAATACGGGTTAGGTTCCCTTAGAAAGACCCCCACGGAGGGCACTCCCCTGGTCCTATATCCCATTAGCGTAGATAATCGGACGACAAAAATCAACCAACCAACCGAATTCACAATAATTGCTGAAATAATGACTAGCTAACAATAATTGTTACAGCCAACAATAATTTCTGAAATAATGATTTCAAATGTGGTACATTTATTTTCAGACTATTTGCTGAGACATCTTCGTTCACTTTATCAAATGGTCAAATTTTTTTGTAATAGTCTAACTGTGTTGGAAAATGTTGTATAGTCTATGCTTGATGCGTGATTTATATCTATACGTTTTTTAAACTTTTACAGATTTCTAAAAATAACGTTTGTTGCGATCTGATCTCTAACACCTAATCTCTTGCAATCTGATCTCTAGATCCTGCAAGTGTGTTTCACTTCTTCACCAAATCCTCTTAAGCTTTGAACATGGCTTACAAAAGTAATAATGAAAAATCAATAAAGAAAAAGAAATGCAACTTCCATTTAAGATAGAAAAAACAGTATAGCTTTTATTTTCAGAAAATTATTTTCCTTTGCTTGTAACAAAGGAACATTTCTAGAAGAGATCTTTCTGTATTTGCTTATTTGCTTTTATCGTTTTAGTGTAAACACACGACTCGCTGATTCGAAATTAACCTATCCATCAAATCAACGTTGAAAATGTGGAATAAAAATCCTCCGGGAGCCAAAGTTATACTATTTTGTAGCAAACAACAAAAGCCATCTTTTCGTTTGAGGGTATTTTTTTTATTTATTCGGGAAAGAATGCAAACAAATATGTAGACTTACTCTAGTAATTTATAAAGCGGAATTTTGATTTGATTTGATTTGATTTGATTAGAATTATTCATTAAATATATTTTTTTCAATAAGCGATTCTTTCTGTCAAATGTTGAGGTTAAAAAATGTTGATCTGTGTTTTAAAAGCCTTTGTGACATAGACGAATTACAATAAATTGAAACAATCAAAAATTCTATTACATTATCGTCATATTCTTCCTCTTTAAATCATTAGGCTCTGGTGTATTATTAATAGTACATGTTTTTTAGTTGAGTATTTTTTTGTTTTAGCAAATTTTTTGTCACTTCCATTTAAAATAGGAAACTTTTAATTTTTTCTATCCAATTTAGTAATTTTTTATTTCGTTTTTGATGATTTTCTTCATTTAAATTTGGTTTTATGTGCGTTGGTAGCCCCAAATTTGTATTATTTTCCTTTTTTATGCTAATACGAAGATGAAACCACACACTTCCTTTGTAGTTCCAAAGTATTTGGGACTTGAAAATTCTGGTTTGGTTATGCAAATTACATTTGTATTCATTTTATTTATTTATTTATTTTTCCCCCATGTTCAATGTGGTAATTTTCTATTAAATTCAATGGTTCATATATTGTAAAACAATTAATGGTTATATATATATATATGTATATCTATGTATACATCTCTCTCTCTCTCTGTATATATATATATATATATATATATATATATATATATATATATAGCCCTTATTCTAAAAAAATTCCTTTCCTTTTCTTATGATTTAGGATCATTTTTTGGAGGAATCTTTCTATATTTGCTTTTATCGTTTTAGTGTAAACACACGACTCGCTGATTTGAAATTACCTATCTCAGAATATCTGACGTTTTGATCTCAGAATGTCTCATGTTTATCGTCTGAATACAAAATAAATTCACTACAAGAAGTAACAAAAAACAATATCTATTGTTCAAGAGTTGTTTTAACAAATGTAGTTTAATTATATATTCATGCGACTTTACTTACATAATAACAGTACTACATGTAAATAGTAACAAAAGTAATTGTTAAAATATAGTAATAGTCGATAAAAAAACTTGTACTATTAATAGTACACATGGCCTGAAAGATTTAAAGAGGAAGAATACGACGGTAATGGAACAGAATTTTTGACTGTTTCTTTGTTCCAATTTATTGTAAATCATATATGTCTCAAAGGATTTTAAAGTAACAAAATCAACATTTTTCAGCAACAACATGACATATCGGTATTGAAAAAAAATTATATATGACGAATTTTCACTAAATCCACTTAAGCTTTGAACACAGTTTACAAAAGAAATAATGAAAACTCAATAAAGAAAAATAAATGCAACTTCCATTTACGATAGAAAAAAATATATATAGCTTTTATTTTCAGAAAATTCTTTTCCCTTCCTTGTAATTTGGAACATTTTTAAAAGGAAACTTTCTGTGTTTTCTTATTTGCTTTTATCGTTTATGTTTAAACACACGAGTCTCTGATTCGAAATTAACCTAGCTATTGAATCAACGTTGAAGATGAGGAATAAAAATCCTCCGAGGAGCAAAATTATACTATTTTGAAGCAAACAACAAAAGCCACCTTTTTCGTTTTGAGAATAGTTTTTTATTTATTCAGGATAAAATGAAAACAAATATGTAGACTTAGTAATTTATAAAGCGGAATTTTGATAAGATTTGATTTGATTTATTCATTATATATTTTTTTTTTTCAAAAAACGATCATTTCTATCAAGTGTTGAGGTTGAAAAATGTAGACTTATTATTTTAAACTCCTCTGAGACACAGATGAATTACAATAAATTGAAATAACTTTTTTTGTGTGTGTGTTTATTGGAAAATAGATGCATAATCTATTCCTGACGCGTGATTTATATCTATAAATTTTTGTAAACTTTAACTGATTTGTAAAAGTAATGTGGGTTGCAACCCGAAGATAGTCTATTTCGCTTCTTCACTAAATCCACTTAAACTTTGAACATGGCTTATAAAACAAATAATGAAAAATCAATAAAGAAAAAGAAATGCAACTTCCATTTAAGATAAAAAAATATATACATAGCTCTTATTTTCAAAAGATTTCTTTCCTTGTAACATCTAGGAACATTTTTAGAAGGAATCTTTCTGTATTTGTTTTTGTCGTTTTAGTGTAAACACACGAGTCACTGATTCGAAATTAACCTGTCTATTGAATCAGCGTTGAAGATGAGGAATAAAAATCCTCCGAGGAGCAAAGTTATACTATTTTAAAGCAAACAACAAAAGCCATCTTTTGAGGGTAATTGTTTATTTTTCAGAAAAAAATGAATATATATATATATATATATATATATATATATATATATATATATATATATATATATATAATACCATTAAAAGTAGACTAGATTCACCAGTGGATTTTATCAATAAAACAATAAACCGAAACGAAGAATTTGAATTGAATTGAATTATAATAATAATAATAATAATAATAAATGAAACGAGTATATCAGAATAAATAAATGAATAAAATGAATGCAAATGAAATTTGTAGTCCCCAGAGCAGAATCATCAGGCCCCAAATGCTCTGGAACTACAAATGAAGTGTGCGGTTTCATCCACGTATTAGCCATGAAATAGCAAAATAATACGTATTTGGGGCTACCAGCACACAAAAATCAAATTATTAAACAAGGAACAGAGAAATTAATAGTTGAAAAAATGAAAATATATATATATATATATTAAAACAATAGCGTGCAGCAAATAGTGTCAGTAACATGAGCACAAACTAACCCTATTTTTGCACGTGGAAATGATAAACTTTACATTCATATATAATTTGGATAAAAAGTAAGAAAACAATATATTGAGAACAAAAAAAAAACTTATCTGGTTATCACCATTAATGTAGAGGACTGCGCAATAAAATTATTAATAAATTATAAATGCAGGAAGCATTAGTTAATTATACAAGCTGAAATAGTAACATTGTAGAAAAACCAGTTCATTAGTAATGCACGCAACGGATCTTCGCAAGATCAGTAGGGTTGCTCTTTTTAAATAAAGAATGCCAAGCGCGCCAAATGACGAGATAAATGATTTGAAAAAAAAAAAACTTGCTATGATTTAAAGTGATACAATATGTTGAAAACAATAAAGAAACTTAAAAATAGTAGCAGTATATATATTGTTATTTTACAAAAAGGAGTTGAAAGTAAGTAAAAATAATATATATGTATATATATATATATATATGACCAATAATAGTAGACAATATTCACCAATTGAATTTATCAATAAATCAAACCGAACATGAGGAAAAATTTAAATAAATAAATAAAATGAATGTAATAGAAATTTGTAGAACCAAAGCAGAATTATCAAGCCCCAAATACTTTGGAACTACAAATGAAGTGTGTGGTTTCATCTCCATATTAGCCATGAAAAGCAAAATACGAATTTGAGGCTGCCAACACAGTTCCAAAGTATTTGGAGCTTGATAATTCTGCTTTGGTTCTATAAATTTCTATTACATTCATTTTATTTATTTATTTAAATTTTTCCTCATGTTCGGTTTGGTTTACTGATAAATTTAATTGGTGAATATTGTCTACTATTAATGGTCTTATATTAGAATTCAAATTATTATGCTGCTTTGCGCGTGTAATTATGAATGTATACAATTTGACATTTAATTGATATCTTTTCATTTTGAATAGTCATAATGAATTTTTTTTTTCCTATTAAGGTATCTTATATATATTTAATATATAACATCCGTTGTTAAATTAGCAATTTTATAAATATATATATATATATATATATGTAGATTCACTCTAGTAATTTATAAAGCGGAATTTTGATAAGATTTGATTAGATTTATTCATTTTATACATATATATATATATATACAGTCGAGCCTCTATATAACGAAATCCATCGTTCCAGTAAAAAATTCGTTATATAGAGAAATTCGATGTATAGAGTATGATGTTAAAAATAGTATTTAATGTGTAAATTTTGAACAAATATTATTTTTGATCTTTTTAATTAAGAATTTGAAATGTTTAAAAGTATATATTAACCTAACATTTTATTTCTTACTTATTTAAGCAGTTTCAAAAAAGAGAAAAGACATTTATTTGAAAGCTTAATGAAAATCAAATAAGGAAGACTTACATAAATTTCAGAGGAAGAAATCTGTAATTTTTTGTTGTTTTGATTTTAAAATTACAATTGTTACGCTCTCAAAAAAAAAAAAAAATTCTCAAATTTTAGCAAGGAATGAAAAATTGTAGTTGATATTTTCCTCCATTTGAAGGTCTCTCTTATGTGTTCTCACTGATTCCTCTCTTATATGTGTAACAATTCAATTAACTGTGTTTTGAGAAGGATGTTGAAAGGTGTGTGGGAGGTGGGATGAACTTGTTAAATTTAAAGAATAAGGAGAGAAGTAATATTTATATAAAAAAAACCTCTCCACTGAACGATAAATCAAAAATAAGTGATGGAAAGTTGATTCCATATGATTTCGAAGCTTTTTTAAAACTGAATAAATTAAGATCAATTTATGAAAAAATTCGTTATATGGAGGTAGATATTTCGCTATATAGAGCCTGTTTTTAATGTAATCATGCGAAAAGGGGACCGTTCTTACTAAAAATTCGTTATATGGAGAAATTCGATGTATGGAGTTTCGTTATATAGAGGTTCGACTGTATATATCTATACTAATATTATAAAGAGGAAAGATTTGATTGATTGTTTGTTTGTTTGTTTGTTTGAATTGAATAGGCTCCGAAACTACTTGACGAATTTGAAAAATTCTTTCACCGTTGGAAAGCTACACTATTTCCGGTGAACATAGGCTAATTTTTAATTGATTTATTCAAATATTTTTCTTAATAATTCAAAATTTCATTATTTTTCATGCAGAATCAATTAAAATTTTTCCGATAAAAAATAACCATTTTTCTTTCCCGTTGCCAAGAAAATGTAATCTGGAATAATAATAATAATAAATAAATTAATTCAATTAGTAATTATGGAACAAAACAATTTGTATAATTTTAAAATAGAAAAGAAAACTAATGAAATAGTTTACTGATAAATAAACGGCTATTACTGGATTACCACGTGAGGCATAAAATCACAATTTTGTTGTAATCGTGCCAACGTGATCCGTAGATGATATCTGCATCTAAATACTATTGGCAAATGGCAATATTATTGTTTATATAATTTGTTTACATTATTTGGCAATATTACATTATTTGGCAATACTTGATCTCCCATCGACCAAAAAACTGTCGCCAAAGTATAAGGTTAAATGTCAATAATGGATGATCGTAAATGTCACATTCTTTTGACATTAAATATGTTTTGCATAGTTGTAACGTCGTCAACTAATTTTAATTCGATGTTTTACCTCTATTTCTATCAATATTTTACTAATCTATTAATTCTTTGGTTATTTAAAATAAAAATTATATCCATTTGTATAATTTGGCGAAATTGATCGACGGAATAATCAAATGGTACCAATTGTTTGTTTACACTCTATCTGGATATTTAGGTTGATAGAATTAGCGTACTTATAGAGTCTCCGCCAAGTCATATGCCAAGCAGTCATTAAATCTGTGTTTTAGCCTTACTATTATATCTTTCTCATCTGCAGTTATTTTACCATCACTAAAAAATAGGTACTTCTAGGTTATCCCGTCGACCAATTTCACCAAATTATACAAATCACCAAACTAATAGCCAAATTATACATGTTGACACAATTTTTATTTTAAATAACGAAAAAACAGATATTTGGTAGAATATTAATAAAAATATTAATAAAAAGTCGGATTAAAAATTACTTAGTAACATTTTAAACACGTGAATCGCATTTAATGTCATTGAATGTGACATTCACGATCATCCATTATTGGCATTTAATCTTACAGTTTGGCGATAATTTTTTGGTCGACGGTATAACCTAGAAGTACCTAAAAAAGAAATATTTTGAATGTGAAGGAAAAATCATTATCATGAAAAAATATTTGCAATTAATTTATCATTCATTCTAATAATAATAATAATAATAATAATAATAATAAACGGTATTACTAGGCTATCCCGTCGACCAAAAAATTATCGCCAAACTATCAGATTAGATGCTAATAATGGATGATCGTGAATGTCGCATTCAATGACATTAAATACGATTCACGTGTTTAAAATGTCATTAAATGATTTTTATTTCGACTTTTTATTAATATTTTTCTTAAAACTTTACTAATTATTTGTTTTTAGTGCATATTTTAGTGCATTTTTTCATGCTTAATTGAATGGTACTAAGCAAATTATTTTAAATCCATTACTTGGTGAGATACTTCACATTTTCCTAATTTGGCGATGTATTCGGCGCAAAAACCTGAAATTTTGAATCCTTATCTATATGTATATATATAAACCTCTCCTTTAGGAAGTTCATCGGATGGTCTAAAATAATAACATGTTTCACCATATCTCAGAAGAAAATTCAGGTAGAAGCAATTCAAGTGGAATTCAAGATAAAAAAAGCTACTAAAAATTCTTAATTACTTTAGTACTTTTGTAATTTGTCAGTTATTTAGTCATTTTAGAGGTATTTTGGTTTTTGTAAAATGAACTTTGAACTGATCAATGTAAGATTACATAAATCAGGCAAAAATTGTGGGTATTTGATTCGATATTAAGATTGTTTATTTAAACATATTTCGTTTGATTCAAGATTATTTTAGAGAAACTGACCAGTGTAGCGGACGAAGGCTGCTAGTATATATATATATATATATATATATATATATATATATATATATATATATATATAATGATTGAAAAATAATGATTTTGTTATTTTAAAATCATTTGAGATGTAGATGGATTACAATAAATTGGAACAAAGAAACAATCAAAAATTCTATTCCATTCACGTCGTTTTCTTCCTCTTTAAATATTTCGGGTTTGGTGTACTATTAATATTACAGGTTTTCTAATTGAGTATAATTTTATTTTAACGAATGCTTTTGTTACTATTTACATGTAGTACTTTATTATGCAAGTAAAGTCTCATGACAAGAATTAAATTATTTTTGTTAAAAGAACTCTTGGTCAATGGACATTCTTTTCGTTACTCCATGAATTGAATTTATTTTGTATTTAGACGATAGAAGTAAGATGTTCTGAGATAAATTTAGCCATGTTATTATGCAATTGTTTGTTTTATTCGGTTGAGGTTGAAAAATGTTGATTTTGTGTTATTTTAAATCTTTTGAACTTAGATGAATTACAATAGATTGAAACAAAGAAACAATCAAAAATTTTATTCCATTATCGTTGCATTCTTTCTCTTTAAATGTTTCGAGTCTGATGTACAATTAATGGTACATGTTTTTGAATTGAGTATTATTTTATTCTAACAAATACTTTTCTTACTATTTTCATGTAGTACTTTATTATATAAGTAAAGTCGCATGACAATAATAAAATTATTTGTGTTAAAAGAACTCTTGAATAATAGATATTTTTTTATTCCATGTATTAAATTTATTTTATATTCAGATGATAAACATGAGATGTGCTGAGATAGATATGTTATTATGTTTTTTGTTTTTGATGTATTATTCGATTTGTGACTGTTATGTAATTGTCTAATAATTATTTTAAAGAAATATTTATTGTGAAAAGGTATCATAATTTTTAACTAAAATGTTAAGAAAATAATTAACATATTATGTCTTTTTATTTACTATATAACTTTATTTGTACTTAGCCATTTAGTAATAATTATTACTATTATTATTATTTTTTTACATATAAATGTTCTTTGCACCGTATGCAACTCTTTTATTTGAAACACATATTTCATTCTTCAAAATTTAAAATAAATGTTATGTTTCTGAAAGAATCATCAATAATAAAGCGCAAAAAATATTAGAAAATTTCGATATCAATTAAATCTTAATGCAATATTTTCTAAACGTCTCCATAAACTTCTCGTTTAGCCTATTGTAATTTGAATGTGAATTGAATAGTATGTAAAACAACAATAATCGTTATGTTTCAGGCAATGAAATATTCTTTAAACTCTAACTAATCTATTTAAATAGCTATAGTGTTTATGAAATTAATGTAACAATTTTGTCTAAAAATTAAAAAGTCGGACCTGAAAGGGTTGGATACTTTTCCATAGATGATTTACAATTAGAGTCGAGTCTCTCTATAACGAAACTCCATACATCGAATTTCTCTATATAACGAATTTTTAGTAGGAACGGTTCCCTTTTCGCATGATTACATTAAAAACAGTTTCTTTAAATCGAAATATCGATCTCCATATAACGAATTTTTTCATAAATTGGTCTTAATTTACTCAGTTTTAATAGGCTTCGAAATCATATGGAATCAATTTTCCATCACTTATTTTTGATTTATCGTCAGTGCTGAGTTTTTTTTTTATATTACTTCTCTCCTTGTTCCTTAAATCCAACGAATTCATCCCATCTCGTACACACCTTTCCACATCCTTCTCAAAACAGAGTCAATTGGATTGATGCACATGGTAGAGAGGAATCAATGAGAGGCACATAAGAGAGGCTTTCAAATGGAGGAAAATGTTAACTACAATTTTTTATTCCTTGCTAAAATATGACCATTTTTTTAGAGCGTAACAATTTAAAAATCAAAACAACAAAAAATCACAGATTTCTTCGTCTGAAATTAATACAAGTCTTCCTTATTTGATTTTCATTAAGCTTTCAAATATATGTGTGTTCTCTTTTTTGAAACAGCTTAAATAATAGCTTAAATAACAGCTTTAAGAAATAAAATGTTAGGTTAATATTTACTTTTAAACATTTCAAATTATTAATTCAAAAGAACAAAAATAATATTTGTTCAAATTTCCCACATTAAATACGATTTTTAATATCATTCTCTATACATCGAATTTCTCTATATAACGAATTTTTTACTGGAACGATGGATTTCGTTATATAGAGACTCGACTGTATTTCAATTACTTTTTTCCTTCCTCAGCTAAAATCATTATTCTGATAACACATCTTATAAGGAGATCCGATATAATTAATGATGGTATGTTTATTTTTCTGCACACAGGTCTGTGCTTGTAACAATTGAAAAACTTGCTTGCATCGCGATGAAACTTATGTATGTTATTAAGGTTATATGGTATTTCCTTCGGTATATTTGAAAGCAATCCTGAGGATCTGTTTTTCGCTTTCTTGGATATTCCATGGTACTATTTGAATTCATTCACTGTTTAAAATAATAGTTAAGGCACACTCATCCATGTTCAATTTAAATATCACAAGCTGAAATTATTTATAGACTTTTGGTCAAAATGTCGGCATTCTTCATAAATGTGCTAGCAAATGTATTATTGAATTTCACATGAATCAGTTTAATAAAGTTAATTCAGGGTCATCTACCTCTTTTTTGTCTTCGTTTGATTGGATGGATTACAAGTGTAAATTATTGCTGTTGATTCAGAGGGTATGTTAAAGCGCAATTATTTCTTTCCATCAATCTGTTAAAGTAAAATTAAGTTACGATAACTGGACTGCGAGCTTCCAGCACTTCTGGACAATTCACGTCTTAATTATTGCTATTGAATTGTTTACTAAAGGAAGCTTAAATGTGAAAATTGCTGTTTTCCTCCCCTCAATTCTTAAAATAAATTACATTTTTGGTATTGATACATATATTATGTACACACAAATTATTTTTCCTATTTAAATTTGTTGTGGATTAATTAATTATTTTTATTTAATTTTGAATAATATTTGATGTAAGAAATTTTTATGTTTTCTAACCTTTTCTTTAATATAACATATGTTGTTAGTTTACATTGTGTGACATTTTAAAATGTCTTTTAATGTTTCTAACATTCTGTTTAAAATTATACATAAGAATTTGCATTTTGTGAAACGCATCTTTTTCTACATTGTTGGAAAACATAAAAGAATTTTAAAAATTCAAATGATCGCCATTTTCAAAAAAGTTTGCGGATGAATCTGGCCACAGCAAATTCGACAGAGAAATTAGTATATACTATGCACAGTAAAAGTTTCATCGAAATCGGTTAAAATTTTTTTAGAGTTACCGCATGACAAAATTCATATATACAGTCGACTCCCGTTAATTCGAAATCGGATAATTCGAATCTTCGCTTAATTCGAACTAGACATGAAGTCCCGAAATTTTCAATGGCAGAATAACGTTAAAAATATTCATTAATTCGAACTGATTTTCTCTCGACTTCGTTTAATTCGAACTGACGAGAATTCCTATTTTTCATTTTCTTTTCTTTCTCACGGATTTCAGATCATTTGAATAACTTTCTTTCTTTGATTTTTGTGAAAATTGTTCCGAACGAGTATACATATAATACAATGCAATTGATATCCACTTTTTTAGAGCCCCGTCTGTCCATCAGCGAGGCTTTAAATTTTTCATTTATCGTGCTTGTTTCTAATCTTTTAATTAGTTTATGTATTTATTCATTCTAATAAGTCATATTCTAATGATAACAAACAACATAAATTTAAAAAACACTATAAGATTAATTTCTTTGTAATAGTATCATATTAAGCATGTTTTCATTTCATATTTTCCATAATTCGAACTTCGGATAATTCGAACTTTTCTTGTGGTCCCGATGAGTTCGAATTAACGAGAGTCGACTGTATATTCATTTATGTGTGTGTGTGTCAACATTTTCAAGGAGGGTGGTTTTGGGATCTGTGAAAATACAGCGGAATTTCTCGAAGTGTTTTCTTTCGGATGGCTGCAATCGGTAGCTTTATATACTTTGTAGTGAAAGTTACTTAAAGATTTCCAAATTTTTTGCCACCACTGTATATATACTTATGTAATTTGGTCGTATTAAACGGTCTGCTTCTCTCAAAATTATACTTCATATGTAATATGCTATTTTCTTGAATTATATTTAAAAATTTCGTACTCATTTCTCTCTAAAAATGGAAAAGAAAATAATAATTCTCAAAATAAAATAACACAAAATAAAAATTTTAAATATAACGTTTTTTAAATAAAATTTATCTTTGTTATATCCTGAAGATAGTCCTGTTTTATTCTTCGATAACTTATTAAAAGTTAGAATGAGATCTGGAAAAGAAAGAATGAAAAGTCAATAAGAAAAAAAGATAAAGATAAAAGTTTATTTAATAGAGAAACAAACAAATATTTCTTCTAGAAAAATCTCTTTCTTTCTAAGTAATAAATAGAGAACATTTTTAGAAAGCATCTTTTTGTGTTTGTTTGCTTTATCGTGTTTGAGTAAACACACGGTTCGCTGATTCGAAATTAACCTGCCGATTGAATCAACGTTGAAGATGAGAAATAAAAATCCTCAAAGCTATATGAAGCTCTATTTAGAAGCAAACAGCGGGAAACATCCTTTCAGTTCGATGATATTTTTTTTTTATTTGATCTTGAATTGGAATAAAATGGAGACATGTGGAACTAGTTTATGACATATATTTCTACCTGATTTTATTTCTTATCAGAGGTCTTTCTATTTAATGTTTAAAGGATTTCGTACAATATTTAGATATTCGTAAGCTACAGCAGTGAATTATTTCGTGTATTTTACTTTACAGGTTGATACCAAATATTGTTATTTTTCTTTGATTTTTGTTGGCGCCCTAATTGTTTTTCTAAATCACCATTTATATATATTTAGTCAAGCATATTCTTCATAATCCTGAAGTTCCAGAAAAAGAAAAGTATACCCTTAAATAGTTGACAAGATGGCTAAAATAGGTCATATTTAACTAGTCTGTTATATTTTTTAAATAATAATTTCGTCTTTTTTTCTGGAATTATTTTTAAATATTCCATGCACAATAGTCCCTAAAAAGGAAAAAAAAAGTTCTCAAAATAAAATCATCTCTAGTCAATCATCAATTTTAACATAAAATAAATGTTTTAAATATTTAAAAAAATAATAAAATTCACATTTTATAAATCTGGTGTACTTTTAGAAAACTTATTAAAACTTCGAATGAGATCCAGGAAAGAAAGAATGAAAAGTGAATAAGTAAACAAAAGTACAGGTAAAAGTTCATTTAATAGAGAAAAATACAATTTTTCTTCCCGAAAAACTTTCTCCATTCCAAGTGATATGTGGAGTGTATTTTTGAAAACATTTTTGTGTTTTTTGCTAGATCATGTTAGAGTAAACACACGGCTTGTTGATTTAAAATTAACCTGTCAATTGAATCAACGTTGAAGATGAGAAATAAAAATCTTCAAAGTTATATGAAGATTTTTTTAGAAGCAAACAGCGGGAAACATTTTTTTTCAGTTTGAGGATAATTTTTATTTGCTCTTGGATAGGAATAAAATGAAGACATGTGGACTAGTTTTTAATAATTTATGACACGTGTTTCTATCTGATTTTATTTTATTTTTTTTATAAAAGATCCTCCTATTAAATGTTTAGTTTAAAGAATTTTGTACGTTATCTACGTATTCGTAATCTACAGCGGTGAATTATTTTGCACATTTTACTTTACAGGATGATGCCAAATATTGTTATTTTTCTTTGATTTTTGTTGGACCCTTTATTGTCGTTCTAAATAACCATTTATAAATATTTTGTCAAACATATTCTTCATAATCTTGAAGTTCTAGAAAAACAAGACAGGCATACCTTTAAATAGTTGGCAAGATGTCTAAAATATAAAGCGTCCGGTGAATAATGGTTATATAGTGTCTATATATATATATACATACTTATATAAATTGGTCATATTTAACTAGTCTAATATATTTCTCAAATAATAATTATGCCCTTTTTTCTGGAATTATATTTAAATATTCTATGCACATTGCTCTCTAAAAATGAAAAAAAAAGTTCTCAAAATAAAATTATCTCTAGTCAATCATCAGCAATAACATAAAATAAATATTTTAAATATATATATTTTTTTAAATAAAATTCAAGTTTGTTATAACTCGAACCCAGTTCTGGTGTATTTTTCGAAAACTTATTGAAACTTCGAAAGAGATCCGGCAAAGAAAGAATGAAAATAAATAAGGAAAAAAATACAGGTAAAAAGTCCATTTAACACAGAAAAATACAATTTTTCTCCCGAAAAATGTTTTTTGTCCCAAGTGATAAGTGGAGAGCATTTTTAAAAACATCTTTCTGTCTTTTTGTTCTTTTTTTGCTAGATTGTGTTAGGGTAAACACACGGCCTGTTGATTCGAAATTAACCTGTCGATTGAATCAACGTTGAAGATGAGAAATAAAAATCTTCAAAGTTATATAACGCTCTATTTAGAAATAAACAGCAGAAAACATTTTTTTTTCCAGTTTGAGGATATTTTTTTATTTGCTTTTGGAAAGGAATAAAACGTGGACATGTGAACTACTTTTAATAATTTATGACATGTGTTTCGATTTTATTTTATTTTTTATAAGAGATCTCCCTTATTAAATTTTAGTTTAAAGAATTTTGCAGAGTATCCATATATTTGTAAACTGCAGTAGTAAACCATTTTGTGCATTTTACTTTACAGGGACATCCCAAATATTATTATTTTCCTTTGATTTTTCTTAGCTGCCTAATTGTCTTTTTAAATCAGCATTTATAAATATTAAGTCAAACATATTCTTAATAGCTTGGAAGTTCCAAAAAACCCGACATGTATTTCTCTAAATATTCCACAAAATGTCTAAAATTGAAAGCGTCCGGTGAATAATGGTTATGTAGTGTGTGTATCTATACATACGCACTTTTATAAATTGGTCATATTAATCCTTTATGCAGTGACGGTACTTTAAAGTACCATTGAAGAAAACTTTATATAAAACTTATTTATTCTATCTATTAATAAGTTTTTTATTTTTTTCCACACAAAACACTCTTTTCAATCAAATTTAGATAAAATAGAGAAACAGTCGAAGTTAAATATTTTCAAAAAGTGGTAGTTTCATTATTCATTTTTATAGGTATTTCTTTTCTTTCTTTAAATAAAATTATACGAAACATATTCAACTGCTAAAACGTTTCCATTTATAGTGACCCTAATAGCATGCATGGTCACAGTGACGTCACTGTGGGTCACTTTGGTCACATCACATCTGTGACCAAAATGCCACCACTCAGTGACGTCACATTGTGACTGAGATGTGACTTTCTTAAAAATCTTTAGAAATTTATAAATAACCTTCAAAACATGTTATTTACTTTAAAAAACATGTTTCTGGCAATTTATATATCGTCGCTTTGGTCACAGTTTCGTCACAATGTTAATGTCAAATTAGTCACAAATGACACATTTTTTACAAATTCGTCACATCGTGACCACTTTGTGAAACGTCACAAAAGAGCTTTAAAACGGCCATAACGACTTCACATTTTAGTCACTGTGACTTCACATCGACAATCGATGGTTACAAAGTCACAATGTGACTTCACAACGACGTTGCAGTGACGTCACCATGCTTTACGGGAAGGATGATGATGCATTTAAACTCATTGCTTTTTTAAGAATTGTGGTTTTTTTCAAAAGAATAATTTTTGTAAATTAACCTGATTATTTTTGTAAATATTTCACAAAAAAATTATAACTACCGATATATTTAATCAGTTTTAATGAAAAAACATGTATAAATTCCACATTAGTATTATTTAAAAATTCCAATATATATGTTGAGATATTAAAGAAGATAATTATTGAGGTGGATCAATTTCTTGATAAATAATTCGATATATAAAATCTTAAACTAGTCCGCTTCTCTTAAAGTTATATTTGTCAAGTAACAGTTATACTTTTTTCTGATGCTATATTTAATTATTCCATGCACATTGCTCCCTAAAAATGGAAAAAAAAGTTCTCAAACTGAAATCTTCTCTAGTTAATCACCAACAAATAACATAAAATAAAAATCTTAAATATAACCTTTTTAAAAAAAAATTCATGTTTGTTATAACTCGAAGACAATCCTGGTTTTACTTTTCAAAAACTTATTAAAGCTTTGAATGGGATCTGGAAAAGAAAGAAAAGTAAATAAGGAAAAAAAAATTAAGTTTGGGTAAAAGTTCATTTAATACAGAAAAATACATTTTTTTTTTTTTTTTTTTTTTTTTTTAAACCAGAAAATTCTTTTCCATTCCAAGTTATAAGTGGAGAGCATTTTTAAAAGTATCTTTCTGTGTGTTTTTTGTTAAATAGTGTTAGAGTAAACATATGCCTTTCCGATTCGAAATTAAACGATCGATTGAATCTGAGAAATAAAAATACTTAAAGTTATATAACGCAACACTCTATTTAGAAACATACAGTGGAAAAAAATCTTTTCAATTTGAAGATGATTTTTTATTTGATCTTGAATGGGAATACAATGAAGGCATGTGTATTAATTTAAGTAATTTATGACCTGTGTGATTTTATTTTTTATGAAAGGTTTCCCATTACATGTATAGTTGAAAGAATATTGTACAATATCCACATATTCGTAAGTAACAGTGGTAGATCATTTTCTGCATTTTACTTTACTGCGGGATCCCAAATATTATTTTTCTTTGACCTTTGATTTCCTTTTTTGTTCTTCTGATCAAAACGCTATTGATAAATATGAATCAAACATCATCTTCATAACTTTGAAGTTCTAGAAAAAAATCCATCAAGTATATCGTTAAATATTATACTAAATGTTTAATATTAAAATTGTCCGATGATTAGCTGCGTATATATATATATATATATATATATATACACATAAGCATACACTTACAGAAATTGGTCATATTAAAATTGTCTGCTTCTTCCGAAGTTATATTTCTCAAATTATAATTATTATACTTTTTTCTGGAATTTGTATTTAAATATTTCATGCATATTACACTCAAAAAATGAAAAAAATTCTGAAAATAAAAGCATCTCCAGTCACAATCATCAAGAAATAAAGTAAAAAAAAGGTTTATTTTCGAAAACTTACTAAGACTTCGAATGAGATCTGTAAGAAAAAAAAATAAAAGAATGAAAAGTCAACAAGGAAAAAAAAGTACAGATAAAAGTCCATTTAATTGAGAAAAATACAATTCTTTCTTTCAGAAAAAAATGTTTCCGTTCCAGGTAATAAGTGGAAAGCATTTTTAGAAAGCATCATTCTGTGTTTGCTATATCGTGTTGGAGTAAATACACTGCTCGCTGATTCGAAATTAACCTGTCGATTGAATCAACATTGAAGATGAGAAATAAAATCCTCAAAGTTATATAAAGCTCTGTTTAGAAACAAAAGGTGGAAAACATTTTTTTCAGTTTGGTGATAATTTTTTATTTGCTCTTGAAACTGAATAAAAGGGAAACATGGGGCTAGTTAATGTAATTTATGACACGTGTTTCGACCTGATTTTATTTTTTTAAGAGATTTTTCTAACAAATGTTTAGCTTAAAGAATTTTGATTGAATATTTTGTGAAAATAGGTAAATTGAAATAATATGCATAGGAAAGTTTAGGAAAAACCCCGTTACTTATAAAACGTAAATTTATATTGGAGTTTTTAACTTAAAGTGCTTTTTCTAATCTATTTCATAATTACTGTGCTTGAATTTGTGCTCTAGGGTGTACCAAAAAAGGCAAAAATTGATCTTCTATTCGCAATACCACGAAAGTTGCAAATTCGAGAGACTTAAAAACTGAGTAAAAAAAGAAATAAAATTGGTTTATGTATTCGGATCACGCGCTGTAAAGTATGCGGACATGTTGAAAAATTCATATTGTTATAATTTCTTTAAAATTAGTCTGTTCACATATTAATAGCTGAAATTCTTATGTATTATTATAACAAAACATAATTCTGAAATATTATTTAAATCCATCAATATCTTCTGGTCGCGCAATGCTTCAAAGTTGTAAGGAGCTATTATACTTAAGTAGATGAAGGATTTAGTATGTGATTCTTTTCAATCTTTAGAGGAAATGCGCGACTAGAATATGTTGATCGATTAAAATCGTACTTCAACATTACGTTTTGTTACTGTAATACTGTAATACGTTTTGTTACTGTTTTGTTTGTTTGTAGGAATTTCAGCTATTACATTCGTGAAAAGGCTAATTAAAAAATTTCGTTATAATGTGAAATATTCACCATTTCGGGAAACTTTACAGCGTAATATGCGCAACCGGAAGATATAAAACATTTCAATTTTCTTTTTCTTTTTTTTAATCCAATTTTTAGTCTCTCGAATTTACAAGTTTTCTGCAGCATTGCAAAGTAAAAAACAGAAAAAAATATTCCATTCACGAACTATTTTTTTTGCTTTTTTAATTTGTTTTCCTGCATAACTTAGATTTCCACAACCAATCCCCCCCACATACACACGCAACACAAATACGTACTATTTAATGCAGGGCACGAAATTTCCACTCGCCAGCTCGCCATTGGCGAGTAAATATTTACCGTTGACGACTAAGTTTTGCCTTTTAAAATGTTGTACTTCAAATCAAACTATGCACAGCGATACACAAATGTATTTCAAAATGAAGCGATGGTATTTATTTTCCTAAAGAAGTAAAAAAGCTCCGTTGCCTATTTCTTCGTCTTTCCTACGGAGGAATAAAATTACCCTGTCTGCATTCATGCCCCTTCCCCACTTTCGTACTACGCACGCGCCAATACCGAAATAGATTGCTCTTCACTCCTGCGCGATGAGATCCAGGTTTCGTCACCTAAGCATCACCTAAGCGTCACCTAATATCCCATATTTTTCATAAATGTAAAATATTTTGGATTTAAAAAACATCTCCTTCTAACAATCGTCAATATAAATTAAATTTGTCATAAATATTCCAGTTTCTGCGCAGGTGTGGGGGCTGACGTTGTTGTCAGAATGAATGCAAAATAGTGGCGAGTAAAAATTTTAGCCTGGCGAATACCTTTTAAGCTGAAATTTCATGCCCTGATTTAATGTCTCTTGTAATTTTTAAAATTTATTCTTTAATTCAGATGTAATGATATGTTTGTTTCTCCACATCTATTCATGTTGTACAATTTAAAATAAATAAATAAATAAAAGTTCTCGAATTGCTATGAAATTTCTTTATGCCGTTACATAAATTATAGCACATTCCGAAAAAAAAAAAAAATAATAAAGTAATTGTAATTTAACACGTTACAGCGACTATTTTGAAAATGATATTTTCAAAGATAAATTTTTAAAGACCTTATAAATAAATTCTATATTTAAATTGATAATAATAATAAACATCATTTTTAGGATGTTTATAACGAGTCATATATTACATACGCCGTGCATTAAACATTAATATCCCTAGACCAATGATAAAAAAAAAATAGTTTATAGACAGATAACTTTAACTGTTTAAAATCTGCATTTTTATTGGATGGAGTTAATCAGACTGACTTCTAAACATCTCATATTGCGTGCGACAGGGATTAAACATTAATATTCCTCGACCCATCACAAGCAAATTTTAAATGAAATTTCAGTTTTACAATTTCCGGAATTGCCAATTTTTAAATTTCTAACTATTGCACATTTAAAATTTTTACAATGTTGCGTAGAGAAAAAAATGCACTTTTTAATGAAATTTGTTTGAAATCTTTAGCGCGACTTGTTTTAAAATTATTAAAGTTTTTAAAGTTTTTATTACTCTTTTTGTCGCTGTAGCAACAGAAGTATTCCATTTTTGGACATTAAACTTGGACCAATCAGAAAACGAATAAAATAAAAAACCGACCTATTCGGTTTTTGGACATTAAACTTGAACCAATGAGAAATGAAATAAAATAAAATAACTTGCTGAATTTAACCAACAAAAGGATTCAGATATACATCAGATTTCCTAATTCTCTACCGAGAACAACTATTTTCCAAATATTTAAAACTTTTTTTTTTTTTTTGCTTCAAATATAGTTTTTTTTAAAGCATTATTTCGTAGGATTTGAATTCTTTCCATGTTTAATATAATAAATGATATAAATTCATTCGCCAATTATCGAAAGATATAAATTCTAATTTTTATTCAATCTTTCTAAAATCCACATCTGCTAAAAATTTCCGTTATTATCTTTATCAGTTGCTAGCAGAGAATAAAACTTTAAAATATTACTTTTTTCAAACGAAATTTGTTTGTTGCAACTCGAAAACGGTCAGTTTCAGTTCTTCACGTAAAGCTATAGAGTTTTGAAAGAGTTTTACAAAAGAAACAATGAAAAGTAAACGAAGAAAAGAAAAATACAACTTCAATTTAAGATAGAAAAATATAGTAATTTCCTTCCAGAAAGATATTTTCCGTTCCAAGTAATAAGAATGTAAAACATTTTTAGAAAACTTCTTTCTGTTTTTACTTGTTTGCTTTATCCTGTTAGAGTAAATACACGGATCACTGATTCGAAATTACCCTGTCGATTGAATCAATATGGAAGGTGAGAAATAAAAATCTTTCTAATAACAAAGTTACACGAAGTTCTATTTAAGTAAAGATGACAAAGTCCATCTTTTGCGATTGAGGACAATTTTTATCTCTCAGGCTATCAAATCCTGAGATCTAATGTGGCCACAGCTTTCGTATGTACGTACATAATGAAGGTGTGTATGTTTCGTAACGCGAAAACTTTTAATAGAAATATCTATCATGTAGGTTCATTCTGATAAGAGGCTTTCCTGATTGTTTGGAGTTCATTTGTTAAACAGATAGGAAGAGCTGAAGGTGCTAAACCCTCCTTAATTTAGATAAGTGGATTTTTCATGCCGAATTATCTGATTTGCTTTAAATTTGGCATACCAATTTATTCTGATGAGGAACTTCCTTGGTTAGATTTAGAGGTTCAAAGGTTGCGTAAAATGGAAGAAACAGAGCTAATTCCTCCTTAATTTAGATAAAGGGATCTGCCATGCAGAATTATCCCATTTGTTTCAAATTTGGTATATTAGTTTATTAAGATAAGGTGCTTTCCTGGTTAGATTTTAAATCATTTCACATATAATGCAATAAAAGATATAAATTCATTCATCAATTATTGCCGAAAATAATTTATAATTTTATTATTTCTTGCTACAGTCCACATCTGCTAAAAATTCCCATTATCTTTATCTGTTGCTAGCAGAGCATGAAACTTAAAAATATTTTTTTTTCAAGTAAAATATGTTTGTTGCAACTCGAAAACGGTCAGTTTTACTACTCCACGTAAAGCTATAGAGTTTTGAAAGAGTTTTAACAAAATAAACAATGAAAAATCAACGAAGAAAAGAAAAGAAAAATACAACTTCAATTTAAGATAGAAAAATATAGTAATTTCCTTCCAGAAAGATATTTTCCGTTCCAAGTAATAAGAATGTAAAACATTTTTAGAAAACTTCTTTCTGTTTTTACTTGTTTGCTTTATCCTGTTAGAGTAAACACAGGGATCACTGATGCAAAATTACCCTGTTGATTGAATCAATATCATGAAGATAGATATAATAGAAGGAGAACAAAGACGGCGCTTCCATTTTCGTCCCTGAAGTCTTTCCGAGTTTGGCTGGCATTTCCGGCAGTTTGGGAGCAGATGAAGTCTAGCGCCCCCTACGTCCCGCTAGCAGACTAGTCGAGAGACCAGTCAAACAAGTCATGTGATCGAAAGTCAGTGCAGCATCACTAGCGCCACGCCATGCACTGGGAAATACTTTGGGGCTAAGTTCTGTTGGGAAAAGCCTATCTTCTCGGTTCTCCTTCTATTATTCTATCTTCATGATCAATATGGAAGATGAGAAATAAAAATCATTCAAGGAACAAAGTTACATAAAGCCCTATTTAAGTAAAGATGACAAAACCCATCTTTTGCGATTCAGTTTTTAGCTCTCAAGCTATCAGACTTTGAGATCTAATGTGTCCACAGATTCCGTATGTATGTACATATATAAGTACGTGTGTATGTTTCGTAACGCGATAACTTTTTATAGAAATATCTATCATATAGGTTAATTTTGATAAGGTGCTTCTCGATTAGTTTGGAGTTCATTGATTAAATAGATAGGAAGGGTTGATGACGCTAAACCCTCTAGGGATTTTTCATGTAGAATTATCCAATTTGCTTTAAATTTGGTATATATACCGGGTTTTTTTGATAAGGTGCTTCTTGGATTATATTTGGAGGTTCATTGATAGGGTATAAACGGGTAAAAATAGGGGATAATTCCCTTCCCCTTAATTTTGATAAATGGGGTTTTCAATGTAGAATTATACCATTTCTTTCAAATTGGGTACACTGGTTTATTCTGATAAGGTGCTTTCTGATTAGATTATAAATCTTTTCGTGTATAATGCAATAAAATATATAAATTCAAGCACCAATTATCAAACAAATAAATTCTAATTTTTATTTAATTTTGTTACAGTCCACATCTACTAAAGGTTCCCATTATCTTTATCAGCTACTAGTAGAAAATAAAACTTTGAAATATTACTTTTTTCAAACTGAAATTTGTTTGTTGCAACCCGAAAATAGCCATTTGTGCCTCTTCACGTAAAGCTATAGCGTTTTGAAAAAGTTTAACAAGAGAAACAATGAAAAGTCAACGAAGACAAAAAGATACAACTTCAATTTAAGATAGAAAAATATAGCAATTTTTTCCAGAAAAATGTTTTCAGTTCCACGTAATAACAGTGGAAAAGCTTTTTAGAAAAGTTCTTTCTGTTTTTACTTGTTTGCTTTATCCTGTTAGAGTAAATACACGGCTCACTGATTCGAAATTAACCTGTCGATTGAATCAATATGGAAGGTAAGAAATAAAAATCTTTCAAGGAATAAAGTTACATGAAGTTTTATTTAAGTAAAAATAACAAAACCCATCTTTTGCTATTAAGGACGTTTTTAGCTCTCAGGCTATCAAAGATGAGAGCTAATGTACCGGCAGGTTCTGTATGTACGTACGTATGTATGTTCGTATGTACGTTTTGTAACGCGATAATTCTTGATAGAAATATCGAATCTGGTTCAAATTTTGTATCTAGGTTCATTCTGATAAATCATTCATTCCCTGGTTTTTTTGGGGTTCATTGGTTAAGTAGATAGAGGCTGGGGGCACTACCCTCCCCCCTGCCTTTAATTTAGGCAAATGAATTTTTTATGCAGAGTTATCCGATTGTCTTCAAATTTGATATGCTGATTCACTCTGATAAGGCGCTCCTTTCTATTTGGAAGTTCATTGATTAAGTATAAAAAGCAGATAACGATATTTAAGGATAGAGAGCCAACGAATATAAATGCACAAATAAAGTATGAGAAGGTAGCAAATAGCTATTTCGAATCTACTAACGAGAGTCTTCATATTCTTCATCAGATTCGAAATAGCTATTTGCTACCTTCTCATACTTTATTTGTGCATTTATATTCGTTGGCTCTCTATCCTTAAACATTTGTGCACAAAGGCTTTATTTGCTATTTTAATAAGATAACGATATTGTTAATCTCCCGTTAATTTAATCAAATGTGTTTTCCACGCAGAATTATCCAATTTGTTTCAGATTTGGTATACTGGTTTATTCTGATAAAATGCTTTTCTGGTTAGGCTTACAGGTTTTTGGTTAAGTATAAAAACTAGAAACGTGGAAATTAATGCTCTGAAATAAAATCATACCTCATTGCGAGAGCAAGATCTCTATTTGAATTCTGCATCCGCACGAAAATGGAATAAACTTCGTTATACAGAACATATTTTTTGTAGTATATAGATTAATTTGCACGTTAATGTTTATCAAAGTCAAGGTTCAGCAGAAAATTTCGTTAAGTAGAAAACTTTTTTTAAATAGGGACTTTGTTAAAGGGAAGTTCCACTGTAGTATAAAGAATTTGTGAGCTGAATGCTATCACTTTAACACGGCACTTTTTATTAATTACTAGTATATAACCCCGTCAAAAATGACGGAATTTTCACTTGCATTTCATTTTCATAATACTTCATACAAACAAACAGAATGAAGATTTTATTATTGAAGAGTTTGTATTGTAGAAAAGCACACTTTTAAGATAGCAATAAATTTCTACAGATACAAATAATAAAAACTTTTTTTTTTAATGGCGATTACTTAAATATTTTAATTTTTTTTTCTCCTGGGAAAAAAAAAAAAAAAAAAAAAAGGGGGGGGGGCTTTAGGGGGTCTCCGCCCTTTATGAGAGTGTAAATTATTCATTTTTTATATTTACAAAAATGCAATTTTTCAGGAGTTTTGAAAGTGATCGCTGTATTTGAAAACGGGTTTCTCATGCAGTTTCAGTTTGCCGATCGTTTTCGAAAACGGCTTTTTGGCGCGAAAAAAATCGCTAAATTTATGGTGCACATCTATAAGTCATCTGTTCCAAATTATGCACTAAATATATTAATTACATCAAAGCAGATGAAATTTTGATTTAAGAGGATGTGGAAAAAATAATTTTCAATTATACTAATGCAGCTATGATAATATGTGATATATCCATTACAACTTGAAGGCTTGGAAAGCCTTTTTTATTTATAATAGAAAAAAATAAAAAAATAATAAGCGTCTTATGCTAGCATATTAAAAAAAATTAATAAAACTAAATTTAAAAAGTCCGCAATAGCTATGTAGTACAATGGTTTAAAAACAGGTTTGCGAGTCCTTTGTTAGTTCATAGATGGCAGCACTAAAGTTTTGTGAGATCAGTGTAAAACGGCGCTTTGAGCCGATAATATACAATCATACTTTTAAATGATTAAAAACTTATCAGTTCACACTTCCGCTGTTATCTTTATGTATTATAAATGGGTTTTGTATGCAAATATGCTGAACAAACATTATTTCAAATGTAAGAAATTTTAAAACAATCATTTTAGCATTTGTTTTCAGCTAAGCCTAACGTGGCGTTTAGCTGCAGTCGATATCCAATTTGGAGTGGTTTATGCCGGAACTGTCCTACAGTCTCTGAAGTCGCTTTTTATTATAAGTAGATTTACTTAGGAAATAAAACAAATACGATTGGGATAGGTTTAGTAATTTATGATACTATACACTGGTCAGGTTCTTTTTTTATTTTTACTAAGGTTTCTTTTTCATATCAAATGTTGATACGAAGGAAGGTTGATTAGGTAAAATAAATTGAAGTAATATTTACTTTTTACTGACTTTAACATTTTTTTTTTAATTTTATGTCGTGTGATTTTTTTTTAAGTTTTATGATAAAATATGGTTACAATCCAAAGTATTCCTTCATGTTAGCCTCTATCATATAAACCACATATCCTACATCACAAATCCTGCCTCACACCCCCCCCCCCCCTTCGTCACTGTCTCACATAGCCCTAATCATTGTTTCACATAGCCTTATACCCTGTCAAACATTTCCCCTGCATATGTTAACTTTTAAAGGTTATAAGGTTAGATTAAAAAAGACTCGTAATTTATTTCTTACTGAATAAATGCCAATTAAAATAATTTAACTAAGTTTTTACTTACAAAGTCTTTGTTTACTTACAAAGTACAACAAAGTCTTGGAGAAAAAAGTTCCACATAAAAAATTTAATATTATGTAATGTATATTTTTGGGGTACTTTTTCTTATATTTTGATTGTATCAGGCATGAGATTCTTCCGCAGATCCGCGGTTTTCCGCTTTTTCGATTTTTTTTAATCGGCAAAGGATCGCGGAAAAACACAAATTTCATCAAAAGATCGATTGAAAAAAGTACGATTTTTGTTAAAAAAGACGCGAAAACAAATGCTATTTGTGTCTCAAAAGATCGCGAAAAATACTAATTTCATCAAAAGATCGTGAAAAAACACTATTTTCGTCAATAGATCGTGAAAAAAAAACTCGATTTTCGCCGTACGATCACGATTTTCTTCAAAAGATCCCAAGAAAAACGGAATTTTCGTTGAAAGATCGCAAGAAACAGGCGATTTTCCTCCAAAGATCGAGAGAAAAACGCGCTGTTCGTCCAAAGATCGAGAGAAAAACGCGTTTTTCGTCCAAAGATCGAGAGAAAAACGCGTTTTTCGTCCAAAGATCGCGAAAAAAACGCTTTTTTCGTCCAAAGATCGTGAAAAAAACGCGTTTTTCGTCCAAAGAATCGTGAAAAAAAACGCGTTTTTCGTCCAAAGATCGTGAAAAAAAACGTAAATTTTGTGAAAGAAACGCAAAAAAAAAAAAAAAAAAAAAAAAAAAAAAAAACACATTCTGTCAAAAGATTGCAGAAAATGCAAATTTCATCAAAGAATTTCAAAAAATTAGCTGCAATTTTAATGGTTTTAAGTTTTTTCAGATGATTTGCAAATTTAACTTCCCATGTTTAAATGATATTTTAAGTAAAAATATGTTAAAATTGGAATTGGATGACTAGTTAAGATTGCTGTGCAAAACATTGCATTAGAAGTACAAACTTTTTTTGCAGTTGAGTGGCAAATTAAACATTAGCTTACTATGTTTGTTGAAGGATTTTTTCGGTGAAAATAGAAACTTTCATTTCAGAGTTACTTATTTGCATAAATTGATTCACTTTGACCCGCCCCCCCCCCTTTTATTATGGTAAATAAAATAACTTTCTTAATTGCCTTTAATGCGCGCTATTTTAAAATAATTTCTCATTTTCCAGCTCACGAGCTTTTCCTCTTTTTTTAACTTTTTGCAATCTCATGCCTGTTGTATTTATAATGGATATAAATAGAATGATTACAAAATAATCACAAATGCAGTTTTATTACCATAAAGTTTCATGCTTTTTACTTTCTTCTATCTTTAGAAGAAGAAAGTATTGGATTCATGAAAATTTTCGACTTCCGGTTTTCGACGGATTTATACGTTTTAGAGGGTCCTGAACACGTTTTGACTAATTTTAGAAAATGTCTGTGAGTCTGTCCATCTGTCTGTCTGTCTGTATGTGACAAAAATTTGTGGGCGCTCTATCTCAAGAACTAATGCTCGAAATTTAATAAAATTTTATATTCAGTTAGACCTTGATATGAATTAGTACCTATTGGTTTTTGGTGAAAATTGGCCTGCAGGTGGCGCTGCTATACTACGTTTTTCATGATTTTCAAGATTGCTATATCTCAAGAACTAATGCACAGAATTTCACCAAACTTCAGATTCTGTGACCCCTTGATATACATAGACGCTGATTAAGTTTTGGTGTAAATTGGCCAGCAGGTGGCGCTGCTATGCCACGTTTTTCATGATTTTCATGATCACTATATCTCAAGAACTAATGCACAGAATTTCACCAAACTTCAGATTCCGCAATACCTTGAGATACATTGCCACTGATAAGTTTTTGGTGTGAACTGCCCTATAGGTGGCGTTGGTATGCTACATTATGCACGATTTTTGCGATAGCTATATCTCAAGAAATAATGCAGAGAACTTCATCAAATTTTAGATTCTGTTACACTAGAATATATAACATAATTAGACGCTGATTACATTTTGGTATTAACCTTGCAACAGGCGGTGCAGCTATGCTGCATTTTGCATGATTTTTCCGATAGCTATATCTCAACAATTAACGCAATTAACAGAATTTCAACAGAATAACAAGAATTAACAGAATTTCATCAAACTTCGGATTTTGTTACAAAATGACATATAACATAATTACACGATGATTACGTTTTGTTATAAATCCTTCAACTGATGGTGCTGCTGTGCTATATTTTACACTTTTTTTAAAAAACTAGCTATATCTCAAGAACTAATGCACAGAATTTCATCAAACTTCAGATTCTTTTACACCATAACATAATTAGACGCTTTTTTACGTTTTGGCATAAATTGTCCAAGATATGGTGTTGCTGTATTACGTTTTGCAATTTTTTTGTTATAACTATATCTCAAGAACTAATGGACGAAATTCCATCAAATTTCGAATTCTGTTAGGTCTTGACATAAATAGACGCTTATTAGTTTTTAGTATAAATTACCCAACATGAGGCACTACTAAGCTCATTTTCTCAGAATATTAATTAAATTTTGCGTTTTAGGCTTTTCGGATACCAGAATCTCATTAGGCTAGGTCAAATGTTCGAGGAAATTCGATAGTGAATAACTTTGGGGTCACCACTTTTTTTTTTTTTTTTTTTTTTTTTTTTTTGTTTTTTAAGTATTAAAATGTACTTATGAGATAGAAGAAAGTTTTGGGATTGACACATCTAACTAGTTTTTTTTATGTCTCGCATTATTCTTTTGTGTGTGTGTGCGAGCACATAATATTTACTCTGATTGACAATATATATTAAAACTTTTATATTCATTATTCGCTAAAATTGAAAACAAAAAAACGCAACCTTGAATAACTTCTAGCCATGTACAATTTAGCATCAAATAAACATTTGAAACATCACTCTTTTTATTAAATTAATGTTTATCACAATCCAAAAATAGTCCATTTTACTTTATCAAAATTTTTTTAAAACTTAAAATGATACTTTTGTAAGAAACAAAGATAAGTCAATAGGGAGGAAAAAAAAGATGATGAAAGTTTCTATTTAAGACAGAAAAATACGATTCTTCCTTTCAGAAAACTATTTTCTGTTCCAAACAATAAGACATTTTAAAAAGGCATCCTTTTTTTGTTGGTTTGTTTTGTTTGCTTTATATTGCATTCGAGTAAACACACTGCTCGTTGAATCAAAAATCACTTGTCGATAGAATCAAGGAGGAAGATGGGAAATAAAAATCTTCCAAAGAGAAAAGTTATATAAACCTCTTCTTTTAGGAAAAAATAAAAAAAAAGGCAATCTTATCCGTTTGAAAATATTATTATTATTTTTTTTAATTACTCTGGAAATAAATAAAGATGGCAGCAGGTTCTAATATTTTATGACAGATTTCATTCGATTTGATTTGATTTTTCTTCTTTTTCTTTCTTTTTTTTTTTTTTAAATTTAATGAGAAAATTGTCTTTACAAATGCTGAGGTGAACGAAGGTTTATTTCTTATTTTCGAATCTTTTAAGATACAGATGAGCCCGGGAGCAGAATCGGCGCAATGCTGCGACGCACGGCGACTCTTGGAAGGTCTGCAGACTATTTTTCAACTGTTAAAAATTTAGCAAAAATTAAAACATTTCGGTCCTAAATGCAAAAATTCGGACATAAAATGTATCGCGAATTTCGACATAGTCTTAAAAAAAAGTCATTTTTGTCATAGATCATGGGAAACACGCGAATTTCGTCCAAAGATCGGAAAAAAACGGCAAATTTCCTCAGTAAATTGCGAAAAAACGGCGAATTTTTTCAAAAATTGCTAAAAAAAGGCAAATTTTTCCAAAAGATCACGAAAAATTGGCAAATTTTCCCCCAAAAATGCGAAAAAATGACAAACTTCCTCAAACAAAATTACGAAAAAAAGGTACATTTCTTCAAAAGATCGCGATTAAACGGCAACTTTCGTCAAAAGATTGCGAAACAACGGTGAATTTCTTCATAAAATCTCGAAAATGACAAATTTCGTCAAAAAATCATGAAAAAAGGCAAATTTCTTCAAAAATTCGCGAAAAAACGACAAATTTCTTCAATAGATCGTGACAAAACGGCAGTTTTTGTCAAAAGATCACGAAAAATGACATCTCGTCAAAAGATCACGAAAAACCCGGAAATTTTGTCAAAGGGGAGACACACCCCCTCTTTCGGACAATACATGAGGTGTTAAAAATTCTGAGAACAAATGCAACTTATTTTTAAAAGTACTTTCCTTTTATGTCTATCACAAATACTTAGGAGGTTTGGGTGCATATAATGTAATCCGAGAGATCGGTCTGCAGAAATTTTAAATAAAAACAAAGTCTGCAACACAAGTAAAAACTTGTGTTGCAGACTGCAGAAAAAAATTCTGCTGTTGGGCAGACGAGTTGATATAATTTAAGAAAATAATTTGATTAAAGGGACAGTTTACTTCAAAATTTATGTATGTATATATAATCGATTTTTTATGATTGATAATTATTTATGAAAATGATTATAAAATAATCACAAAGCCAGTTTTATAACTATAATGTTTGGTACATTTTTTTAATTCTCGCATTAGTTTTTATGTGTGTCATATTTTCTCCGATTGACACTATATATCAAAACTGCTGTATTCATTATTCGCTAAAATAGAAAACAAGAAACACAAACTTGAATCACTTCTAGTCATTAACAATTAGCATTAAAAAACATTTTAAACAAACATATATAAACATTTAAAACATCATTCTTTTTATAAAAATAATGTTTGTTACATAATAAAAACAATCAATTTTACTTTTTCAAAAATTTATTAAAATTTCGAAGGAGACTTTTGTAAGACACAAAGATAAGTAATATAGAGAAAAAAAAGGTATAAAAGTTTCATTTAAGAGAGAAATATACGATTCTTCCTTTCAGAAAACTATTTTCTGTTTTTAAAAAGCATCTTTATTTTTTGTTTGTTTGTTTTATATTGCATCAGAGTAAACACACGGCTCGTTGAATCGAAATTCACTTGTCGATAGAATCAAGGTGGAAGATGGGAAATAAAAATCCCCCAAAGAGTAAAATTATATAAACCTCTATATTTAGAAAGAAATAATAAAATACAATCTTGAGTAGTTTTGAGCAATTGATAGTATTTTTTTTTCTTTTTAATTTATTCTGGAAATAAATAAAGATGTCAGCGGGCTCTCGTATTTTATGACAGATTTCATCCGATTGGATTCGATTCGAATTCTTCTTTATATTATTATTTAACTAATAATAACACATTGCTCAGTGGTGCACAAAACGGGATTTTAATATACATTTGGTACAGTTAAAATAAAATAAAACTTTCAACGTTTCGCGCCGTCTTCTGCGGGCGTCTTCAGGAAAATATGATAATGGAAGGACTACGTTTGCATCTTGATCGAGAGATAATATTTCTACTAAATTAAAATCTAAATGAATTAAAATTTTAAAAATGTTGCCACTTACACGTGAGTAAAAATTAAAATATTGCAAGGAAATAAAAGTAAGTTTGATATTTTAGAATCATTATTATTATTATTATTATTATTATTATTATTATTATTATTATTATTATTATTATTATTTAATGAGAGATTTTTTTTTCAAATGTTGAGGCGAAGGAAGGTTTATTTCTTATCTTCGAATCTTTTGAGATACTTTTTCTTATATTTTGAATATATTTATAGTAGATATAAATAAAATTATTAAAAAATAATCAGAAATCTAGTTTAATTACGATAAAGTTTGGTGTTTTTATGTCTCGCACTAGACCTTTTTTGTGTGTGTTTTTGTTGAGTCTCATATTTTCCCAACTGACATTATATATTAAAAATGGCTACATTCATTGTTCGCTAAAAATTGAAAACAAAAAACACAAACTTGAATCACTTCTAGTCATTAACAATTAGCATTAAAGAAACATTTAAAATATCATTGTTTTTATAAAATTAATTTTTGTTATAAAACAAAAATAGTCCTTTTACTTTTTTAAAAAGTTATTGAAACTTCAAATGAGATTTTTGTGAGAAACAAAGATAAGTTGATAGGGAGGGGGGAAAAAAAGATGAAAGTTTCTATTTAAGAGAGAAAGATACGATTGTTTCTTTCAGAAGACTCTTTTCTGTTTCAAGTAATAAGACATTTTTAAAAAGCTTCTTTTTATTTGTTTGTTTTATATTGCATTAGAGTAAACACACGGCTCGTTGAATCGTAATTCACTTGTCGATAGAATCAATGTGGAAGATGGGAAATAAAAATCCCCCAAAGAGTAAAGTTATATAAACCTCTGTATTTCAGAAGAAATAATAAAAACCAATCTCATCCGTTTGAGATTTTTCATTTTTTTTTTTTTTTTTTTTTTAATTTAGTCTGGAAATAAAGATGTCAGCGGGTTCTCGTATTCTATGACAGATTTTATCCGATTTGATTCTTGCTATTATTATTATTTCTTCAATGAGAGTATTGTCAAATTTTGAGGGGAAGGAAGGTTTATTTCTCATTTTTGAATTTTTTGAGACATAGATGAAACGATAAATTAAGAAAATCACTTGATTAAAGGAACGGTTTATTTCAAAATTGATTTTTAAGAAAAATTGATTTTTGTTTTCAGATATTAAATGAAAACATGTTTAATTATAAGTATTTTGACACTTCATTTTTATCCAAATGGCAGTTATATTGAGAGATATTGTAAATTTTGTTAAAACACCCAGCGCAATTACTCACACAAATTAAAACTTTAAATGGCTTTTTCTCCATGTTCATATTTTCTTCACTTTCATTTTTTTAAATAAGGTTTTTTACATTTTAGATAGTGATTTAAACTTTTTCGTACATGTTAATTATTATATATGTAATAAATCTGCTCATAAATATAGGGTTCAGGCTATTTAGTTTGTTAAAATTTTTTAAAAATTCAACTTTTTAAGACTTTTTAAAAAATTTAAGTATGTAGTTAAATATTTTTTCAAAATTTATTTTTAATTGATCATTGAAATGCAGTGAGTTCACCTTTTGAACCATACTTTTAAAAATAAACAAAATTGTTGAAAATTTAAACTATTCATTAGGAAATTTAAATTAGGAAATTAAGTAGATATATAACTGTGCTTTCTGTCTTTTTTAAATGTGTTTTCACACGCTTCTTAAGTCTGATTCAACGATCTTTGTATATCTATGTTTTATGCTAGAACTATTGTAAAAATTGTATGCAGCAATGGTATAACATGGAATTTCCTCTCTTAAAATCATTCGAGTCATTTTGTGGTAACTTATGTTACCTTTAGAACAATTTATTTTAAACATTTATAAATTTATTTTAATTATTTTTTAAGTTATTAAAGAGCATCTTTTGATTAACTGTTGATTTAACTATTAACAGAACTTGATAGCATTTGAAATTGTGCTATGTTTAATGTCATGTCTAGATATAAATTCATTCATATCTTGTCAAAATATATAAACTATGAAATCATTTACGTAATTCTGCAGCCATATATGCTAAAAGTTAAATTTATCACCTTTTATTACCAATCGTTTTCGCGTATTGGAGTAAAAACACGGCAAATGAAATAAAATTCACTTGTTGATAAAATCAAGATGGACGAGGGAAAAAAAGCCCCCAAAGAGCAAAGTTATATAAACACCTGTATTTAGGAAGAAGTAACAAAAGCCATCTTATCCGTTTGAGGATATATTTTTTTATTTATTCTGGAAATAAAGATGTCTGCGGGTTCTTGCGTTTTATGACACATTTGTTTCGATTTTTTATTTTTTAATTTTAATAAGAGAATTGTCCTGTCAAATAGTGAAGAAAAGAAAGTTTTATTTCTTATTTTAGAATCTTTTCAGGCATAGGCGAGTTCAAATAAATAATAATAAATCACTTAATCTTTTTGGTCCCTCGGTCCTTATTCATGGGTGCAAGACCTTCCGTCTCAGGACTGATTTCAGTCTTGGAGAGATTTTTGAGTGATAATAAACTCTTCTTTATATACTTTAATAATTATAATATAAATTATAGCAATTTTACTATCAAAAACTTTTAATTTTCTTTTTTTTTAATTTTAAGAGATCAATTTTTAGCCATAGTGCAAGACATAGAGATGCTAGCCCATTTCCCTTTGGTTATTTTTAATACTCAGAAAAGTTTTCAGTCTTGACTTAAATAAACATCTTGCACCCATGTACTTATTTTGGAGACCTCTGTTTTTCTACTTATAAAAATTTAAATGTCTGATTTTTTTTATTTTTATATTTTTACATTACTTCTTAATAGCTGATGTTTTTTGCGTTGAAATCAAACAAATAAATACCTGCATCTAAGCTGAATCCCTCGTAAAATAAATTTTATTTTCATCCGAGTTTGTAAAATGCCTAAAAATGTCCAAAAGACAGTTTGACCGAGAAAGTGGTAAATTTTCATAAGTTTTTAACTTAAATCTTTACAATACATCTTTTTTAAGAATTTGCAGATTATTTACTTGCTTAATATCTCTTAAATTTGTGATTGCTTTAATTTAGGAACCCTCTGAGCGTCTGTCAAAAGGGTAAAATTGTAATGTTGTTTTCTTTGGATTTTGTTTTAAATGCTGAGAAAATATGATTCTTTTCAACATCATAAAGAAATCTTATTTACAAATATGAATGTAATCCTTAACAGTATTAATCATTCTAAAATGTATTGAAAATTCATTAAATCTATAGAATTTTATTATCTTAAATATCGCTTATATTGCAGTGAAGCCTGAAGCTTAGTGAACGGAATATTACGTTCCAAACACTTAGAGGGTTTGGCTATTAAACTCATGTTTTAAGGGGATTTGTAGTTTTAGATACATATTTTTGAATCTAAATCACAAAGCCACTAAAGGATTAATTTCACAAAAGATATGTTTTCTGACATTTATAATGTCATTTTGTTTGGAAAAGATCAATGAATAAGAGTTCATTATTATTATTATTTTAGCTTTGGAACTGAAGAGTTTAAATGTGACAAATTACCACAAAATTGATTAAAAAAAAAAAAAAAAACGATTTTTTTAAATATATTAAAAAAAAGCCTGTATTTTATTATGAATATTTGAATCCTCAGTTTTACCCATATGGCAATTATGATTCAGCAACGCTGGGCACGGGTATTGTTCTTAAACAATAAGAAAACCATTCGTCAGATTTCCCCTACCACGCAGGAAGAAGATTAGAGGAAGAAAGATTAATCGTTCTTTTAAATAGTAGGTTTGCCTAGAGAGGACCTATTTCAACAGCCATTTTGATGCCTGGATGGTTTTTAAAACTTTCCTGCAAATTTTAAAATGTTTATGCTTTCGGTTTGTCTGGCCGTCTGTCCGCGCTCTAACTCCAGTAAATATACTCGGATTGCCATGAAATTTTAGGAAATTATTTATGTCTAACCTAAAACGATTCCTTTTGAAAATGAAGTTTCTAGCATGATTACTTTATTTAGATTGACAGTCCAAAAGTTAAAACACACTATTTAAAAAAAAAAAAAAAAAAAAAAAAACATATATTTTTAGCTTATAAGGCAGCTAAGCTTTTTCAGTAACTGCCTTAATTTTTCATTGAAACTTATTAACTTTTATTGCTGTAACATCTCATAGATTTTTGAGATAATAGTTTCTCACCATAAGTTTATTTTTCACTATTATTTTCCTAAGGGTTTACGCATCATGTTGATTCTAAAAGATAGTGACGTTCATTCGGTAGGAGAAAATAGGGGTATTTTTCTGTAATCAAAGTGAAAGATATTATAGTATTGGAAGCATTGCAACTTAAGCTGTCAAGAATTTTTTCGACATTAAGAATTTTTTACAATGAAATATGAAAATAGCCAATTGCTGGATATTTATTTAGTTTAGTCTTCTGCAAATACCCCCTTTTTGACTATCACAGTATCCAATCCAACAGGCCAAAAAGGTTAATTTTTTCTTCTCTGAAAAATTTCCTTGAAATCAATAATTTATAGTGTTTATTTAAAAAGTTCTTGGAGGAAAAAATCCAATAAAAAAAAAAAAAAAAAGCGTATGTAGTGTTTTTTTTTTTTTTTTTAATTGCTGCAATCAAACAATTTTGGAAAGTTTTTACGGAAATTACTATACGCGAAATAATAATTATATTATTATATAATAATTATTAATATATTGCTTTAATTAAAATATCATTAATATATTTCTTTATTTCATTGTAATGGACTTGTCCTTGTTTCAATAAAACAAATAGCTCCGTCCTGAATCATATTTCCCTTCTAAATTTACTACAGGAAAGAAAAATTTTTAGGCACAAATTGAAAAGTGTGTTATTCAAGATGTTACTTTAAACAGTTCCAGGAAATCTTTAAAAAATATATTCATTGAGTTAGAATTTTAATTTCTTTCCCTCGTCTGTGGTGGTTAAAAATATAATTTGCAATCAAAATCACATCCTAAAATTTCTCATAAATTTTTTATAAAAATTTAAATGATTATTATTATTATTTTAAGTGGGGTAGTTTAAAATTGAACTCTAAACAATATTTGTCGAATTTCAAAACTTTTTCATTTATTTAATGAAAAATATAGTTTACAGGACTTTTTTAATATTAATTTTTAAAATATAAATTTTAAAAGGAAGTAACTTATTTTAAAAAAATCATATATTCAAAATATTTTTTTTTATTTCCCGAAACATAACTATTGTAAATTAGTCAAAAATACATGTTCTAAGATTGTGCTCTATTATTATTATTATTATTATTATTATTATTATTATTATTATTATTATTTCTAACTTATACTAATTTGATGCTGATAAATACTTATGAATACAAATCCCATTTGTATTCATATTTTATTTTTTACTTCCATGTTTAATGTACTATAATTTATTAAATTAAATGGTATTCTATTCTTCCTTCAATTTTTAGCTAATCCTTTCATAGAAAATTGTATAATTTGAAATTTAATGCATTTAACTCCAGAACTGTGTGGGCTTTTGTTTACCGCTGTAAGATTCATTTGCATTATGTTATGGCGTTCATTTTTAAAAACACTTTGCGATAGTCTTGTGCATATTTACGGTCACGTGAATGATGACGCCCTTCATTCACCCTGCGCCCTGCCAAGAGCTGAGGTGCGCCCTTGCTTACTAAAACTCTGGAAAGGTAAAGTCTCGAAATCCTTCCCTATTTCTGTCTTTTTTGTCCAAAATTGAACATAAGCTATCCTGACCGAGATTTTCCGCTCATTGATTTTATGAATTAGTTCGGAACACATTTGCGCAGAATTTTTTAAGTTATCATGATCATCAAAGAATTATATAAATAAATAGATAGATGTATAAAATGTTAAACTGGGGATAGTTTTGGGTTCTAAGGGTCATTGGAATACAATAACTAGCAACGTTAAAAAGCAACAAATATTGTATATAAACAACCGACCGGTTTCGGTAGCATACAGCGTACCGTCGTCAATTGACACTAACAGCACAGTCAGCGCTGACGAGGGTACGCTATATGCGTACCGTCCGATAAAGGTCTGCACGGGCCGGAATTTCCAGGCCCGGGCCCGGCCCGTTTATATTTTTCCTTTCTAGGAGCGGCCTGTTCTGGCCCGTCACAATTTTTACTATTTCTAAAAAAATTCAGATTTTTTTCATGTAATTACGATTTTTTTAAGAATACTGAGTATATATCTATGGAATGATGTTATCGTATATTTTGCATGAAATATACATTAGAAACATTAATGATTACTTAGATTCTTAGACTTTCAACGTTCAATTAAAGATTAATTAAGAAATTAATATGGTTTAGAATGAAAGAAAAAAAGAAAGTTAAAAACATTGCAATTTTTGTAGATGTACAATAAAAGTAGATTTATGAAAATATTTCTAGATCATTTTATTATAGATTCCAAATCTTAAGGCTCTACTTCCTGATACATTTTTTTTTAACTCATAAGATTAGCAAGTGTTTTTATTGAGAAACTATGTAATCGAATGGCGTTATCCATTTTTTGATAGTGGGGATAAAGTATAGGTGGGGAAAAATATTTTTTTTAAACCTCCTTAAAGAAAAATTATAGTAATAATATACTTATAAAAAATATTACAGAAAATTACTGAATTATTATTGAATTTATTTTTCAAGTATGAATTTTTAATACTAATAGAGCGAAGTGTTATATATGCGCATATATATACATAGATAGATAGATAGATAGATATAGATATATATGAATATTATTTATTTTATTTTTGGCAAATTAAACAAATTTATATTATTGCAGCATTTATTAAGTTAGAATTATTCTCTTCTGATATATCGATATCAAAGCACCAAATATTTACATATTTATAATTACACGTAGGTATGCATTATGACATATATATACATATGAAACACGCATGCTTAAACTAGAGTTCTGTACGGGCCGAAATTTCCAAGTCTCGGATTTGCTCGGTGTAAAACTCAAAAGTTTGGCCGGAGCCCCGCCCAGCCAACAAATTTTCCACTATTTGGAAAAAATTCAAATTTTTATCATACAAATAAGATTTTTTAAAGAATACTGTATGCATACTTATAGTATGATTTTACAGTATATTTTACACAAAATACACAATAGCAACATTAATGATTACTTAGATTCTTGAACCTTCAACATTTAAATAAAGATTTATTGAAAATTAATATGGTTAAGAATAAAAAAAAAAAAGAAAAAGAAACTTAAAAACATAGCCTTTGAAGCTATATAATAAAGAGTACATTTATAATAATATTTCTATATCATTTTATTAAAGATCATTTATCATATATCATTTTATCAAATCCAAAGAGCTACTTTCTGACGCATTTCTGAATTCATTTCTTTTCTGAAATGAATAAGATTAGCTGGTGTTTTTATTCAGAAACTATGTAATCGAACGGCGTTATCCTTTTTTGATACAAGCAATTTAAATATTGTCAAAGTTAGCATTTTGATTCGATATTTCGGAATCGTCAGCGTGGGAAGGGAGATGCAAACACGTGCAAGAATCTCTTATATCTCAACAAGTAAATACAAGTATCAGATTTACCAATTATCTCTTCAATAGCCAGGTTTTCGATTTTATATCTTTACACTTGAAAATTAGTCAGAAAATGTGTCAGACTTTCCCTTTGTTGAAAAGTGAATTTAAGAACCATGAAAAATCTATTTCCAAAGGTTGCGTTAACATAAGTTCCTACACACCTTGGGAGCAATTTAGTCTGGTTCCAGCACAGCTCGACAATATGTAAAAAAACAATGCAAGCCTCATCTCGGCCCAGCACGAGTAATCTTTAAAAATATTCAGCTCGAGTCAGACAAAGTAACTGACTTATGCCGATCTCTACAATGTACAAGTTATATTTCTGTATTGATGTTGTCAAACTAATATCGGCTCATGACGTACATTTATATTTATTCTCGTTAAAGCCATATTCAATGAAAATAGCTGATATTTTATCGTTTTGTTTAAGTCCTTATAACGGGCCGGTAGGCCCGTTAAATTTTTTTATCGGCCCGGCCCGTAAGAAATTTTAGAATTATTACGCCGGCCCGGGCCCGTGCAGACCTCTACAGTACGATACATTTAATAACGAATAATTTATGGATGATCCCACACTTGCTTTCAAAATGAATTAAAAACTCTTCGTTTTCAGGCATGAAAACGAATTCACGAATTTTTTAGAATTTTGGATTTTAATATCTCTGTGAAATTTTTAGATATGGAGATTTTTTTTTTTTTTTTAAATTTAGGAATGGATAAAGAATAATTTCCTAATTGGGAATTTTGCCATACGGGGGCCGTATAAAAAATTAATTTTCGTATTTTTTCAAAAGCCCCCCCCCCCCCATGGAGTTGCAACTTATCAAAAAATTCACCTTTTTTGATAATTTTTTGCTTCTGGAAGCATGAGTCTAGGGGCAATATTTAAGGAGATAGCCTACTGTTTCGATATTTATGACTCACCCTGTATATACTGTAATTAGATATTTAAAATTTCCTTAATTTTTTAAATGTTGAACAGAAAACTTGTTTTTATTTTCCTGTTTTCTTTCTGGAAAAAATAAATTAAAATTAAATGATTATGGGTGAAAACGAAAATTATTAAGAAGGTTAATTAAGAAGGTAGATTTTGTATAGAATGCTACCTATTGCGATCGTTCTTATGTTACAAATTCTGCATTTTTTTTTTCTTTTTGCAAATCTACACCGATTATGACCCCTAGACCCCAAAACTTCAATCAGTAGAAAACTTCATTAATCTATCTATCTATATGTATGTATGCATATAAATATAGAGAGAGGGTGAGTCGTAATCAGCAAAACAGGCTAGCTCCTTTAATATCGCCTCTAGGCACTTACTTCCAGTAACAAAGTTTCATAAAAAAGGCGGCAAAATGTGATGACATTAATTGCAGCTCCATTTTGGGGGGGGGGGGGGTGTCTATTTGAATTTAAATTATTATACGGCTCCGTAAGACAAAATTTCCGTATTATAGGAAATTATTCCTTATACGTTCCTGAATTGATCAAAAAAATTTTGATCTTTATAGCTAAATGTCTAACAGAGATATTCAAATCCAAAGTTGCTGTGACTTACAAGAACTGAAGAATATTTCAAAATATGCTGCCAAAGTGGGCGTTTTGAACAGAATTTCTGGAAGCGATCATGATTGAAGAATATAGAATGTATTCAAATAACAAATTGCCTAGTTTCTAACTCATTTTTATTTCGAATTTGTTCTCAAATGCGTATTGGTTGATGGTTGGATAAATTCAGAATATATTTCAAAATATGCTGTCAAAGTGAGGATTTTGAGCCGAATTACGCATAAGATGATTCTAATAAAACCAGCTCTGACAAAAAATAAATAAAATAAAATAAAATAAAATAAAATAAAACAAAAGAAAAATTCTTTAAAAGCGGCCAAATAAACTTGTTAAAACTCGGTTTACCTCTATCATATTTTATTTTTTATTATTGAAATGAGCACTTAACTTCAAAATCAATCTGCGCCTGTAGGCCAAGCTGGCAGGAATTTTTAAAAATTTGGTATGCTAGTTTCTTTTAAGGACGAAATCTTTTAGTCTCGAATCCAAACAGATTCGTTTACTAATGCTAAATGAGAAAAATGTGCAAAAGTATCTCGGTTACATTTCAATATTTTTATATAATTTTGCAATGGATAGCAAAAATTGGCCTGTACAAGACATTTTTTTACTTCTTCAATTTCGATTGTTTTTTTTTTTTTTTTTTTTTTTTTTTTTTTTTTTGAGAATGCTTTAATATTTGAAACTGGTTTCGAAAATCAAAGTATGCTCATTCAAATAAAATATCATTTAAGTAAATTAAAGTATACTCATTAAAAACATCTGTAAACAAAAACAAAAAAGTAAAAACGTCCTTTGTACAGATCGATCTCATCTATCCAGTGAAAAAAAAAGTTAAACATCGAAATGTAACCCAGATATCTTTATAAATTTATTTTATAGGATTAGCATTAGCGAATGGGTCTTTTCGCTTGACTGAAGTAGCCTCTTAATGGCTTTTGGAAGGCGTAAAATCGTTTGGTAATCTTCGACAGAGGAATAATATGAAAATAATTCTTTGAAAATGCAATAAAAGATGACTGTATAACAATACTTGTGAATTAACTCGCAGGGACTAGTTTATGGTTTTAATCATTTTTACCTTCTACCCATATATTCCATTTTTTCAATATGTCTGTTAAATTGTATTTCTAGAAACTTTTCAAATTATCGGCACCTTATATTTATGATATATTAAAATATGGAGCATTTAGTTAACAGATACCCACATCCTCTCTCTGCCATATATATATATGTGTGTGTGTGTTACTTGTGATTTGCAATGGCTCCATTATATTTAGTATGTTTTAAAATTTACGGAGTTTTAATTAAAAAGAAACACAATGCATTTATTAACGCTAAATAGAGAGAAACACTACAGTCACATTTTGTTTTCTTGAAGAGCTGTTTAAAATTCTATAATTCCACCAGGGTACAAAATGGATGCCCGTTACATACTCCTTACAAATTCACGCCAATGCGCTAATCCGGTTTAATCCAAAGGTGACAGCTACTTCGCACCCCGTCTGACAGTCCGGCACTCCCCTATCGACACTCCCCCCGTGCAGTATGATGCGTCCCGTGTATAACACGTCACGTTATAACGTGTGTCACGTTATAACGTGAGAGATTGTAAATTTTGTTAATACAGCCAGCGCTGTTCCCAACACGAATGATAATTTTAAATGGCTTTCTCACCATTTTCATATTTTCTTCACTTTTATGTTTTAAAAATGCTGAGGCTTTTTTTGTATTTGAAAAATTTGTATTTAAAAAAAAATATGTTTTCAAAATTTATTTTTAATTGAACATTGAAACTACCATTTGAACTATATTTTTAAAAATAAACAAAATTGTTGAAAAGGTAAAATGTCCCCTTACACAGGGAATTACCCAAATCAATAATTGTGTTTTTTGTAATTTTAACCTCCTTAGTCCTGAATATTACGTGAGGATACAAAAATTAATTTAAAATTATTATAAAACATCTCTAAATATGCATCAGGTTATAAATCGATGCTAATGATATGCACGCATTTATTTAAAATGTCTCGATTTTTTTAAAAACAATTCTAGAAAATTTTAATTTTTAGGAAAGTGGCTAGATGGTTCTAGCCACCTAAGTTTAATTCCAAAACTGGCAAATGGCACCAAGAGGTTTTTTTGGTGTCTCCACTACTTCTTTAGTGTCTCCTGCAGGCGACATCAGGACCTGATTAGATTAAATGTATGAAAACACATTTCTTAGGTCTAATACAAGGATTTAACGATGCCATCCTTTTTTTATTTATACTTTATGCTATGATTATTTCAAAAATTCTGAATAACTATTGCAAAAATTGTATACAGTTATAGTATAATATACAATTTTATCTTTTAAAAAACATACTACTTGGGTCATTACGTGGTAACTTACTTTATCTTTAGAATAATCTACTTTAATAATACTAGTAATATGACACATTAAAAATATTCAAAATGTAAAGTTAATGTGATTTTTTAACAATACTTATCCAAAGCTTAATTTGGATAAAAATAACACAAATTTAGTGCTATTTCTTGAAATCTAGGTATTGTAATGGAAACTGAAATTACTGAAAAAGAAACGTATTTAATCATGATAAATATAATTGCCAGTGTTAAAAAAAATAGCACTAAATTCAAGTAATTTTCATATAAATTGATCTTTGGATATGTTTTATTAACTAATCGCCAATTTAACATTTTGAATATTTTTTGATGTTATGTCACTAACATTACTGCAAGAAATTGTTCTAAATCTAACGCAAGTTACACTTGAATGAACTAATTTTCTTTTTTATGTATCAGAGTATTTTTTAATCCACTGTATTGCAGGTATACAACATACCATAAGTCAATAGTACTTACGCAGTAAGTTCTAAAACGCGGTTTTATTTGTTGTTCCTATTTCCTAACACACCAGTTCATACAAATTGGTCATTCCAATTTTCAACAGATGATGGTATTGAACTTATTTCTCATACCGAAAGTTTGTTTATCATTTGAAAGGCCTCAGGTCGATATTCCAAAAATTAACTTAGTAAATTTTCCCAAATTAAACAAAAACTGCAGAAGTCCGAAAGTAGATTTTTTATAACGGTAATTTTGTATATTTTAAATTTTTTTATGAGAAGTATCTCAATTACTGTTTGTTGCATATGGGAAAAAAGTACTATTTAGTCAATAATTATTTTAGTTTTACATTCTAATTTTTTAAATTATTTTTTACATGCGTAAAATGATGTACATTATATGGCCAAAGATGACCGGCCACTTGCGATTTTAGACATTTTGTTAAATATATAGAAAAATACATGAGGAATTATCCTGAAACTCTAAGCGTGTAAATATAATAATACATGTCATACGCATCCGTGAAGATTTCTTCCCGAAACTTTGTAGGGGACCGTCAGCAAATTGAAAAAGAGCGAATAACTTTTGGATAACCCTGCCAAAACTAATGTTTTAAAGGCGCTATAACTAGATTATGATTAAGTGGCTTATTGTAATATACTGTATTCATTGTTAGGTGGATAGCATGTATATTCGTGGAGAAATTAAGGTTTTTATAACAACAGGTCCCAAAATTTTCCAAGTTTTTGGTTATAATTTGCAGAATTCTTAATATAAAAAAATGTCCTTTTCTGAAAATACGACAGATAACATTGTACACAATACCCTGTCATCAGAATTAAAAAATAATAAAAATTGTATGAAAAATGAGCAGGTTTACTAAATAATTATTCATTGCGCATGCGTCAATGATATCAAAATTCCATTTGCATATTGCGTTAGCTAAATGTATAGAGCAACTTCTGTAAATATTTCAAAAACATAGCTTGAAAATTCTGAAAGTGATCGTTTATAGAATCAGATCAAAATCCGTTATTCCCAAAGTTAGGCAAAAAAGATGAGGGGTTGTATCCATCTATCCAGTAGAATACACAATATGGCGAGTACTACTTTATTGGATAAAACCATTCGACATAGATTCATTAGTTCATTATTGAAATATATAAATTATAACATTATTTACACAATTTTACAGTCCATGTAGGCTACAAGTTAATTTTATCATCTTTATTACCAATCTTTATCAACTAAAAGATAAAATAAAACTTTAAAATCTTACTTCTTTTATAAATTGTATGTTTGTTACAATATTAAGACAGTCTATTTCACTTCTTTACTTAAAGTTGTTAAATTTTTAACGAGACTTACAAAAGAGACGTTGAAAATGAAAAGAACTTCAACTTTCCGTTTAAGACAGAAAAAGTACAGTCCTTTCTTCTAGAAAAACATCTTTAAGAAAGAGTTCTTTTTTTGCTTGTTGTTTACCGCGTTAGAATAAAACGGATGGCTTGCTGAACTGAAATTAAATCTTTTTAGTCTGATAATTTTTGATTTATTCGCGAAAAACGTTCTTATTTATGAATTGTGTGTTTGTTGCAACATTAATGAAGCCTCATTTTTCATTTGTTCGTGGAAATCATTATTAGCAATTAACGTAAAATAAAACTTTAAAATGTTACTTCTTTATAAATTATGTGTTTGTTGCAATACTAAGATAGTCTGTTTTACTATTGCACTGAAAACTGTTAAATTTTCAACAAGACTACAAAAGAAACAATGGAAAATTAACGAATAAAACAGAACTTTATCTTCCAGTTCTTTCTTCCAGAAAATATTTTCCCTTCCAAAGAATAAGTAACAAACATTTTTAAGAAAGAACCCTTTTTGTTCATTTGTATGTTTATCGCTTTAGAGTAAAAACACGGCTCGCTGAACTTGCCTATTGAATCAACGTAGAAGATGGGGAATCAAAGCTCTTCAAAGAACAAGGTTATATTAAGCTATATTTAAGAACAAGCAAAATAACACTTCTTTTTGTCTAGTGATAGTTTTTGATTTTTCGGGAAAATCGCTATCAATTGCCAGCATGAAGTCAAATTTTATAAATTTATTTTTGTTGCAATACTAAGGCAGTCTGTTTCATGTCTTCGCTTAAAGTTGTTCTATTTTTAACGAGATTAACTAAAAAAATATTGAAATGTCAGCGAAGATTTAAAAAAAAAAAAAGAACTTCAACTTCCATTTAAAATAAAAAAATACACTTCTTTTCTTGAAAAATACATCTTACAATTCTTTCCTTGTAAAAAATAAATGACAAGCATTTTTAAGAAAGAATCCAATTGTGTTTGCTTGTTGTTTTCCGCGTCAAAGTAAGCACCTAACTTACTTAACTGAAATTAACCTGTCGATTGAATCAACGTATAAAATGAGAAATAAAATCCTTTCAGCGAACAAAATTTATATTAAGCTCTATTTAAGAACAAACGAACTAACAAAAATAAACCAAAAGGATTCTTTCCTTTAAAAATGTTTGCTTCTTATTCTAGAAATTTTTCTGAAAGATTACTTCTTTAAAATCGCTACCCCCTTCTTTACTAATGTATTTGATTGTTGCAAGTCTAACTTCTTAATATTTTACTATTTTACTTCTCCATTTTAAAGTTGTGAAATTTTCAACGAGACTTGCAACAGAAACATTGAAAAGTCACCGAAGGGGGGGGGGGGGGACTTCCGTTTTAAAAAGAAAGGCATAATTCTTTCTTCCAGAAAATATTTTCCTTTTTAAAGAATAAGAAGCAAACATTTTTAAGAAAGAATCCTTTTGCGTTTATTTTTTTGTTTGCCACTTTAGAATAAACACATTACTCACCGAACTGAAATTAACTTGTCGATTGAAGATGAGAACTCAAAGCAGTTCAAGGAACAAAATTATGAATCTCTATTCATGAACAACCAAAAGAATGCGTCTTTTCAGTCTGATAATTTTTGATTTATTCGAGAAAATCGCCATCAACTGCTAGAACAAAGTAAAATTTGAGAATGTTTCTTTATAAATTGCATGTTTGTTGCAGTACTAACAAGGTGAGAGTCTGAGGTTGGGGTCTCCGAATGAGGTGAAAACTTGTATATAGATACAGTATAGTTAGTATATAAATATAGGACAGCCATAAGGCGCAACACGCACGGGGTCTCGAGAAAAAAAGTCGCTGCAAACAGACGGACATATTGCTATCAGTAGCGGAATCTTTTATTGTGGCGACGCGCTGTTTTCGATCCTTGATGACTTTTAGTGGAAGGTGATTAAGAGGATCCTCGAAGGGGATTGATGCCCTGCAAAACAGGAACCTTTCCCTCAAGTAAGGTTGAGCTTTTTATCTTCTAATCCGTTGTAGATTTCCCTTCATTCTAATATGAATAAACCGCAGAAGGATCCTAAACAAAGGACTTCCTCGATTTCGAAGGCTAGCAAAAGAAGCGTGTGCCCGGAGCCTTACCCGGGCTATAATTGCTTAAATTTCTTTCTTTAAAAAGTGGCTCACTAGTATGGTCGTTAGTATACGGGATTTGAGATTTTCCCCTATCAGTTCAAATCCCGCTCGGTCCTTTGTTTCGGAAAGAAAATTTTCATCAATTATCTTTGAACCTCAATCGAAAAAATTTGCATAAAATTGAAATTCATGAAAAATATAAATTAAATGCATGTTTTGTAGCATATAAAAACATGTTTAAGCATGAAATCTTGTATATTTAAATATTTACTGCATACAAAAAAAAAGTCAATTTATATGTCTATAGACCAGGAATTTGTAGTTGTTACTTATAATTATTTTAGTTATTTCAATGTATAATCTATTATTTGTCACAGGGGAAAAAAAGTGATATTAATATTTCATGATACAAACATTTCATGATTTTGTAAAAATATTGCTTTGAATTTTTGATTTTTTTTAAATTTGATTCTTGATTTTGTTATTGCCTATTTAATAACTATTTTCAACAATTCAATATATTTTTATAACTTGTTTTTAAGCGCTTTGACAGTTATTTTAATTGTAAAAATCCTAGATTTAGAAAATTCAAACTGAACCACTTACCAGAGAAGTAAATGAAAATGATTATGAACTGTAGCGTAAACTTTGTGATTTATTTTCTTTAGCCCCCCCCCCCCCCCCTCCTGAGTATTGCAGCTTATGGATGTCATATATTTACATACTAACTATTCTGTATCGATGCATAAACGTTCACCATATTCGTAACAACAATCTTGGATCCTCTACTTGTAAGGGATGTTTCAGCTCTATTTAAGAACAAACTACACTTTTTTTTCAGTTTGATGATAATTTTTGATTTATTTGGCAAAATTTTTATTAACTACTAGCATAAAGTAAAATTTGAAAAACGTTACTTCTTTATAAATTCTGTTTTTGTTGCAATACTAAGGCTGTCTGTTTCATTTCTTCATTTAAAGTTGTTAAATTTTTAACAAGACTTACAAAAGAGATTTGAAAAATCAACAAAGATTAGAAAAAATGAACTTCAACTTCGATTTAAGATAGAAGAATACAGGTTTTTGCTCCAAAAATATTTTTCCTTGTAAAGAATAAGTGAAAAACCTTTTTAAGAAAGAATCCTTTTGTGTTTACTTATTTGTTTACAGCTTTAGAGTAAACACACGGTTCACTGAACAAAAATTAACTTGTCGATTGAATCAGTGTAGAAGATGAGGAATCAAAGCCCGCAAATGAACAAAATTATATTAATCTTTATTAAAGAACAAATAAAATAATACATCTTTTCAATCTGACGATAATTTTTGATTTATTCGACAAAATCGTTATAAACTGCTACCATAAAGTAAAATTTTAAAGTGTTACTTCTTTATAAGTTCTTTTTTTGTTGCAATAATAAGGCAGTTTGTTTAATGTCTTCACTTAAAGTTCTTAAATTTCCAACGATACTTACTAAAAAAGCATTGAAAAGTCAGCAAAGATTTAAAAAAAAGAACTTCAACTTTCATTTAAGATTGAAAAATACAATTCTTTTTTTCCAGAAAAATATTTTACCTTGCAAAAGAATAAGTGGGAACGTTTTTAGGAAGAATCCTTGGTACTACTCTGTTATCCCGTCGACCAATTTCGCCAAATTATACAAATCGCCAAACTAATAGCCAAACTATACATATTGACATAATTTTTATTTTAAATAACAAAAAAAAAAAAAAAAAAAAAAAAAAAAAAAGTGGAATATTGATAAAAATAGAAATAAAAAGTCGAAATAAAAATCACTTGATGACGTTTTAAACACATGAATCGTATTTAATGTCATTGAATGTGACGTTCACGATCATCCATTTTTGGCATTTAATCTTATAGCTTGGCGATAATTTTTTGGTCGACGGGATAACCTAGTAGTACCGAATCCTTTTGTGTTTACTTATTTGTTTTACCGATTTAGAGTAAACACGTGGTTCTTTGAACTGAAATTATTTTTTCGATTGAATCATACTAGAAGTTGAGGAATCAAAGCCCTTTAATGATCAGAATTATATCAAGCTTTATTTAAGAACAAATAAAATTCTTTTCAATCTGATGATATTTTTTGATTTATTCGACAAAATCGTTATAAACTGCTAGCATAAACTCAAATTTTAAAGTGTTACTTATTTATAAGTTGTTTGTTTGTTGCAATACCAAAGCAGTCTGTTTCATTTCTTCACTTAAATCTCTTAAATTTTTAACGATACTTACAAAAGAAGTATTGAAACGTCAACGAAGATTAGAAAAATGAACTTCAACTTCCATTTAAGATAGAAAAGTACAGTTCTTTTTTCCAGAAAAAAACATTTTCCCTTGTAAAAATAAATGGCAAACCTTTTTAAAAAAGAATCCTTTTGTGATTTTTTATTTATTTTTTACCGCTTTAGAGTAAACACGCGGTTCACTGAACTGAAATTAACTTGTCGATTGAATCATGTAGAAAATGAGGAATCAAATCCCTTCAATGAACAAAGTTATATTAAGCTTTATGTAAGAACAAACAAAAGAACACACCTTTTCAACCTGATTGTAATTTTTGATTTATTCCGAGAAAATCGTTCTTCATTATGAATTGCATGTTAGTTGCAATATTAAGGCAGTCTTATTTCTCCACTTAAAGTTGTTAAATTTTCAAATAGTTTTAGAAAAGAAACATTGAAAATTAGCGAAGATAAAAAAAAAAATCCAACCTCCATTTAAGATAAGAAATATTCTTTCGTCCAGAAAAATATCTTCCCTTCTAAAGAAGAAACATGTAGGTTTTAGGTTTCTCATTTGCTTTTTTTAATTTGTTTGTCACTATCACGTGACTGTCTAAGGCTATTTTCCCTTCATAGAGCCAGAAATCTTCAAAATTTTTCAAACTACTTCTTAAGGAAAATCCTTTTTCTAGGCCAGACGATGTAAATGCGAGGGACATAAGTTGGGGTACTATTCTATTGCAAATCTCATGCATTTTTTAAAGAATATGATATAATTATGGTATGCTTGTTTTTGCATACTGTTGCTCAGGCTGTAACAGTTAAAAAAGGCTATGGTTGCATCACTATGATATGTTGTGATATTTTTGTATGTTGTTGAGGGGGGAATAGCACTGCTCTTTCACACTAAACAAAGAAGACCAGAAATGAAAGAAAATTCGAGGAAATCTCAAAGAAAAGTCAGCTTAGGGAGCCAGTCTTAAGGAGCCACTCCGCGCCAGCGCGTGACGTGGGGTGATGTCCAATAGTCAGTCACGCGCTGGCGCGAGAAAATCTTTCACTGATTCTTTGTTATAAAAAGTAAATCAGCTTCTGGGAAAAACCCACTTCTACAGTGCGGCATTAACTATCATCACATCTTCACGTAAGCGGCAACGAACGTGTTAAATACATTTCTCTTATTCATTTGTTAATTGTCGGTTTTACATACACATTACACACGGACGCACACTTTCACTTGCTCGGCCACTCTCTCTTCTTAAATATTTTATTTTACCTTTAGATCTCAATTTAGTTATAAATAATATTTTGGTTATTTTTTCCACAAATAATGTTAACGTTTTTACTTTAGTATTCGACACTGTAAATATAATTATGTTACCGTTAAAGCGTACAATCCGTTATTTCATAAAACACCTAGTTATTTTATGAAATTACTAACCAAGCCCGTTAAAGTTTGTAAAATTACTGAATTTTACGATTTTACTAGTTATTTTATAAAATAACGATTGTCTAACCGTTAAAGTATTATATATCACACTCGAAAGCCGTTTCAACAGATTTCAGCTGGTTTTAGTTATAGCTTTGAATCATTTATGGCTATTTTGTAGTTAGTTTGTATGCTGCATTTTTTAGACGCCTTCTTCATTACTACTGTTATTAAGGGCGCATGTCTTGTCAATATGTGTAATGAACTTGCACAAATTTGTATTCTGTGTTATGTTAGCATTTTTTATTTGGGATTTTTCACAAATATTTTTGCAACCATTTATGTATTTATTTTCAACAATGAGTTCTACAGGAAATGAGAGATCAATCAATAAATAAGAAATATTTAATAAAAGAACGGTTGAAATAATTATAAATCTTTTCGCGGGGGATAGTGGCAGTATACATCTCACTTTAATTTAGTTTGTAAAATTCAACAATAACAACAGAAAATTTAATCGGAATTTTAAATTTATATTGTATGTGAAGAAAAAGATTTTATTTATTATGGAACAAATCTTTATGTTAAACTAGATGTTATTCAATCATTTGAAATTTTAGCAACTGAAGTATTTTATCCACGCTATTGTTAAAAAAGCTTTTCACGATTCTTTTATGGGATATTTTTATTGCCGCACTGGCATTCTGGTATTTGTTATTACTGTTTAATTGATACAAAAATATTATATTCAGTTTTTATACGTTATTTATCAAATCCTCTTTTAATAATTTGAAATAATATTTTTTGAATGACTTTATTTATTTATCATTAGTTAATTCATAAAAATCGGACCTGTTTTAGTGTCAAATTGTTTATTTTATACTTTAACGATTAGATAATCTTTATTCTATAAAATATCTAGTTAAATCATAGAATTCGATAATTTTACACACTTTAACGGACATGGTTAGTTATTTCATGAAATAACTAGATATTTTATGAAATAACTGAATTATACGCTTTAACGGTAACACATATAAACTAAAAACTTCTGTTTTTGTTTTCTAAATTTGGAGCAATAATTACTGCTATAAATCGATTACCCTTTAGTTGTCAACAATTAGCCCATTAGTAAAAGAATTTACGCAACTCTTTAAAACAATAATCTTTTATAATATGTACATCTCGTGCATTCCGAAATCAGTATTTTATTTTTATTTTTTTTTTCTAAAACTTGTTAACCTTTCAAAATAGATTTGTTAAAATAATAACAAAAAGTCGGTAAACAGAAAAAATAAAAAATACAAATTCAATTTAAGAGAGAAAATAGAATTCTTTCTTTCAGAAAAATCTCTTTCCGTTCCAACTAATAAGAGGGTATTTTTTTCGAAAGCACCTTTTCTATATTTATTTATTTGCTTGCTTTATCACATTAAACTCACGGCTCGCTGATTCGAAATTAACCTGTCGATTGAATCAACGTTTGAAGATTAGAAATGAAAATCCTCCAAAGAGTGAAGATATATAAACTTCCATTTCGGAACAAACAACAAAAGCCATCTTTTCAGTTTGAAGATGATTTTTGATTTGCACTATAAAAGAAATAAAGTGAAATGATGTGGACGATTTTTAGTAATTTATGGTGATTTATTTCTATTAGATTTGGGTTTTTTTTTTTTTTATTAAGATGCATTTTCTGTTAGATGTTGAGGTTTATAAATCTTGGTTTGATGTTTTTCATTGACTTACAGCAAAAATATTCTCGATTAGATGTTGAGGTTTATAAATCTTGGTTGTATATTTTTCATTGATTTACAACAAAACTGGGTTTGCAGTTCGATTGTCACTTAAATTTTAAATAGGTAGTTCGATATATTTGCTATGAATTAAACGGAAATGACGATGTGCAATTTGGAACATTAACTGCTATAAATCGATTAATTTTTAGTTGTCAACAATTAGCTCTTTTATAAAATAATTTAAGTAACTCTTTAAAACAATAATCTTTTATAATATGTAATATATCGTGCATTCTGAAGTCATTATTTTATATTTTTCTAAAACTTATTAACCTTTCCGTTAAAATATACTAAAATAATAACGAAAAGTCGGCAAAAAGAAAAATTGAAAGATACAAATTCTATTTAAGAGAAAAAACACGATTCTTTCTTTCTGAAAAGTCTTTTCCGTTCCAAGTAATAAGAGGGAATTTTTTTCGAATGCACCTTTTCTATATTTATTTATTTGCATGCTTTATCACATTAGAGTAAACACACGGCTCGCTGATTCGAAATTAACCTGTCGATTGAATCAACGTTTGAAGATTCGAAATAAAAATCCTCCGAGGAGTAAAGTTATACAAACCTCCATTTCGGAACAAACAACAAAAGCTATCTTTTCAGTTTGAGGATGATTTTTGATTTGTACTATAAAAGAAATAATGTGAAATGGTGTGGACGAGTTCTAGTAATTTATGGTGATTTATTTCTATTAGATTTGTTTTTGTGTTTTTTATTTGTTTATTTTTATTTTTTATTTATAAGATGCTGTTAGATGTTGAGGTTTATAAATCTTGGTTTGATATTTTTCATTGACTTACAGCAAAATTGGTTTTACAATTCGATTGTCACTTAACTTTTGAATATATAGTTCGATATATATTATGAATTAAATAGAAATGACAACGTGTATTATAAAGAAGAATTTGTTGACTATTAATCAGGAATTCAATTGCACTTGAATGGGGAAATAAAGTGGTAATCCACTAAGAATATTACGAAATAGTCTTACGAAAGACGTTATTGCAAACAAAAAACTGTATTTCACGCATTGCATAAAACACGACCTAATCTCCTCCAAGGAGCTAAGTTATACAAACCTTCTATTTCGGATCAAACAGCAAAAGCCATCTTTTCAGTTTAAGGATGATTTTTGATATGTTCTATAAAAAAAATAATGTGAAATGGGTGTGGACGAGTTCTAGTAATTTACGGTGATATATTTATATTAGATTTGGTTTTGTGTTCTTTTTTTTTATTATTATTAAGATGCATTTTCTGTTAGATGTTGAGGTTTATAAATCTTGGTTTGATATTTTTCATTGACTTGCAGCAAAATTGGTTTTACAATTCAATTGTCACTTAACTTTTGAATATATAGTTCGATATATATTATGAATTAAATGGAAATGACAACGTGTATTATAAAGAAGAATTTGTTGACTATTAATCAGGAATTCAAATGCATTTGAATGGGGAAATAATACAGAAATCCATTAAGAATTTCCAAAAATGAAGAGGTCATTGCAGACAAAAAGCTGTTTATTTCACACATTGCATAAAACATGACCTAATCTCCTCCAAAAGATTACAACATTTAGGAGATTATACAAACCTCTTTTCGGAACAAACAACAAAAGCCATTTTTTCAGTTTGAGGATGATTTTTGATTTGCACATAAAGGAAATAAAATGAAATGGTGTGGAGTGGACGAGTCCTAGTAATTTATGGTGTTTGATTTATATTATATTTAGTTTTGTGTTTATTTATTTATTTATTTATTTTTATTAAGATGTATATTCTATTCTATGTTGATGTTTATAAATTTTGGTTTGGTATTTTTCCTTGACTTACAACAAAAATGGTGTTACAATTTGATTGTCACTTAATTTTTGAATAGATAGTTCAATATATATGTTATGAATTAAATGGAAATGTCGACGTATATTATATGGAAGAATTTGTTGACTATTAATCTGGAATTCAATTGCCCTTACTTGGAAAAGTAATGAAGAAATCCACTAAGATTACTAAGAATTTTCGAAAATTAAGAGGTCATTGCAGATAAGTTGTTTATTTCACATATTGCATGAAACACGACCCAACCTCCTCCAAGGAGCAAAGTAATATAAACCTTCTATTTCGGAACAAACAACACAAGCTATCTTTCCAGTTTGCGGATGATACTTGATTTGAAATTTAAAGGAAATAAAATAAAATGGTATGGATAATGGTATGGAGTCCTAGTAATTTATGGTATTTTATTTCTATTACATTTGGTTTTGTGTTACTTTTTTTGTTAAGATATATTTTATATAAGGTTTTGAGGTAATCTTGGTTTGATATTTTTCATTGACTTACAGTAAAATTGGTTTTGCAGTTTGTCATTGTTTCACACTCTTATTTCACATACTGCATAAAACCCAATCGAAACGAGTTATAGAATCATAACTCGATTTTTCCACAGTAACGACTAATAGGCCGTGAGAGATGCGAGGAATAAAAACTGTGTTGTTAATTTCCGTCCTTCTATACTAACACATCGACATCGATATTAAACTTCAAGCAGCTACGAACAATCAAAAATACAAAACTGCAATCCGAACTCGTGCAAGCTTATTTAGGCTTGTCTAAGCGAAGAGTTTTCCACGCATTAACTTATTTCTGGACAAATCAGAAACCTTTGTCAACCTAAAGATTCAATCAGAGCGTTTTAATCTTTACCTTAGATCAGGGATGATTAATGTTGATGAAGGTTGAGTCCAGTTACATGAGAAATCTATGGTCTTTACTTACAAGAGGACGAAAATTGGAGTAAAGCGTAGTGCCGATGGAAAGAGCGCGAAATAAAAACTGTAGAATAAAATGAGAAATAAAAAGGAAAATAGTATAAAAGAACATTCGAAATGAATTGGTGTCTCATGGTTTTAGCACTGTGAAATGGAACAGATTTAAAAAGATTTTTATAAAGGCAAAAGGCTTTTTAGATTAGAATTGCGCTTAAGATAACTATTAAAATATGCGTTTTCAAAGTAAAGTAATTTAAATAGAAATAATAAATAACGTATTAAAATACGTATTTTAAAAGAAAATGAATTTAAATAGAAATAATAAGATTTATTAAGAGACAGGGTAATAGTGAACGGCAACCCAACCACTTTCTGACAAATTTTTTGATTCCATTTTCGTTCGCAGATGTTGAAATTCGCAAATTCTCCTATTGTGAAACCATGTAATCGAACTGTTCTTTTTTTTTTTTTTTTTTTTTTTTTTCGTTTTCTGGTGAAAGCAGATGTTTCAGAAAATGCCATCAAATTTTGCATTTAGTGTCGAATTTCCAGTCATGACAGGGCAAAAAATCGCCATCCTGTGAAATCAATTGTGTATAACTCAAGACTTAATTCATTTAACTGAAAAAGTAAAAAAAAACAAAAAAAAAAAAAGACTCCGATGAGGGATAGCTTTAATAATAATTTCTGCTAGTATGATGCTTTTAAGTTTAAAAATGAATCAAAATTTTGCGTTGTTGCGATGGTTTTAAAAATATTTTTTTAGAACTACCTTATCAGTCTGACATGTTTCATTCAGCACTTTATCTAATAGATTGTGAAGCGGCAGCACAAACAAGCACCTCATCGAGTTCAAGGATGAATTTCTAGAATTACTTAAATCTCGATTCGCATATTAACATTCAATCGGTCTGCCAAGTCATATCTTGATGAAGAACGCCTAAAAATCCGATTTTAGCGACTGATTCATAGGTTTACTAATTATGTTTCCCTGCTCCCAATCTTCCATGTTTTCATACCTGTCTGTGTATTAGAGCATAATGGCGAACGTACTAATCAACCGTTAAAATCAGGTTTTCAGGAGTTTTCCACCAAGATATGAATCGGCAAACCGATTGTATTTTAATTTGAGAATCCAGATTTAACTAATACTAGACTTTCATCCGTGAACTCGATGAAACGATTGCGTCTGTACTGCCGCCTCCCGATCTATAAGACATGTTCAAACTTGAAAAACTTTATTTTGAAACCGTGTATAAGGATAAAATATCTTGATTTAATGATTTTCATTTTTTATAATGCTTATTTGCTGAATAGTTGTGCGTGCCCTATAATTCTAGTATTCCCTCATAGAAATTTAGAGTATTTTCTTTCTTTATTTAAAGATTTGTCCACTCAGAAATTCAGTATGCATTTTAATAAGTATGTGCTGGATGATATCTCCAGATTTTTGTTTATAAATTTCCGTTGCTTAGCAACATTTTCAAGCACATGCAAGTCGTTTGCATGTAGTGTTTCTTTTCCCCGTCTCCTGTGTATTTATAATTTCTGTTATTAAAATTTTCAGAAGTCGCACCCTTTCAATCCAGGTATTTTCCAAGATATTCAGAACCTTTTGGATTTTAAATTATTAACATAATTGTTCAGTTGTACTGCCACATTCGCCGGAATGGGTAGATGTTTATATGTTAGGTATTTGCCTTTTCAAAAAAAGTTATTTGGATAATCTAAATATTTAGTTTTCATCTATGATAATCACATTTGGGTAAAATTGCAACGGAGACCTTTGTTCAGATATTTCAATACATTGTTTTATTAGGTGCGTTTGTAATTATATAAATACGTAGCACCTGTAATCTTCATCTGGTCTGTCCGTCTGTCTGCATATAACAGCACAAACCTACCCAACCAAATGGTTTGAAATTTAATATATAGAATCGTTGTCGTTGCAGAATTTTGTAAATTCAAATTTTTTAAAAATTGAATAAAAAATTAAAAAGATATTGATAAAAGTGTTCTTCGTTCTATTGAATCCTATCATATTGAATTAATTGTCATGATACGTCATGATAGGTAATGATCATAGGTTGTGATGGTGATCATGTATTTTTACTTTCTTCTATGAAATCATGATTGGCAAAAACACGTTGCCCGTATTGCATATGGTCGAATCAGGGAAGCAGTTAACACGTTCGCTGCCGCTTACATGAAGATGTGATGATAGTTAATGCCGCACTGTAGAAGTGGGTTTTTCCCAGAAGCCGATTTAATTTTTATAACAAAGAAGCAGTGAAAGATTTTCCCGCCCCAGCGCGTGACTGGTTATTGAATATCACCCCACATCACGCACTGGCGTGTGAGTGGCCCCTTAACGTTGGCGCCATATCACGCGCTTTCGCGTGAGCGGCAGCGAACGTGTTAAATCTTTTCATTGCACTTTTAATAAAACACTTACCTAAAAACTAGGTTATCGTGTAAAAAAAAAAAAATCTATTATAAGAATCCTTTTTCATTTCTGTGAAAAGGTTTAAATTGTTACGCGTTAATGGAAAATGGATTCAATAAAAGAGATGCGCCCTTCAAGTACTGAAGAGACATAAAAAGGCAATAAAAGAATCTTTATACGTTATTGCTCAAGGTGTTGTTATCGCGTCGATATAACGAGATTGCGAAATTACTAATGTAATGCTGTGTATTTTATTTGGAGAGTTTCGCTAAATGCATGACTTTAGTACTTAGTATTAGTATATATTTTTTAGTATATACTAATACTATTACTAATAATAATAATAATAATAATACTTATAATATATTTTTAGTATATACTAATATATATTTAGTATTTTTAGTATATATTTATAATTTGATAACTGTAATGGAGAGATGTATAGAACGGAAACTAATCGTTTATTTATGTGATTATTTGTTTTGATAAATTAATGGAATGTCATTTAATTCTGTTTTTTGGTCTACTATATGTTTTCCTCGAAAAAGTTCACTAGTATAATTTTTAGGCGCGTTTTTAATTATATAAATGCGTAGCACCTTAAGTCATCCATCTGGTTCATGGATCTATTAAGAACAAGTGGATAAGTGTGATCGCAGATAGCACAGAGGGTTTCGTTTAATATTTCTTTCAAAACAACTTATATTTAATTAATAAATCCAAATTGTTAATTTATCATTATCACGATGGTAGCACCAATAAATTTAATTTTCAAATAATTATAAAAGGACGGCCCAAATAATGTTTCCTTTCAGACAACAAATTTTCACGCGAATTTTAAAAAGAGAAAGAACAATGTAGATTTAAACGATACATTTAAAATGCGTTTACTAAAAAAAAAAAAAAAAAAAAAAAAAAAAAAAAAAATACCGTGGTTTATAAAATACTAAGGGGCAAAGACTGTGTGTATTTCGATCTTTAAGACCTTAGCGACTAAAACTTTTTACGAAATTTTTAATCTTTTGTCACTGGTTTTTAAAAACATAAATTTGTGCCTTATTAACCCTTTAAGCATCTTAACCGAGTTTTTCCATCACGTAACTTTTTGAATCAATGGCTGATTTAACACAAAATCGATATTAAATCTAATTTTTTGAAGTGAAAGAGATAAAAGGATGTAGGGTTAAATAAATATTCTCCAGCCAATAGCAATCATAGTTACTATTTTATGGATAGTTAAACATAAATGCAAAATTTTGCAAGACGCTTAAAGGGTTGAATCGAGAAAATACTCCAATTAAATAAGCCAAATTTACAGTAAACTTTTACTGATGGGGATAAACAAGGATTCTTAAGCCTTTTCACGGCACGTATACTTGTCGCTTATTTTTAGGTGTTTAAGTGATCTCGTTTAGTCAAACATGTAAACAGCCAGTAGATGCTTAACAGCAGACTTCGAGTAATCGTAATCGATTATAATCGATTACAAAAACCGTGTAATTGCCCTGTAATCGTAATCATAGATTTTGGTTTTCGACATAATCGCAATATAATCATAATCAAGAGATTTCATCTCGATTATAATCATAATCTAATCATAATCGGACCTTAAGTAATTGCAATGTAATCGTAATCTCACATAAATATACGATTACGCTCTAAGATTACGTCTTTTTTCCCCCTTCTTTTCTCTTCCAAATGAAAATATACTTGGTTTGCTAAACATTGTACCAGAAAAGGAAGAGTGCGGTTCAGGATTTTAACTCATCAAACTGCCCCTAAAGTAGGAGGGTGAAGGTCAAAGATCATGAGGGACAGAGATAGCCTTTAATGGGCTAAAAGTGAAACAGAATGTATACCGCACACTGTAATGGGATACAGAAATAGTATTTGACTTGAGTTTGTCAAAGATATGGGAATTAAGAAAATAAAACAACATGTGGTCAATTCAGAGGTATGGGTCATTTGAGTGGAAGTAGTGAAGATAAAAAGTAAAGTAAGAAAATTATTTTATTTATGGTTTTACTTCCGACACTTGTATTGAACATTATATTCTGCCCTTCCCACTCCCCTTAAATTCTGTCCTGCCAGAAGACAAAGTGCTTTTTTTTTTCATTTGACTTTCTTGTACAGAGGCGTAGCCAGAGGGGACCGGGGGCTCCCTGCTCTTCATACCATTAAAATCAAAAAGTTGTTTCCGCCTTGAGTTATAGCTGGTAATTCTAATAGCTGGAAATTCTCTGATTAAATAAGGGATAGAAAGCTTTATAAAATTAGTGGTACCCAATGCATCTGGATTCCACTCCCCACTCGCATCTGTCTACGACGCTGTTCATGTAATTGAAATTTATTTTAAAATTTATTAAATTTGAAAATGCGGAATATCAGTATAATTTTTTAGTTTATATTTCTTCATTTCTTACGGAGGTAAGCAATATCTATATAATAAAGGCCAAACGTATCTGTGCGTAACGCATACGTCATGTTTTGAATGGCAACACTTTCCGATGAAATTTCGGTTTTGCAATTTTCGCTATTGTAAATTTTTAAACTTCTAGACATTGCACGTTTTCAATCTTTATACCATCGTTTAGAGAAAAAAATGCACTTTTAAATGCCGTTTGTTAGAAAACTGTATCTCAATTTGTTTTTGAGATATTAATTTTTTTGTAGTTTTTGGTTCAATTTCTCTAATGATGGCAACTTGAGTATCTCATTTATGTGAGAAAAAGAGAAAAAATAGCCATAAAGTAAAAAAGAAAAAAAAATAGAGATGCAGTTTAGTGGCTGGAGGTGACGCCAAAAATGTAACGCTAAAATTCGCTGCATTGCTGCATCAAATACAACGACGTGCTGTCACAAAAAAGAAAAACTTTTAGCGATGCAATTTTAATTCGTAATACAATGAAATGCTATTTTATAATGCTAAAATATATTCAGATCTTTATCATTTAGAGAAAAAATGATGTTAAAAAATTCGGTTTCTGTTCCATGTGATTGTTTTGTTTGGGTCGAATGGGAGACTTATATTGGAAGAATAACGCCCATCAAACCGTTTTAATCGCATACTGCACCTCCATCTATCTCTTTTCTCCATGGAAAATAACAGATCACTGTATATTTTAGTTGTCATTTTTTCATAGCAACTGAAAAAAATAGTAATTAAAAACCTGTTATGTCAATATATCGTTGGCTATAAAACCCGGTGAATGTTGTTGGTTTTATTTCGTTTTTATCTATGAATTTAGTGACTTTTAGTTCGTTGTAAACTTACTTTACAAAAGATGCATCATTTAACCTTTACAAAAATGTATTTTAAAGAATATCTGGGTGTCATATTTTCTTAGTTGTTTTTAAAAACTGAGAACGCAATTTTATTTTTTGGCGAAATCTTTGGCTAATATCTGCTATCTTGCGTCTAATACGCAGGGCCGTAGTGAACAATAGGGAGGGCCCAACAGAATGTAGGAGGGCTCATAGTTTTTTTCTCTCTCTCTCTGACGCAGAAAGATAAATTAGTGCATATTCATATTGTAAGTACTCTGTTTCTTATTAAACTGATAAAATAACATCATTTTATGCTTAGAAAAGTATATGATGATGAAGTTTTGAGTGTATAACTGGTGCAAAATAGCCCATCATGTTAGCTTCATATGTACAAATAGGATGAGGGAGTGTTGAAACACTTATTTTAGATACAATTTAGTAACTCTGCAAAACTGTGAAAAGGTTTCAAAACTAAATTAGATTTTTAAACAATATTTCATTTGAATTTTCGGAACAGAAATTCATTGAGTGACCTTGGAATCTTTTCCAGGGGGGAGCTCAAAATATTTTAGGGGGGGAAGCTGAGCTGCCCATAGCGCCCCCTTAGCTACGGCCCCGCTAATACGGAAGTACCGGTAATTTTTAAAGCTGTATATGATTACATAAATAATATGTTTCATATAAAATTGCTACTTTTAATTAGTTGGCAGTTTAAAAAGCCTATTACGCAGAAAAAATTTATTAGGCTTTTCAATTTTAAATTTTAAAAAAGTTTTTCACCTTTACTTTGTGACCCGGGAACCCCGGGTTCGGTATACTAGTAATTATTAAAGCGCTACCTCAGTCATCCGAAAACACTTCTTCGCTAAAGTTTATCTTATGAACAAAAAAAAAAAAAAAAAAAAAAAAAAAAAAAATACGATACCAAATTTACGATCACTTGCATTTCAATATTTTTAAATGTTTTTCTCATTGAGCAATTGAAATCTATCTGTATGAAAACGGATTTTTCTTTTACCTTTTCAATTTCCATTACATGTTTTTTTTAGTATATTTACATTTTCAAAACCAGTTCCTAAAGTAAGAACATCTTTAAGGGTTGATCTCAACTGCTTTGCTCAGCAAGCGCAAAATGTTTTGGCACATTTACAAATTCATTTTTTAACGGAAAGATAAAAAAAATTGAAGGCCTGACTATGGAAGCGAATTCGAATCGAGTCTTCCATTTTGTGGTAATTAAATTATCTACCGAATTATGAGCTATTTTGGTCACGTGATTTTCTCCCTTTCATTGACTGGTTTTTCTGCTTTCGTCGGAAAAAAGCGTTCGAAATGTCAACTTTGATGGCTTGTTCTGAAATATCCATTGCGTTTGTAAAAAAAAAAAAAAAAAAAAAAAAAAAAAAAAAAAAAAAGAGTGCAATTAGATAGTTTCTGATTAACAACACCTGCTGGTTTCATGTCTTTTTGAACAAAAATAAAACTTATGTCTCAAAATTGCCCTTTTTTATTTAAAAACACCCATAATAAAAAGAATGCATATAAAATCAAAAAAGTAGAAAACAACGGTCTTTATATCCATCAATCTGAGCTAAACAATGCAAAAAAAAAAAAACTTTTAAAAGATTAAAATGCGAACAAGATATTAAAAAAAATTTCTTCCAAAGGATTAACATTAGTGAACTGTTGTTTTCGCCTTACTGAAGTAGCCTTTTTATGTTATGCACTGCATATTAATAGGCACAGAAATTAACAAAAAGCAGAAAATTTTATGTTTTATAATGTGAATGAGAAGGTTCAAAATAACACCTCAAAATTCTTTAAAGAGGTATTTTCCCAATATCGAATAATAATATGTATATGAAAAAAATGTGATTTAGGCTGAATTTTTCTTGGGGAATTTGTGAAGTAAAATGATCAAAATTCAATAAAAAAAAAAAATAACAGCCATAAAACATTGGAGTTTTGAAATAATTATAAAATGTGATTATAAAATTTATTATAAAATGTGAATATTGCATACTGATAGTTAAACAATGAGTTCGAAGCACTTCATAGAACTTTGCACGACTCGGGTTAAACCAAATTAGAGTCCTATAATTTTATTTTTAGTCAATCCGAAACCCAACTCAAATTTAACATACTTCATCATAATATTAGCCTATAAGAAACTAATAAGAAATTGCTCTAATAAGATGCTCTAATTAATTACTCTAATAAGAAATTGATTTTTTTTATAAAGGAATAAATTTATGCTATCTTGCTTACATACATAAATATAATACTCCTTAATATTTAAGAATGCATTTTTTCCTTGAAAAAATACTTAGGACTGTTTTGTAAAAAATTGGGTAAATCCTAATAAGAGTCACAAATGTCTAAAACACAAGCCAACACATTCAAAGTCAACATGATCTGCAGCCGCAAAAATTACAACCGTAATCGTAATCTAAATGTAATCGTAATCCAACAAAAAAATTGTAATCGTAATCTAAACATAATCGTAATCCAACAAAGAAATTGTAATCGTAATCTAAACGTAATCGTAATCCAACTGTCATAAAAAGAGACATAATCGTAACCGGTTTTTAGAAATTGAAAATAATTGTAATCGTAATCGATTACAGTCCTTTGTAATCGACTCGAAGTCTGCTTAACAGTAGCTGATTCGACCTTAAAATTATGAAATCAAAGAAAATGAAAGGAAATCCTTTTACAAGGAGGTCGTCCCTTTAAAAAGATACACAAATAATTCAATTTCTTTTAAAAGCCGATCAAATTAGCGTGCTTCTAAAGTTTGTGGTCTGTCAACGAGATTTGAGGAGCGTAGCTCGCACCCCCTAGTGACGTACAATATCCGACTTTTTCATGTTAACCAAGAACGCCATTACACAATATTTGTATAATTTCTTATCTGTGATACGCGGCATGTATATCAATATTACATAAAAATATTCATTATTACGTCAAGTTTCTTTGAATTGTCACAGAAAGTTTTATATTGCATCGGAATAACTCTTTTCTTAATTAATTCTAAACGTTAAAAGTAAAATTACATATGCAGGAAAGCAAGAAAATGTAGATTCAGTGCATATCTTTCGCTGCAACATCTTCCATGTTTTTTTAATTACTGAAAGTAATATTAAATATTCCAAAAGTACTTTTCGCAAAACGTGTGCGATTAAGCGGCATCAATAATCCCGTTTCATTACCATAAAATAAACGTTTTTACCGGCTCTCTAGGGGCGAAAAAGGACAATTTATGTTTGAATTATTCATGCTGGGCGGAATGTTTTTTCATGTTAATCATGATTAACACTAGAGGGAAATTCAAATACAAAATAGAAAAAGCTTTAACAATTCCCAGTGCTTTAAAATTTAGGTTTATTTCGATAGAAAAAAAATAGATGAAAAAAAAAACTGATTAAACTTATGACTAGAAAATAAATTCGTGAAATAAATTCAGTGCCCAGACTTGTCAAGTGGATACTATTACTTTTGTATGTACTCTGGCGATATAGGGTTTAATAAAAAAGAAAATGTACCGGAACCCTATTTTTTGTAGTATCGGTACTAAAAACTGTACCGTTCTCCCCTCTCTTCTCTCCCCTGTCACTTCAATCTGCATATCATTATGTGCAAAATTTAAAGCCTTTTTTTAATTTAACAAAATAATAAGAAATTAAATGTATCTATCACCATGTATTTAGCTTTGAATTATTCTGCTATTATAATTGCTTTGAATAAGAAAGAAGGGGGGAGATGAATAGGAAAAGGAAAGGTACTTAGGCTTCGTTTTTTCGACAGCGCTATTGGACTGGGCTCTGGAACTCTGTATTTATGAGCTCTGGTGAATTCCGACCAATATTTCAGTAATTTCTGAATACAGAGAAGTACCGGAGCTGAGCTCCTGTGCACTCTGGCACAAATTAAGTAGTGCACGGTGTCTATAAATGAAGGTTTCAGTTTTAGTGGTACATAAAACAGTTTAATTTTGACTATTTACAAAAAATCATACTTGAAATTGAAAGTAAACTGACCTAGTTTTTGGTACAAATCCTCAATAGGTGTATACAGCACGCATCCGACCTAATGTCCAAATTTTCACACACTTCGATTAACATGTCCGGAGTCATGGAAGCAGTAGCCTCTTCATCTATTTTAGCTCTACCAAATTATTAGGTAGCGACAGAACATAGACACGATCTTTCATAAAGCTCAAAAGGGGGAACTGCATGGGCTCTAATGGCTTTTAAATCCCAAGAAATAATTTTTTACGCTGAGATGTCGCCATTTTGCGTATGGATCATTGTAAGGCTATCAATAACAAAGCAGTATTCGCGCATGCGTTTACTAAAATGGAGTTATTATTTATTTTGTGGCCTTGAAAAAACTTCTACAATGCTTACAGTTGATACTATTAAAATTTATAACTGATACATTGTTTTATGGATAGTCTATATTTGGACAGAATAACGAACAGGTATGATTAAATAGAATTCTTGAAATATGTATCTTTTGGCCCATAATTTTTCAGAAAGGCTATGGACTATTTTATTAACATATTTTTTGCTTGTCTCCCGACCTTTTAACAATAACAACACTGATAGCAGTACAAAAATAATAACAATAAAAAAATGCTTAAGAGACCTGTTATAAAAGAAATAGATTTTACTGATTATTTGTGTGTTTCTAACTCTTATTTCTCTTTTACAGGTGAGTTCTAAATTTTTGTTGGTACAACTTTAAATTTATCTAGAGGTATACACTATTTTATTTCTTTTTTTTTTTTTTTTTAACATTCATATTCTGTGTGTAATGGCGGTGTTTTTTAAAAACATATGTTCAGAAAACTATGTATGTGGTAGTTATCAGGTGTAATATACTTTGTCTGATACTTGCCAATATCTTATTTTTGTTTATCACAATTTACAGATTTACAAATTCTGACTCTGTTAATGTTATTCTGATGATTGTTATTCAGTGTTCCTTTGTTAATCTTATTTACACATCATCACATTGAATTTTTTATTTTTCTACCTCTATATGAGAACGTGAATTTAAAAGCTCGTCTTATAAAGAAAATCAGATGTTTCTGAAAAAGTGAAAAACTTCAGAATGGATCCATTGGTTTTCATCATAAACCAGGATTTTACATTGCGAGAAATACATGATAAACCTAATATTTTTTGCAGAATCTGTTTTTAGACGCAGGTTCACCAACAGAATAGACTGATAGAAAAAAAAAAAAAACAAAAAAACTCTATATTTTTAAATGTTTCTATAAGGCGAGTTTTGAAACTTGTGTGTAACTTACTGATGTTACTTGTTATTTTTGGTATAACTTAGAACATGCATATCTGTAGCACTTCCACAGAGGACATGCTGAAAGGAGAGAAAAGTGTTGTTAGGGTCATCATTACCACCGCAATATCGTTCGTGTTTCTGGAGGGGAATATTGATAATTGTGTTGAATTTAAACTTCCGACTATTATTTTTGAATTCCAATTAACAACAGGGTTTTAACCTTTTTGTTTGTTTGTTTGTTTTTAAATATTCCTGTAAAGTTGGGATGTTTATTTATAATCACCTCTGTAAGTTTTTACTAAGTCGCCAGTATAAGTAGCTGTTGTCTTGTTTGTGGTATCCATAATAGATCGGGAGGCGGAAGCACAAACAATTACTTCATTGAGTTTATGGATGAAAATCTAGGATTAGTTAAATCTCGATTCGCATATTAAAACGCAATCGGTTTGCCAAATCATATCTTAGTAGAAAACTTCTAAAAATCCTATTTTTGGCAGTTGACTCATGTTTACCATTGTATTTTTTTGCACCCAAAAGTTTGAAAACACGGAGGATTCGGTGCAGGAAAACATTATGGCATACCTATGAATCAATTGCTAAAAACGGGTTTTTAGGTGATTTCCACCAAGATGCGACTTAGCTGACCGATTGCGTTTTAATATGCAAATCGAGATTTAACTAATCCCAGATTTTCCCCCATGAACTGAATGAGTCCATTGTTTGAGCTGTCGCCTCCTGGTCTATACGATTATTTAATTTAGGATGCACAAAAAAAATAGATTCTTATAACTTATCTTTTATTGTTAATTTTCACTGTATACATTTCAGTGAAATTTCCAGTAAAATAGTGGTCCTATTTAAGTTAAAGCTGAAGAACTATATCTTTTATTTCAAAATTACTTTTGCAGGAAAATGATTTTTAAATAAAAAAGGAATTAAATGATTTCATCTTTTTTCTTGATGTTGTAGATATTCTTTCATTCTTTTAAAGTACTTAAATATCGTTTTGCTGGTGAGGTTTGTCATTTTTATTGCTAGTATAATTGTATCTTTAAATTCCAAAATTCAAAATTACTGTTTCGCGAAAATTTTGAGGTTTGCAACATGAGGTATCTTTTAATTAAAATGTTTGACGTAGTTTCTCTTTAATGGGAAATTTTTCTACATTATTAGAAACGAGAAAACGGTACGTTAATTTGAACAAATTCATGGAAATGTAAGTAATTGTGTGTCACAACCGTTCTTTAAAAAAAATTTTAACGTAATTTATTTATAAGAGTTGTTTTATGGCTCAGTATTGCACATTAGCATAGTTTTATTCCAACTAAATTGATGAATAATCTGAAAAAATGCTTTCCTATTAAGAAATTAATTTATATCAAAATTGGTTCAAAAATTATTACTTTTTTCTATCTTCATTAAAAGAAAGTATTGTTATCGAAATTTTTTTCGACTTCCAGTTTTCGACGAATTTACGCATTTTTTTTTTTTTTTTTTGGGGGGGGGGGGGGTCAGAGGTTTTTAAAAACATGTTTTTACACTATGTCTGTCTGTGTTTGTGTCCGTATGTCGCCATTCTACCACCAAAAAGTTTATAGAATATACGCATAGAATTGAACCAAATTTTTTGTGAATATTTTCGACCGTGGCAAGCACGTCCTCCTTCAATTTTGAAATATTCCGCCGGAAGAGGGTGCTGTAAAAGTGATTTTTGTGCCATTTTCAATATTGTACTACCTGAAAGTGTATGAAGTTACGCATACAATTGAACCAATTTTTTTTGTTTAACCCTTCAACGTTCATTGGTTTCGCCACGAAACCACAAAAATTTAATTCCGATACGCAACACTGACACCGGTATTTTTATGTAAAAATATCCCTTTTATTTTGTATGTGATAAATCACGTTTTCTTATTTAGAAATATATTTGTTCTTAATTATCGGTGTCATTCATTTATTTGGACATCTTAGCAATGAAAATGCTATGATCGTTAAAGGGTTAAGTGTTTGGCATTCGTCAGCAGACCCTCTCTGAATTTCAGGGCGCTCTATAATCGTGATGTCTGTATCATTCTCATTATTTTACCATCCTAAAGTGAATAAAGTTATGTACAGAATTGAACCAATTTTTTGTGTATGTTTTTGGCTATAGCCAGCATATTTTCTTTGAATATGGAATTATTCCGGGAAAAAGGAATAATGTGATAGCGTAGTGCTTTTTGTATGATTCTCCCGTTTCATCGTCGTTTGTTTTGTCCACCGGCTCATGCAAAGATGGGAACCCTGCGCCCTGCTAAGCTTGCTATTTGCAAACAGATAATTATAACAAAATAAAGGAAAACTATTAATTTAATAAATATCATGATCCACATTAACTCGTTTTTACTCCGATTAATTGACTGAAACAGAAATTTAAAATGAAAATCAATGTAGTATGGTGTAGTATTGAATTAATAATATTAAAATATTAACATGTGTAACTACTTTTTGAAATATTTACGTATGAGATAGAAGAAAATTTTGGGATTGGCACATCCAATTAGTTTTTATGGTATTAATTTTCGTAACCGATTTCAGAAGTAAAATATGTCTCATTAAGGAAAAAAATAATCTGCCGCAAAGAAAATTGAAAAGAAAAAAATGGCTTTCGTATAGATCGACCTTCGCTACTCAATGCAAAATAAATCACTTAAAAATATTGAAATGCAAGTGTGCTATCTTACAAAAATTCTTTCATAGTATTAACATGTTTTCACCTGAGTAAAGTAACCTCTTAAGTACAGCAATGCCTTATGACTAAAGATGCAATTCATTTATTGAAAAATAAAAAAAATATTCGATTGGTGCAAAATCTTTTAATATCATATTATATGATATAACATACGTTTATCACATATTTGACGTTAATTTGGTATATTCATTTTTGTTAAAAACTATTTAAAGTTAAAATTTTATCATTAAGAGATGTAATTTAAATTCAGTTATTAACGTTTTTTATATTCAAAAAAGCTTAGAATTTTGCGCTTGTATTAGATTGCATTATATGATATAACAATGCAAGAAAAGAAACAAAAAGTACTGCAGTATGTGTTTCAAATGCTCAAAGTAATTTTCATTGAAATGATACTTTGTCCTGTTTTTTATAACCTAACATATTTAGATTATAATACAGAAAAATAAATGAGATTTTTTAACATAGTACTGCAATTTATATGCAAATATCTAACAGATTGAAACATACATGGTTTAGAAAGATTTGTTTTTCTTTCATTAATATGAAACTTTTGAAAAGGCGTTAACGTACATTACACGCCATTTTAACGTACTTTTTAGGCATTTTTCCAATGTAACAAATTTTCTTTTGCTAAAATAAGTAGCTTTTGTAAAATTATGTACCATATGTACTCGTGTATAAGTTGGCATTCGATTGCCAGATTCTCTTATTCAGAAACTATATTATATAATGTGCTGCAAGATTTTTTTTTTTTTTTTTTTAGAATCAGAATATATTTTTAAAAAAGCTGTGAAAGTGGGCATTTTTGTATAAGACGGTCTTCCTAATTTTAAGGAAAATTTTGAAAAAAAAATTAAATTTTCGTGTATAAATCGAACCACTTATCCGGTATAATGTAGAAAAATGATTATAGAGGATAAAACAATAATAAATTTTCTTTAGATTAGTAAACATTTCTAATCAGACTTTTTTTAAGTCAAAGTTTTAAAGCTGTATATTTATATAAAACTGCAGAACCTTTAGATCTTTTGAAACCTATTCACATCAATTTGATGATACATGAAAATGAAAAATATTCTTTCAAAAAACTATTCAAGCCTTATTTACAAATATAAACAGCTTCTTAGGTAGGTAAAATACAGTACTTTGTATTATAGAACATTTAGAAGAGATATCCAGAAGCATTCTCAAATTGAAAACTTAAAAAAAAAAAAGGAATTAAAATGTTGAAAGTAATGTCCCTGTATTGAATGGAATTCTATTCTAGACAAAATTAGTGCAGAACAATTATAGAGACATCATTATTGAGCTTTTTTGTCACTCACAGGGAAATGACCTCTGTCTGCTTTTATTTCTCTTTTCGACCAAGATTGTGATTACTTAAAAGATTTTCCCATTCGCCGATTACCTACAAAAAATTTATTTTACTAATTCGTGTATATGTCTACCCTCCGTTTTCAAATCCCAAATTTTATTTAAAATTCTTCTATTTATACATGAGTATACAGGGTGTTTCACTACCAGGCCGACAAACTTTCAGGGGCGATAGTAGACATGAAGACAAATATTATTAAATAGAAAACCATGGGAAGCAAACGTCTTCTGTAGGAGCTAGGGGCCATTAAAGTTTAAGGTCCAAAACTTCAAACGATGGTAAAAAACGGAAAAAAGGGTCGATTCGTTTGCAGTTTTCACTAAAATCTTTCTTTATATCACGATTTTTTTAGAAAAAAATTTAAAGGTTGTGTTAAAAAATTGTCGATAGGGGGCGCTTAAGACTTTTGAGTAACGAACAACTACTTCTTACCGTTATTTTGTGCATGGGATTGGAATTATTCTAAAGTTTAGAATTTAACTTAAATTTTAATCCCAAATCGGAAACATTGAGATCGGATAACTAGCGAAAATTGAACTGTGAACAGAGGGGAGGATTTTAAACTCTCATAAAGATTGGAAAAACTAATCGATTTTATTGCGATTTGCATGTAGGTCATTCCCTTGGTAATTATTTTATTCAAAATGACGTGCAGCTTTGATGTCCTCGTTTTTTGATAGAGGGCGCTTCCGACACATCTCCGACATTTCAATGGCATTACGCCTGGGTGTTTTACTACCAGACTAACATACTTCCAGGAAGTGTTAGGGATACAAAGGCGACTCGGAATCACATAGGAGTGTAACGTTGGAAATGCCTTTTTGCGAGTTACGGTTAAAGAAAGCAGAGATAAAAGTAACAGAAACAGCAGAGAAAGAGCAACATGTTAATGTGACCGAAAACAGTTTATTTAAACGTTTTACTACAAAAGGTGTTCAAAATTACCGCCAGAAGTAGTCTGGCATGCTTGACAGTGGCGTCGCATGGAATTCCTCACGTTTTGAAAGATTCCTGGTATCCCTGATAACTTTCTGGCAGCTACAGAATTACCTGCTGCAAGGTCTTCAACTGATGGTACGGGAGTCTCATACTCCCAACTTTTCATTTGATCCGAGCAGAAGAAGTCCATACATGATAGGTCCTGCGATCTACCGGGCCACCATTACCTATACACCGCTTTCCATATAATACTTTGAAGTGTCGGCAAATGTCATTGGTAAAATGTGGAAGGGCCCCATTGTGCTGTTCATCGTTCAAATACGCCATTCTGCTACCTTTGGAACCAGTTCGTGAATGATCACTTCAAAGTGATCGCTGTTCACACGCATTACCGTTTAGCGCCATCTACCGCAAGGAAACTGCAGTGCCATCTATCGTGGTTGTCAAACTTGCCGGACTACTTCTGGTCGTAATTTCAAACATCTTTTCTAGTAAAACTTTTAAATAAACTGTTTTCTGACACATTAACATGTTGCTCTTTCTCTACTGTTTCTGTTGCTTTTTTTTCTCTGCTTCCTTTAACCGTAACTCGCAGAAACGGCATTTCCAAAGTTACATTCCTATTTGATTCCGAGTCGTCTTTGCATCCCAAACATTTCCTAGAAGTATGTTGGTCTGGTAGTGAAACACCCAGGACTAATGCCTTTGAAATGTCGGAGATGTGTCGGAAGCGCCCTCTATCAAAAAATGAGGATATCAAAGCTGTACGTCATTTTGAATAAAATAATTACCAAGGGAATGCCTTTCACGCAAACTGCAAAAAATCAGTTTGTTTGTCATATGTTTATGAGTGTTTAAAATCCCCCCCCCCCTTTCTTCACAGATCAATTTTCGCTAGTTACCCAATCCCAATGTTTCCGATTTTGGTCTTAAAATTTAAGTTAATGTCTAAACTTTAGAGTAATTTCAACCCCATGCACAAAATAACGGTAAAAAGTAGTTGTTCGTTACTCTAAAGTCTAAAGCGCCCTCTATCGACAATTTTTGAACGTAATCTTTAAAAAAATTTTCTCGAAAAATCGTGATATAAAGAATGATTTTAGTGAAAACCGCAAACGAATCGACCACCAGTTTGTCGGTCTGGTAGCGAAACACCCTGTATATTATACATGCAGTATATGATTATCTATGAAGTTATTTCATTTAAAAAGTGTAAAGTAATTTGTTTCAAACAACATTATTAGTTTCAAATATATATTTCAATAAATATTGCTAAAACTGATTGATTCTATTTAATATAAAGTTGAACCATTAGACATTTTAATTCTGAATTACATTTTAGAAAAAATGATTGATTTTTAAATTGAAATGGATTATCCGATTTTATCTGTTATTTTTTCGCGTTTCAAGTATATACTTTTAAATTCAATTTAAGCCTCTTAAGAATCTTTTAATGATGGAGTTTAAGTTTATATTACTGTTATAATTCTCTTATTAAAGTCTGATGTTCAAAATTGCGTCTTCTCATGAAGTATTTGAGGTATGCAACATATGGTATCTTTTAATTAAAATATTTGACGCAGTTGTCTCACTTTATGGAGAAATTTTTGCAGATTATTAAAAACGAGGAAACGTCGCATTAATATGAATGGATTTCGTCACAAAATGTGTCATTTATATGGCATGCTGGCTGTTTTACATTTTATAGTGTTAAAGAATAATTTTGTAAGAGTATGATATTATGCAGATCTTTTCTGTTTTATAAATTCTCTAGTTAAATTTGAATTTAATATTTCAGAGCCATTAAAATTTTAGGTAGATTTAGTATGAAATACTACCCATTGCCCTATGTTAGAATTTCTAAAAAAGTTTTGCAGATCTACACCAATCATTATCCCTAGAGTCCCCAAAAAACCCTTGATAAAAAACTTTATCTATTTGTATCACTTTTATTAAGGACACGATAACTACCATAATTCTACACAAATCCCTTCCAAACTGATTCATAAAATCAAATGGCATAAAATCTCGGTCAAGTTCGTTAATGGGCAATATCGGACCAAGGGGGTGGAAATAGGGAAGAGTTTTTGTAAAAATCAAAAAACCCATAAATTCTTAATAGTAATACATATCGAATCATTTTAAAGTTATTATTACTTCTAATAAAATGGCCAAAAATTTATGTCTAACAGATTTTTGATTGGACCTAGACTCATCAAAAAAGAAAACGGGTGGGAGTGGTGATGAAGAAGAAAAAATTTATCAACTTCATCAATTCACAAAATGTTGAATCCACATGAATTTATTATAAATTTTCTTAGTATTATCTACAACTTTTATGCTGACATGTTTTTGATAGAACCAGTTCATACAGCAAGAACAGATTAGAAATATATAGCGGTTGAAGAAAAAAATATCGTATTAAGGGTTTTTTTTTTCACGTTTCAAGTATATACTTTTATCAATTTAAGTCTCTTAGATATCTTTTGTTGATGGAGTTTTTTTTTTATTACTGTTATAATTCTGTTATTAAAGTCTGATGTTTAAAGTTGCATCTTTCCATGAAGTATTTGAGGTATGCAAAATGGTATTTTTCAATTAAAATACTTGACGCAGTCTCGCTGTATGGAGAAATTTTTGCAAATTATTAAAAACGAGGAAACGCCGCATTAATATGAATGAATTTCGTCACAAAGTGTGTTATTGTACGGCATGGTAGCTGCTCTACATTTTGTAGTGTGAAAGAATAACTTTGTAAGTGTATGATTATACAAATCCTTTCTGTTTTATAAATTCTCTAGATAAATTTGAATTTAATATTTCGGAGCCATTAAAATTTTAAGTAGATTTCGTATGAAATATTACTTGTTGCATCCCCCTCTATGTTAAAATTTCTGAAAATGTTTTCCAGATCTACACCGATCATGTTCCCTAGATCCCCCCAAAACTTTCTGTAAAAAAAATTATCTATCTATCTATATCACTTTTTTATGGACATGATAATTTCCATAATTTTCTACAAATCTCTTCCTAACTGATGCATAAAATCAAAGGGCATAAAACCTTGGTCAAGTTCGTTAATGGGCAGTATCGTACCAAGGTGGTGGAAATAAACTCCTTAATTGTAATACATTTTGAATCAGTTTAAAGTTATTTCTATTTTTAATAAAAGGGCCAAAAATTATGTGTGACAGATTTTTGATAAAAATCAAAATGGCTCAAGGGGCGGAAAAATAGGGTTTTAGGAAGATAAAAATCATGATATCATCATTTCTCACGACATCAAATCAAATTAAATATTTTATAAATCTTCTCAATACATCTGAAATTTTTATATTGACTGCATTTGATTGATTGGATCAACTATTACCGAAAAAAAAATTAACTAAAAACTGAAAAAAGGAGTGTAGCGAAGAAGAAAAACAAATCGATCAATTCACAAGATATCAAATCCATATGAATTTATAATAAATCTTCTTAATATTATCTACAACTTTTATATTGACAAGTTTTTGATATCATCAAAACAAATATCAATTAAAAAAGTAGTAAAGATTTCAAAAAGTTTGAATTTTTATAAACTTTTTAAAAATTATAATTAAATATGCAGTTTTTTTTAATGTACTTGTTTTTAAACATTAAAATGCATTTAAACCATTTTTTTTAAAGAAAATTGCTGAAAAGATAAACTGCCCCCTTAAGTTATCAGACTACGTTCGACAAAGAAAAAAAAATGAACTTTTACTTTTGACGCACTTTTTGGTATTTTTCAGTGTAATCTAATACAAAATAAAGAAAATTATTAAAAAATATATAAATATGTAATATATGTGTAACTTTTTAAAATTTTGAAGAATATTGGTCATTTTTTATAAAAACAGTTCAAACTCTTAAAGAAAAAATGCATATAACACAAATCTTTTTCAACGTATGTATATTAGACATTTTTGAGTATAATGAACTAAAAATTAGTTAATATAGGGAAATCTAAAAGAGATCAGCTGATTATATACAATTACATAGAAAATTTCAGTAATTTTACCTGTAATTCTTCATAAGAATACCTACATATCAACAAATAAGTCATTTAGACCTAATTCATTAGCTCATTATACACTCTAGACATTATCGAAAAACTACACAAGAAATTTCATGGTTATAGGATGATAAAATTTTGAGTTAGAGGAGTAGTCATTTACATTTTCCGATGAAAAGCTAATTTTTTTTAAATTACTGTTATACTTCTATTATTAAAGTCTGGTGTGTTCAAAATTGCATCTTTTCATGAAGTATTTGAGGAATGCAAAATGGTATCTTTTAATTAAAATACTTGACGCAGTCTCACTCAATGGAGAAATGTTTGCAGATTATTAAACACGAGGAAACGTCGCATTAGTATGAATGATAATTTCGTCACAAAGTGTGTCATTGTACGATGTGCTAGCTGTTCTACATTTTGCAGTGTCTACACCGATCTACACCTAGCTGATCTACACCGATCATGATCCCTAGATCCCCCAAAACTTTCTGTGAAAAATTTTATCTATCTATCTATATCACTTTTTTATGGACATGATAATTTCCATAATTCTCTACAAATCTCTTCCTAACAGATGCATAAAATCAAAGGGCATAAAACCATGGTCAAGTTCGTTAATGGGCAGTATCGTACCAAGGTGGTGGAAATAAACTTCTTAACTGTGATATATTTTGAATCAGTTTAAAGTTATTTCTATTTTTAATAAGGGCCAAAAATTATGTGTGACAGATTTTTGATAAAAATCAGAATGGCTCTTCCCCCCAGGGGGATACCTTCTTTAGGTATTCACGGGCTTCACAACCCCGGGGCACCTGAGTGATCTTTCTCCTTTCCTTTTCCTCTTACTCCTATTGTCTTCCTTTCATCTTTGTTTCACTCTCATTGTGGTTTCCTCTCCGGAGGTGAGGGCAATTCTGTATGGGCCGATGTCATCCTGTATATCGACTCATGGAGAATTGTAAACCACCCACGTGTTGGCCGTGCGTGGCGACCCGTGTCCCTGGAAAGGGGGATCCTGGTAGTTGAGGGAAACCAACACACTGCTTTGGCCTCTGCTTCAGGTAGACGGGAGGTGCATATTGGTCCCGTATGCATCAATCGGCTGGTCAGCTGGCTTTTGTCACTGGCTTTAGGGATCAAGTGATCGAGCAAATACTAGTCATCTCGTTAAGGGTGGAGGCTGACATAGGTTTGTCTTGTGACCGTATGGGCCCTGGTTAGCACTGGTGCACGAATGTGTATCCCCTTGTTGGGCTCGGTAGTGGGTGGTGCGGCCGGGGTCTGAATTTTATTATTTTTAACATGGATGGGAAAACTTCATTTCCTTCTATGTCTCTCCCCAGTGGAGAGCACCAAACTGTTCCGACTTCTTCCTTCACACGCTTTTTTATTGTTAAACGCACTGATAGCCACTCTGATAGTTCCTTTGGCAAAACGTCACCATTTCTCATAGCAAAAACTTTTCAGTCTGCCTTAGGGGATGGTCATACTCTCAAAAAATTAAAATCTGGGGATTTACTAGTGGAGGTTTCTACAACTAAACAATCACAGATTCTTTCAAATAGCTCTACAATAGGCCCTTTTTCTGTTTCTGTTCAGGTGCATAAAACTCTAAATACAAGCCGAGGCGTTATTTCTGAACCAGATCTTTTATTCTCTACGAAAGATGAACTCTTAGAAAACCTAAAAGACCAAAATATTATAGATGCACGTCGTATCACGATCCGTCGGAATGGCCAAGTCCTTCCTACAAAGCATGTCATTCTCACTTTCAATAGCCCTACTTTACCAACAAGAATTAAAGCTGCTTACCTAAATTGTCCTGTCAGACCGTACATTCCTAACCCTCTCCGTTGTTTTAAATGTCAGCGATACGGCCACACTAAAACTAACTGTCGCGGTTCCCTTACCTGTGCACGCTGTGCAGAAATTGACCACGACAGCAATTCATGTGAAAAATCAGAACGCTGCATAAATTGCAAGGGTAATCATACAGCTTTCTCTCGCTCTTGCGCAAACTGGATCCGTGAAAAAGAAATTCTGACTGTAAAAATAATGCAAAATATTTCCTACCCAGAAGCTCGTAAAATTGTAGAAGCCAGAACCCCGTCTGTCGGCGTATCTTATTCAAGCCTATTGAAACAGCAGTCTAAATCTGTAAGACATATTATCACCCAGACTGACTTTTCTATGTCATCGAAAAAGTCAGCCAAAACACAATCAATAAACACCCCAATCAAAGAATCCCGTGATATCTGTTTACCTTCGTCAGAACCTGTTACTATTTTACACACATCTACTCACACACAAAAATCTGCTCAATTTAAAAATCAGAAATCTCAAGCTCAATCTAAGGGATTATCCAAACCTCTAAATGAAACTAAGGCCGTTACCTCACAAAAAAATGACCCGAACTCATCTGCATTAAGCTCTAAAAAGTCCAACTCTAGTCAAATAGTGAAAACTGGTGTTCAGAAAGAAGGGACCAAGGCTGGGATCCAAACTGCTACAAAATCAAAAACATTACAGAAATCACATATGCTTAAAAAACAAACTGAAACCATAAAAACCCCAACTCCAGCAACCCCACGGCGGAAGACTATTGTTAAAAGATTGCAAAATGCATCGCTCAGCCCATGCAAAAGAAATTTTAAAGATCCCAGGCAACTGCAGCATTATGTCCAAGAAGCTATGGAATCAGAGTCTTACGACAGTGGCTCGGATTCCGAGGAAAATACTATGTTTGAAGAGTATGTGCCTGGTTAAAGTTGTAATTATTGTTTTCTGTAGTACTTTTCCAATTTGGTTATCGTGTCACTATCTTACTGTTTTAGAATTTTTAACTAGTTTTAGAATTTTATCTTTTTTACAATTTTAAATATGTTTGTCTGGTTTTAATTGATTTTTAATTTCATGAATCACCGCATTATTTTTATCAACTTAACTCATATCTACAATGAATTTTTAATGCAACTTTCACCTTTTACATTTTGTTTTGAAATTTAATATTATCTTATTTCTACAATAAACTAATGATTTAGCATTTTACTATTTTTGCCTTCTTATATTTACCTGACCATATCCAGATGGGAAGCCCCTCATCCGGATATTTTGACGTTGTCTTTTTTTCCTCATTTTTACAATTTTGTCTTTGGTTTGGCGCAGCATGTCCCTCAAGGGATTTTGTGCCATTAAAACCTATACAACCAACCAACCAACCAGAATGGCTCAAGGGGCGGAAAAAATAGGGTTTTAGGAAGATAAAAATCATGATATCATCATTTCTCGCGACATCAAATCAAATTAAATATTTTATAAATCTTCTTAATACATCTACAATTTTTATATTGGCTGCATTTGATTGATTGGCCTAACTTTTACCGAAAAAAAAAAAAAATAAAAACTGAAAAAAGGAGTGTAGCGAAGAAGAAAAACAAATCGATCAATTCACAAGATATCAAATCCATATGAATTTATAATAAATCTTCTTAACATTATCTACAACTTTTATATTGACAAGTTTTTGATATGATCAAAACAAATATCAATTAAAAAAGCAGTAAAGATTTCAAAAAGTTCGAATTTTTATAGACTTTTTAAAAATTATAATTAAATATCCAGTTTTTCTTATGTACTTGTTTTTAAACATTGAAATGCATTTAAACCATTTTTTTTTCAAAAGAAAATTGCGGAAAATATAAACTGCCCCCTTAAGGTATCAGACTACGTTCGACAAAAAAAGTTAACCTTTACTTTTGACGCGCTTTTTGGTATTTTTCAGTGTAATCTAATACAAAATAAAGAAAATTATTAAAAAATATATAAATATGTAATATATGTGTAACTTTTTAAAATTTTGAAGAATATTGGTCATTTTTTATAAAAACAGTTCAAACTCTTAAAGAAAAAATGCATATAGCACAAATCTTTTTCAACATATGCATATTAGACATTTTTGAGTGTAATGAACTAAAAATTAGTCAATATAAGGAAATCTAAAAGAGATGCAGCTGATGATATACAATTACATAGAAAAATTCAATAATTTTACCTGTAATTCTTCATAAGAATAGCTACATAGCAACAAATAAATCATTGAGACCTAATTCTTTAGTTCATTATACACTCTAGACATTATCGAAAAACCACACAAGAAATTTCATGGTTATAGGATGATAAAATTTTGAGTTAGAGCAATAGTCGTTTACATTTTCCGTTGAAAAGCTAATAAAAAAATTTATTTAGTGTTTATAATTTTGGCTTAAATTTACGTCGTCTGCAATTTTTTAAAGAGCTCTAATTTCATTTCTAATAGGCGCTCAGGAAAAATAAAAAAGATTTAGAAACAAAATTGTTCATTCTATTAGAAAGTCACATAGAATTTTTATCGAAATTGACATATTAAATATAGGCGGACACCTTAACTAAGTAAAGATATTTTTTATAAAAACAGTTGTCATCTGAATAAAATCCGTGTTTGAGACTCTTGTGTAATACATAAGCAAAATCTTGTGAATGCAAACATTTTTAATTCTCTAAATTTATCTAATTGTTTATCAAAATGGTCCTCAAATTAAAAAAAGTAAAAAAAAAAAATAATTTAAATTATTTCAAAAGGGAATAAGAAAAACTTTAATTTTTAACCAACTGAGAATTTCTGCTATTATGTTATTAAACTTCATAAGTAGTAAACACTTCTTGTTTAAATATTCATATGAATGAACTTTTTTACATTTAGTATTCATTGTTTCTTTTTCTTAATTGCGAAGTTATTTAATATTCAAATGGCGCACAGAGCTTTTGTATACAAGACGATGTAATGTACGACTCTTGACGTAAATGAATTTGTTTCATTAACGGCAGAAAACTATAAAGCGTTTTCAGAAGTTCCCGGGGGAAATAAAATAACTTTTTATTTGAATTATTCATGAAGTTCAGAGAAATCTCTATAATCATGGCTTAAACGAGTAAAAGAAACTTCGATTATAAGTTTGTTGATCATTTAATGCTGATTTCGACTTTTCACGAGTTACTTTAATTATATTTTCAGTAAAGTTTATTTCTCTCAAAATATAAATTTTAGTCATATTCATCATTTATCGTTTTGTGTAAAAATATATTCGTATATTTGTTACTCTCTGAGCATGTATAGCACTATTTGAAATTATTTATGCAGTATCTTGAATTTCTGCGAAAATTTTGGATAAAATGGCAAACATTTTTACATTTTTTCGAATTTGTATCATTTTTATATTGAAACGATGTTATGTTGTGTTTGATAACAGTCCATTACTATGTCACTTTGTCGTTAAATCCTCAATATAGGTAATGTAGTAATTTCCATAAATACTAGTAGGAAGGTTTAAGCCATTGAATAAGTAGATTATATTTTAAAGAAATGTATTTTAATGAAAAATTTATATTTTAAATGAAATTAATGGAATACGGAAATATGCAAAGAACACCGGCGGGCGATTCAGCACCTGTACCCGGCTTACATAAAAACACAGAGCTGTTGATTTCTCTATGAGAATCTTCTAATTTGACGAAGGACTGAACAAGCAAATTAATTTAACAATAAAAGTAACATGATACAATGCTTAGCATAGATTTAAGGGAGACCAAACTGGTCGCCAACGGCGGCTAGTGAATGTAGATATTTCAAATTCTCTAAAATAACTGAATTATTCATCACCTATAATTAAAAAAAAAAAAAAATAGAAATAAATTTGTTCTACATATTTATATTTCAAAAGGGAATAATCCAAACTTTAATTTTTAACCATCTGAGAATTTCTATTATTATGTTATTAAACTTCATAAGTAGTAAACACTTCTTGTTTAAATATTCATATGAATGAACTTTTTTACATTTAGTATTCATTGTTTCTTTTTCTTAATTGCGAAGTTATTTAATATTCGAACGGCGCACAGAGCTTTTGTATACAAGACGATGTTAGCTCTTGACGTAAATAAATTTGTTTCATTAACGGCAGAAAACTATAAAGCGTTTTCAGAAGTTCCCGGGGGAAATAAAATAACTTTTTATTTGAATTATTCATGAAGTTTAGAGAAATCTCTATAATCATGGCTTAAACGAGTAAAAGAAACTTCGATTATAAGTTTGTTGATCATTTAATGCTGATTTCGACTTTTCACGAGTTACTTTAATCACATTATCAGTAAAGTTTACTTCTTTCAAAATATAAATTTTAGTCATATTCATCATTTATCGTTTTAATTGTGTAAAAATATATTCGTATATTTATTACTCTCTGAACATGTATATCACTATTTGAAATTATTTATGCAGCATCTTGAGTTTCTGCGAAAATTTTGGATAAAATGGCAAACATTTTCACATTTTTTCGAATTTGTATTATTTTTATATTGACACGATGTTATGTTGTGTTTGATAACAGTCCATTACTATGTCACTTTGTCGTTAAATCCTCAATATAGGTAATGTAGTAACTTCCATAAACACTAGTAGGAAGGTTTAAGCCATTGAGTAAGTAGATTATATTTTAAAGAATTGTATTTTAATGAAAAGTTTATATTTTAAATGAAGTTAATGGAATACGAAAATATGATGCGAAGAACAACGGCGGGCAATTCAGCACCTGTACCCGGCTTACATAAAAACACAGTGCTGTTGATTTCTCTATCAGAATCTTCTAATTTGACGAAGGACTGAGCAAGCAAATTAATTTAATAATAAAAGTAACATGATACAATGCTTAGCATAGATTTAAGGGAGACCAAACTGGTCGCCAACGGCGGCTAGTTTGAGCTATGTTTAAAAAAAAAAAAAGTTGACAAAATAAACTGTAACCTTAAATAAGTAAAGATAATTGTTATAGAAAAGTTATGACATCCAAATAAAATTCGTGTTTGGACGCTTTTGAAAAACGTAAGTAAAATCCTGTGAATGTAAATATCTTTTAATTCTCTAAAATAACTTAATTATTATTCACCCATAACTGAAAAAAAAAATAGAAATATATTTGTTCTACTTGTTTATATTTCAAAAGAGAATAACCCAAACTTTAATTTTTAACGAAATGAGAATTTCTGTTATCATGTTATTAAACTTCATAAGTGATATACTCCTCTTATTTTAAATATTCTTATGAATGAACTTTTTTTTTTTACATTTAGTATTCGCTGTTTCTTTTTCTTAATTGCGAAGTTATTTAATATTCGATTGGCACAAAGAGCTCCTGTATACAAGACGACGTTAGCTGTTACGTAAATGAATTTGTTTCATTAACGGCAGAAGAGTATAAAGCGTTTTCACATGTTCCTGGGGGAAATAAAATACTTTTTTATTTGGATTATTCATAAAGTTCAGAGAAATCTGTATAATCATGGTTTAAACGGGTAGACTTCGATTGTAATGCTGTTGATCATTTAATGCCTTTAGCTAGCTACTTTAATAATATTTTACACTGTTAAAATTGTTCTCCTAATTTGAACCAAATTTTGGTGCTCAGTAATTGTTCTGGGTACTACCCTGTTACACGTCGACCAATTTCACCAAATTATACAAATCGCCAAACTAATAGTCAAATTATACATATAGACGTAATTTTTATTTTAAATAATAAAAAAACAAATAATTAGTTGAAGATTAATAAAAATACAAAAAGTTGAAATAAAAATCACTTAATGACGTTTTAAACACGAGTATCGTATTTAATATCATTGAATTGACATTCACGATCATCCATTATTGGCATTTAATCTTATAATTTAGCGATAGTATTTTGGTCGACGGAATAACAAAGTAGCACCCTGTTCTGTCACTATAAGATGGTAAAATCTCGTACCAACATTTTGAGCTTCTTATTTCTATCTGGTACCAACTATTGGAACTATGCTTCAATACGAGCACCAAATGTCGGTTCAAGGTTTCAGCATCTTATAGTGGCGACAGCTATTGAGCGTCAAAATTTTGTCCAAACTAGGACAAGATCTTTAGCAGTGTAAGTAAAGTTTACTTCTCTCAAAATATGAAATTTCACCAAATTCATCATTTATCTTTTTAATTGTGTAATAGTTTATTCATAAATTTATTATTCGCTCAACATGCATAATATTTCAAAAGGGAATAAGTCAAACTTTAACTTTTAACCAACCAAGAATTTCTGTTATTATGTTATTAAAATAAGGGCTAAACCCTTGTTTAAATATTCATATAAATGAACTTTTTTACATTTAGTGTTCGTTGTTTCTTTTTCTTAATTACAAAGTCATTTAATATTCGAAAGGCATTAAACGAAAGACGCACAGAGGCTCCTGTATACAAGACGACGCTAGCTCTTGACGTAAATGAATTTGTTTCATTAACGGCAGAAAACTATAAATCGTTTTCAGAAATTCCCGGGGGAAATAAAATAACTTTTTATTTGAATTATTCATAAAGTTCGGAGAAATCTATATAATGATAACAACTTAAACGTGTAAAAGTGACTTCGATTATAAATTTGTTGATCATTTAATGCTGATTTCGGCCTTTCACGAGTTACTATAATCATATTTTCAATAAAGTTTACTTCTCTCAAAATATAAAATTTAATCATATTCATCATTTAACATTTTAATTGTGTAATATTTTATTCGTAAATTTATTTTTCGCTAAACATGCATAGTACTAATTGAAATTATTTATGCAGCATCTGTGAAAATGTTGGATAACATGACAAAAATTTTCATATTTTTTTCGAGTTTGTTCAGTTTTTATATACTTATGCCATGTTATTTTGCATCATAACAGTTCATTACGATGTCATTTTGTCGTTGAATCCTCATTTTAAGTAATGTAGTAACTTCGATAAACACTACTAGGAAATTTTAAGCCAATTAATTTTCACAAAATCTCAAAAAGTTTGGAGAACACTCATTTTACAGTCTGCAAGATCTAATTCCAAAGGCCTTTTCCAGAAAAAAAAAAAACAATCAACAACACAAGCATTTTCACGAAATTTCTTTTTTTTTTCTTTTCGGGTACTTTGCACAAAATAGGAAAACTCCCTCAACTACTGTGATAATATTTCCAGGATACGCCTTCACACTGAAACTAGTAATTTTTGTAGAATATCTTTGTTCACACCGTTAAATTATTTTAGATTTTTAATTAATTTCTGACCGACTATTTAGTTAAATCCAGAGTTTAAAATACTTATCAATATACTTATCAGTTCAAAATACTTATAGTAGTATAAGATATTAAAAACTTGTCTGATGTGGTAATCCCAAAACTTTCTTCTATCTCATACATGTTAATACTTCTTGAAGAATGTAGCATAACAGCGCTACTGGTTAGGTAATTTACACCAAAATCTAGTCCGCTTCTAACTGAATCTGCAGTTTGATGAAAAACCCTGCACTAGTTTTTGAGACACAGCTATTGTGTAAATCTTAAGAAAGTGTGCATTACCTATTGGCCGATTTACACACACACATACAAAAAATAGACTTATCAGGATCAATGTATATAAAGAAATAACTGAATCTGAAGTTTGATAAAAAGGTGTGCATTAATTCTATAGATACAACTATAGTATAGATCGTAAAAAAGAAAGTACTGCAGTGCCACTTGTTGGACTCTTTATATCAAATACGAAACGTGATAATTTATATCAGAGATTAGCTGAATCCTTCATTTGATGAAAATTCGTGCATTAGTTTTTGAGATAAAGATATTTTGGAAATCGTGAAAAAGGCAGCATAACAGTTCCATCTGTTGGGCGATTTACACCAAAAAAATACTCAGCACTAATTTGTATCAGGGACTAACTGGATCTGAAGTTTTACGGAATTCCGTTAATTAGTTCTTGAGATAGAGTACCAACAAAAACTGTGCCACATACAGTCACAGATTTACATTTCGTAAAAACATGTTTTTCGATAGCACTGACCCCTTAAACGCGTAAATCCGTCGAAAACTGGAATTCGAATTTCCCGAATCCAATACTTCCTTCTTGTAAATATAGAAGAAAGTAAAAAAGATGCACATCTCTTGAAAAAACAGGTAAAAAATTACTACCAGAACAGCAATAATATGACTTTCATCAGACAAAATCTCAAGAAATTTGGAGAACACTCATTTTGCAGTTTGCAAGCTTTAATTCCAAAGGCTTTTTCCAGAAACAAACAATCAACAACGCAAGCATTTTCACGAACTCTCTTTTTTTTTTCTTTTCAGCTACTATGCACATAATAGGAAAACTTCCTCAACTACTGTGATAATATTTCCAGGATATTCCTTCACACTGAAACTAGTAATTTTTGTAGAATATCTGCGTTTACACCGTTAAATTATTTTACATTTTACATTAATTTCTGCACGACTATTTAGTTAAATCCAGAGTTCAAAATACTTCTTTGATGTGCGTAGGTTGTTCAATAGACAAAAACATACAGAATCTAGGCTCCGTGCCGATATTTAAGCCAAAGACACGAAGCTACAAAATGCATTCTACAGATGGAGTTTTATCCAATCCAAAGCCTTGCTTAGCTCAACGACCGCGGATTTAGCAAAACCAAATATTTTAGTTCCCCAAAAAAGTCGCAAAAAAAAAGTTATAAAAGCATCTCAAAATATCTTGATTAAAATAAAAGTTCAAATCAATTGCACTGAAATAAGAAAAAAAATTATATGCGTTGGATCCAAAATTTTGCAAATGAAAATGAAAAAGCGAAACATATACATATGACTCATTGAATGCAAGATTGTCATATCATGATATTTTCCTAAATATATTCGTAAATATCATATTTTCGAAAATATTAAAAATATCCGATATTTTGTTATACGTATATATATCAGATCTTTTTTTATGTGTCCGAAATTTTCAAAATAGTTAACATGCTGCAGATAATAAATATTTTCAAAACTAAAACACTAAAAAATTGTTTTCAATGAAAATGCTGCCAAAAATTCAGATGGACTGAAACTCGACCAAAACTTTCTGCATTCCAAAATTTTCGTCTCTTTTTTTTCGGAATTTTTCAACATTACTCATTAATGTGAGCTTTATGGGTTCAAATAAGCCATTCATAATTTGTTTCTATGAACTTTTATAGTTACCAGTCATGATTGACTTAAAACGTGAAAGAAAAAAAAGCGTATATAAATATATACACTGGTGGACAAAATTAAGCGATGGAAGGCATTTCCCCAAATATCTCGAGAAATACTGGATAAAAATAAATGAAAATTAATATGGATATAACTTATATTATGACAATAATATGTGCAAAGCAAAAATTAAAGTGCCATTCATTGGCAAGAGTTATTGCCAACAGTCCAATGTGGACTGAAATTCATGATGAAACATGGCAATGAAAGTGAGGCTTGTATGGTGTGTGGTCGCCTTTAGTATGGTGTGTGGTCACCTCTGATAGATAGACAGCATGCACAACGAGTATGTATGCTGTTAATAAGAGAGTTAAGGATTGCTTGTGGAAAACTCTCCCACTCTTCCATCAGAGCAGTTTTTAACTCCGGAATGGTTCTGGGTGGGGGTTGGCGTCTCGCAATAGCCCTTCCAAGAGCATCCCAAGTATGTTCAATAGGGTTAAGGTCAGGAGATTTGGCTGGCCAATCCATTCGATGAATATCCTCGATTTCCAGATACTCCTCAACCAGGCGAGCCCTATGTGGTCGGGCATTGTCGTACATAAAAACAAATTCAGGTCCAACAGCAAACCTGAAAAGACGCACGTAGGATTGTAGGATCTCCTGCCTGTACCTCTTGGCATTCACGGAACCAGTGTCAAACACATGGAGCGGTGTGCGGGTATCTTGCATGATCCCTGCCCAAACCATCAGTCCTCCACCGGCATAATGGTTCCTTTCCATGATGTTACTGGGATGGTATCGGATCCCAGGTTCCCTCCATATGAATATTCGCCGAGAATCAGGTTGTAGACTGAATCTGGACTCATCTGCGAACAGAACATTAGCCCATTGGAGCTGTGTTCAGTGTTGGTGCTGTCTGCACCATTGTCCACGCTCTCTTTTGTGGAAAAGAGTGAGTGGGATGCAAATGGCGGGCTTCCTGGCATATAACCTTCTTTCACCGAGCTTCCTGGCAACAGTCTTCCTTGAAACTAATGTTCCTGTGGCAGCAGCAAAGTCCCTAGACAGTTGTGTCGCTGTAGGCGTCCTCTGGCGCTTGGCTGTAAGTAACAAATACTGGACTTCCCTGGGCATTGTTACTCTCGAACGACCTTGTCCTGGTATTCTGGACACTGTCCCACTGTTTTGAAATTGTCTCCACAAAGTCGAAACAACGCTTGGAGTTACACCCAATTCCCTAGCAACCTGAGCTTGGGACTGCCCTGCCTCAATTCTATCCACAATTCTCCGCCTCAAACCATCGTGTAAACGATGATTCACTCATTTCACCTAAAAATGAGCAAAAAACAACAAGATTATTCAAGAAACACTATACAAATCACTACTGTGTTGTAGAGTGGAGTGAGCTGAGCAGCTAGCTGCACACTTTTATACTTCCTGCTGGCTTAGCAGCGCCCACAAAAATACGTAACCTCACCTCAGTGACACCAGCGCCATAGTGCCATTATATGACAATCAACTGTCCAGGTTTTATGAGATATTTTCTGAGAAATGTGTGAAAATACCTCCCATCTCTTAATTTTGTCCATCAGTGTATTACTAAACTTTGAAGAGGTCCTTCACATGATCATTAAAACCTGAAGATTTAACTGTAAAGAAAATGTTTAGTTTGAAACCTCGGAAGTGTTTCAAATGTTCTCTATGAAAAAAGGATTGTAAAAAAGATGATCATTTAACAAAAACGATTATTAAAGATAAATCGAGGTATGTATACCAAAACATTTTTTAATTAGATTAAATTCATATAAAGAAAATCACTTTGTGTTATTGATTAATTACATTTTATTTCATATAAACTATAAAAGTTTTCGTAAGAGGCACAAAGAACCAACTTTGAGCATACATATAATTACACGTATAATTTGTTAAAATTTATATGTATTTATATATGTGTTATTTTTTTTTTTAATTTTTCGTTTTCGTCCGAAAATAAAATGATACCGAACTTTCGATTTCTGTTGATTTTTAATAATAACAAATCTTTTGTTATTTTAAAATGTTACACACATATTTACCTTATTTATGAAGTTTTTAAACAAATGAATTTCAACACGAACTACATACATAAAGTACGATATCATTTCTGAAAGCTTATCTTTTCAAGTATGTTCTTATCATATTTGCTGTATCCAATATCTCATAAATTAGTTAAGCTTTGCTTTAGAAACTGAACTCAGCTTAATCATCATTAAATTGACAGTATAAGAACATTTTCATCCCAAACGGGAAGCTCTTAATTATTTCATATGATGGATGAAACCATATTTTGTTCTATATTTCTTATTATACTCTAAAACATATCTCTCGCCATGATGAATGGGCAGCGATATACAGTCCAGTAAAACCGGAAATGTAACCGCGAAATCTTCATAAAGTACACTGAGAAAAAAAATATACCGCATTCATCTAGAATGCGGTATATGTATAATGTATACTTACATTCTGAATCCCTATACTAGAATTATAGATTGTTGAACTATGCGAATAGGTTGAACAACAAAGCTGAATAGACGACATGACCTAGCATTTCTAGTCTTTTGTTTTCTAAGAAACGAAACGATATTGAATTGTTTCAGTTATGAGAAATTACAGCTTAATTTTGGGGGTGTTTTCATAAACTATAATTATCGTTACTAAATCAAACCTCTTGTATTCTCATTAATTTGGAGAAATTTTTAAATAAGTTTGACAACGAGAATGTAGAAAAACGCTCTTGAATTCTAGAACTCTCTAAGAAAGGGAGCTAGAATTTATAAGGATGACATGGAACTATTTTTTTTCTAGAGCTACAATTTTGATTCTATATGTCATAACTATTTTTTTCTCAGTGTAAATTTGTGACTGGTTTGAATTTAACTTAAATTATCAATCTAAAGTAATAAAGATTCATGACTAATTTGAAAGGCTGGATTGCTTAATCAAAATATCATTATGTGAAAATTTTAAATAATAATATATTTAAAAAAAGCTTTTAATATTAATTAGCATATAACCCTCATAAACTAATTAGCACATAACTTTACCTTATTTATGAAATTTTTAAACAAATGAAATTCGACACGATTAGCTACAAACAAACAATACGATATCAAACCCTTCTGAAAGCTTATCTTTTCAAGTATGTTCACATTCAGATCCTTTTTCTGTATTCAATATCTCATAAATTAGTTTAGCCTTGCTTCAGAAACTAAACTCAGCTTGATCATCATTAAACTGACATTATAAGAACATTTTCATCCCATACGGAAGCTCTTAATTATTTTAGATGATGGATGAAACCATATTTTCTTCTGTAATCCTTATTATGCTTTAAAACACATCGCTTGCCATGATGAATGGGCAGGATATACAGTACAATGAAAATCGGAAATGTAACCGAGAAATCCTCATAAGATAACATTGTGACTGCTTTGAATCTAACTTAAATTGTCAATCTAAAGTAATAAAGATTCATGAGTAAAATGAAGGCATGACTGCTTACTCAAAATATCATTATGTGAAAATATTAAATTAATATATTTTTAAATTAATTAGCACAAAACCCTCACACACTAATTAGTTCATAACATTAACTTATTTATGAAGTTTTAAAATAAATGAAATTCAACACGATGAGCTACATACATACAATATGATATCAAACAATTTTGAAAGCATATCTTGCCAAGTATATTCTAATCCCTTTTCTGTATTCAATGTCTCATAAATTTGTTGAACCTTGTTTCAGAAACTAAACTCAACTTAACCATCATTAAACTGACATTATATGAACATTTTCATCCCATATGGAAGTTCTTAACTATTTTAGATGATGGATGAAACCATATTTTCTTCTATAATCATTATTATGCTTTAAAACACATCGCTTGCCATGATGAATGGGCGGGATATATTGTGCAATGAAAATCGGAAATGTAACCGAGAAATCCTCATAAGATAAGATCGTAACTGCTTTGAATCTAACTTAAATTGTCAATCTAAAGTAATAAAGATTCATGAGTAAAATGAAAGGCAGGACTGCTTAATCAAAACATCATTATATGAAAATGTTAAATAATATATTGAAAAAAAAACTTTTTTTAAAAAATTAATTAGCACACAACTCTCACACTAATGAGTACATAACCTTACTTTATTTATGAAGTTTTAAACAAATGAAATTCAACACGATTAGCTACATGCATACAATACGATATCAAACAATTTGAAAGCATATCTTTTCAAGTATGTTCAGATCCCTTTTCTGTATCCAGTATCTCATAAATTAGTTTAGCCTTGCTTCAGAAACTAAACTCAGCTTAATCATCATTAAACTGACAATATAAGAACATTTTCATCTCATACAGAAGCTCTTAATTATTTTATATGATGGATGAAAGCATATTTTCTTCTATATTTCTTATTATACTCTAAAACATATCCCTTGCCATGATGAATGGGCAAGATACACAGTACAAAAAAACAGAAATGTAGCCGAGAAGTCCTCATATAGGGTTTGTGACTTCTTTGTATTTAACTTAAATTATCCAATCTAAAGTAATAAAGATTCGTGAGTAAAATGAAATGTAGGACTGCTTAATCAAAATGCCATTATGTAAAAATTTTAAATTAGTATATTTTTTTAAAAAAGCAGGTTTTTTAATTTAACACATAACCCTCACTATTAAAATAATTTTCGTAAAATAACAAATAATCTTTTGGTAATTCTTTATCTTAAGTTTTATGTAAAATTATAGAGTTTTCGTTAAGATGCATTAAACCAAATTCGCATGAAAACTGATTACTTACAGTAGATATCAGCTCCTTTTATTCAATTCTGTACAATCATTTTTCATCACTGCTAAACAACCCCCCCCCCCCCTCCCCCTCATATTTACATACAATTTTAAAGTCCGTATTTTTCGTTTGTTGTTCTGACGGAAAGCACTAAATCGATACTAAGTAATTTTTTTTTTTTTTTTTTTTTTTTTTTGTCATCGTTGACTCAGACTTATGTGTGGAGAAAAAATGTATTTATTGCTATGATACCAAAGTTGTAGTTTTTATTTCAAGGGTCTGTTATATATTAATAGTGAATTTTAAATTAAGTTATTAAAAATAACAGAAACCTGTTTACCACGACCCGTTTTACGCTGTACAGAGCTGATACTAGCTGATGCACCCCGCACTTAATTTAAATCTTCAAAATTCAATACGTTGATCATTATTAATGAAATCTGCCGATTCGGAATTCCCACTAAACCGAACTGTGTTTGGTCCCAATTAGTTCGCAATAGCAGGGCTCTATCGTCTAGGCATAAAAAAAATAAGATTTTAAAATGAAATCATAAGACGAAATGTAATATTCCAGCTTGATTCAATCACAAAGTACACAATTTGAAATTTAAAAAGCTCACTGTTTTATTCATGGCAGACGAAGAAATAATATAGATGTTACAAGTTAAAATACATATTTTATTTAATCTTTCTAGTGCTTTCTGCCTGCAACCCGGGGCCATCGTCAGGGGATATTGTTATTAATTGCTGTTGCATTCATTCAAATACTACTGTCTAGGTACGCTTCTAAAATAAAAGTGACCTATTAAATTAAGAAAAATGTAATAATTCGAAATCAGTTTTAATCTAAAACGCACGAAATTGACGAGTACTCTTATTCAGAAACTATAAAATCGAGTAAAGTTCTAATTCAAATTTCAGAAAAATACCATAGCGATATAAGAATCTCTTTTGAATAATTTTCTGCGTTTAAATTTATAACAGCTTCTTATGATGAAGTGAATTCCTCTGCTCAGTTTATTAAAGCCTGCAGTACGTTTTTCAACTTTACTCTGTTATTTCGAAATTTCCACTTTTAAGACCGTTATGCTTATGAGAAATTCTAAAACTTTTATTATATGATATAAAAATACGCCTTTTTTATGAGATTCTCTTTAAAGTATACAGTTAAAAGCGAAATTTCTCTTTAAAGTTCATGGCCTGGTTTTCTTACCACTTAACGTTAAATGTAATGTTTTTATAGTCGAAAAAACAACGAGTTTGATCGTTTTTTGTAAACTTAATATACCTAAGTTCAGTTTCAGATGGTGGAAACAATTTCCAAAATGAAATTTTTAAAAGTAAATAAAGAACTTAATGGGAAACGAAAAATGGGTTTAGATAATGGAAGAGAATATTTGGTTGATGATATCTTCTTTAGAAGAGAAAAAGTTTAAATTTCTTTTTCGATCTGCTCTTTGATTTCATTCTAAGTATTGATTTTTGCATTAAATTTAGATTTAAAGCAATAAACGGTAAAGATCCAAATATGGCCGGTAAAGTTTTTTTAATTTCTAATGAATGATGAAAAATGGTTTTTATTCGTACGAGTTTGTTTTATTATTGATTAGCTTTAAAGTGGATTTTTATAGAATAAATGGAACGGTAGCTAAATATTGTTTTCTATATAAGATCAATCCAAGGCACTGCTACTTCTACAGGATGACACATAAGTACTGTGACGCAAATAAAAAGCTACTTTTCAACTAAAGGAACAAAACAACCCATTTTATTCACCATTCGGAAGAAAAGAAAATTCTGTACAAGAAACGGTCATGATCATTCGTAATAGCTTCCTCCTGCGGCGATTCAGGGGTTTAAGGACCAGGCACATAGTACTAACTTCTTGTGGTCAGGCGTCGCTATTTTTGATCTTTCGTGTCGGTGCTTTGATGTATAAATTGCTTTTTCAGTGCACTGAATTTGAACTTCAAGAGAGAAATCGAACGCGAAATCATTTGACAGCTTTACGACTGAAGATGGGGGAGATAAACTTTCCCTTCCTTTGTAAATTAGATAGGCTACGTACCTCAAAAATCATTTAAAGAGGTTTCAAAACAAGCAACCTTTTGTTCTCCTCCCACCGATAGTTGAAACACTGCATCTTCAAAGATAGATTTATTGCTCTTTTAGTGTAACTGAAAGTAGTGATGTTTGCGTGCAACCTTAGCCATTTCTGGAAATTCTTCAAGATGTCCGCGACAGATTATTTCTGGTGCGATTTCGGCCGCGGCTTTTTTCAAAGCGAGTTTCAGGGAATCGTGATTGGTTGCACAAGTTTGGGGAAGGGGTTGTTGAAGGAATGAGAAATTGATCTTTCCAAACTTTGTTTTTCTACAACACAGTGAATTAATGTCAGCGGAAGTAGCAGTTAAGGCTCAAACACATTTGACCCCTTCTTGAAGTTTGGTGTCGGCTCCTTTGCTGTGGTGATGCGGTGTTTTTGATCTTAATGAGTTTTGCAGGAAAGGGGCGCTTGTCCGGCAAAAGAGGAATCTTTCGGTCAAGTAGGGTGGATTGCTTATAGACCCATTGCACTGACGTCACAGCAACGGCTGATCCTCTTATCTGGTGCACATCTGGAGCCAAACAAAACATCATAACTTCCCGTTTGCCGTTTAAAGCACATATGGTCTTTCTGTTTAATTTTGATTTTTCTTATTCTTGCGTTATTTTTCTAAGTACTTAAAAAATGAAGCACAAATCACTATTTTTATAAATGTGAAAACACCACATTTGCCTTATGCTTGGGCGCCAGATAAAGCATGTGACATCACGTGCAAGAGGTCTATCTCCCGATTCTTTTGTTCGCTCCCCTCGTTTCTATTATGACGAAACCGCAAACGGAACCTATACAAAAGACTTCCTCACTTTTTCCAAGAATTCAGTTGAAGGGAAGAGTATTGCAATCTGAAATGAGCCTTAACGACCAGGCACATAGCACTAACTTCTTGTGGTCAAGAGTCGCTCTCTCTGATCTTTCGTGTCGGCGCTTTGATGTATAAATTGCTTTTTCAGTGCACTGAATTTGAACTTCAAGAGAGAAATCGAACGCGAAATCGGTTGACAGCTTTACGATTGAAGATGGGGGAGATAAACTTTCCTTTCTTTTGTCAATTAGGTAGACTTCGGACCTCAAAAATCATTTAAAGAGGTTCCAAAACTAGCATCCTTTTGTTCTCCTCCCACCGATATTCGGAAACTGCATCTTCAAAGATAGATTTATTGCTCTTTTATTGTAACTGAAAGTAGTGATGTTTGCCCGCAGACTACAAAAAAGTACGAGGAACATGAATAAAACCCAAATAGTGTAGGCCGAATAATAAAACCCAAACAGCGAAAAAAAAAAAAAAAAAAAAAAAAAAACATTAAGCTAAGCTAACATTTTCATCATGTCACAGTATCTATCTGTCACCCTGTACTTTAAATTACCCTTATAATTATAGACTTTCTTATTTCAAATGAAGTGACGTATTTGAATAAATGGAACAGCAATTAATTAAACTCTTATCTTACGAAAGCCTGCGGGATTGCAAGCCGAAAGTACAAGGAAATGTAAATAAAATATATATTTTTTAACTTGTAACATCTATTTTATTACTATCTTTATCGCTTTTTAGGTAAAACGTTGAGTTTCTTAAAGTTTTTATTGTTTATTTTTGAGAAAAAAAAATCAATTTTCAGAATAAAAATATGGTTGTATTCCAAGACCATACATTTAACATTAGAAAAGCTAATTTGCGGTGTGACTAATGAGGTCTCTTAACCCCTTCGGGATGAGCGACCGGTATACGTGCCACATAAAATGCTCAGAATCATGGATTATTCTCACCAATAAATGTTTACTGTAAATTTTACCTTATTGCATTTTCCCGATATAAATAGAAAAAAAAATATCTTAAAAAAAACTATGATAAAAGATTAAAAATTCTGTACAAGACGTTAGTTCCGAAAGGACTAAAAGTAATTCTCGAAAATACTTTTTGTTTAGCAGTGCGGAATTCTGAAAAAGCCTGAAATTTGCGGGTGTGACTGTTGTCAAATTAATCGAAAAGTGAGAAACGTTATTCGATTTCGTGGTTTCTGAGGAAAAGTACTCGTTAACTTTGCGCGTTTCAGATTAAAAATGACTTCGATACTAGCCAATTTGGACTTGAAATTAATCTTAAGAAAAGGTCTCTTCCCGTCGATATCGACGTTGAGTTTATGCCCATGCCTAACCAAGTCTTCCCTAGATTCATTATTTTTTAAATTTTAGTTCATTAAAAATTTGAAAATTTGTAATTAAAATTAAAAATTTCATAGAAAACCGCTTTAAAGCTAATCAAAAATAACTCATACGGATAGAAACCATTTTTCATCATTCATTAGAAATTTAAAAATAACTTTAAATCTAAATTTAATGCAAAAATCAATACTTAGAATGAAATAAAAAAGCAGACCGAAAAAGAAATCTAAATTTTTTCTCTTCTAAAGAAGATATCATCAACCCAAATATTCTCTTCTATTATCTAAGCCCATTTTTCGTTTCCCATTAAGTTCTTTATTTACTTTTAGAAATTTCATTTTGGAAATTGTTTCCACCATCTGAAACTGAACTTTGGTATATTAAGTTTACAAAAAAAAAAAAAAAAAAAAAAAAAAAAAAAAAAAAAAAAAACGATGAAATTCATTGTTTTTTAGACTATAAAAACATTACATTTAACGCTAAGTGGGAGGAAAACCAGACATGAACTTTAAAGAGAAATTTCGCTTTTAACTGTATACTTTAAAGAGAATCTCATAAAAAAGGCGTATTTTTATATCATATAATGAAAGTTTTTGAATTTCTCATAAGCATAACGGTCTTAAAAGTGGAACTTTCGAAATAACACAGTAAAGTTGAAAAATGTATTGCAGACTTTAATAAACTGAGCACAGGATTTCATTTCATCACAGGAAGCAGTTATAATTTATAGGCGAAAATTTGTTTCAAAGCGATTCTTATATTATTGTGGTAGTTTTCTGATATTTGAATCTCAGCTTTTGCAAATTAATGGTTTTCAATGGTTTGTGTTTATGTCTGCCAATTATCTACACGAGGGATATAGTTCCTAAGGTGGAATCTGCCCTCCATGGGGGTCTTTCTAAGGGAAACCTAACCCGTTTTAGGTAAGGAAATCCTAGGTTCGAAGAAAACCACGGAAAACTCCGAACGGCTAGGCCGACGTTTGCGATTGGGTTCGAACCCAATACTTACCGTTTACCAGTTTAGAGTTCAGAACCTCTCGGCCACTGAAGGGCTGGTTTTCAATGGAGTCAAAACATTGAATTTAAAAATCCATTGTCGTGAAGGAATTTCCCCCTTGTTATTAACTCCTTGAAGGGCAGTGGTTCATTTTTGGACCTCTTAATTTTAATTCCGAAATGCCACAGTGACACAAGTATTTTGGTAAGAAGGTTTGTGTTTTATGAACAAAGTGAAAATGAATTTTAACTTTTTTTCCAAATAAATTGGTTTTTAATTTTCGGTGTTATTGAATGATTTCAACATTTTACGCATAGAAGTACTCTGAACGATTTCTCCTTTTCAAGTCCACGGATCCGAAATGGTAAAATTTCTGTTTTGGTTTCGTCTTTGCATTTCGATAGTTGGATTTTTTGGGTTTGTGGGACGTAAAATTCAAAAATTTAGTAAATCGGAACATTTTTTTTTCCTTTGTAAGCTCTAAGAACTGAATTAATATTGAAATAGTGAAATTTTTACCTTATTTTTCTTGTGTTCTCTCATAATTTCAACCAGCAGCAACACTAGTACGGAATTGAAGTCGTTAAAATTTCCAGAGTCAGCATTTTTCTCATCGACTTCGCAGCCCTGCCTCTATCTGAAAGGGTAATAACACCATATGTGTTCCGAGAGTTAGTGAGTTAGGAAATATATATATTCATGATATCTTTAATTTTTCTTGTTACATGTACATAACTTGCCAACCTTTAATTTTTTTTTAATCTATTATTTGAAGCCACGTATTTTACTTTATTAATAAAATCATGAAAGTAATACACTGAAATAAAAAACATTTTATTAAATTGATTTTTTGATTCCTCATATTTTTTCTTCTCTGAAAAATTGGAGAATAAATAATTATGTATTCAGTAACTGCATTACTTGTAAAATTATTTATGCTGAAAAATCAAGTCATGTCCATTTTAAAAAGCCATTTCAGCTCAAATACCTTCTCATAAAATAAGGAATAAATGTGAAGGGCGGGGGGGGGGGGGGAGGAGACCCTTACCTGTAGTTATTTGCAAAATTTGAAATATTTTCAAGTTGAATCTTCGTTAAAAGTTAAAACATTTCAAATGAAACTCAGTTAATAAATTATTAACAAAGTCTTTCGGATAAAAAAGAGATGTCTTTAAGAGATTTTTTTTTTACAGTTAAAAAACATTTATACAGGGTGTATCTAAACTACTGGGCAAAACTTCAAGGGGTGATAGTACACATAAAGACAAATAATATTAAATGGGAAACTAAGGTTCCCAAACGTCTTCCGAAGGAGATAGGCGCCATTAAAGTTTAGGGTCCAAAATTTGAAATGTTTATAAAAAACGGAAAAATTGGTCGATTCGTTTGCGGTTTTCACGAAAACTATTCTTTTTGTCAGTATTGTCTTGAAAATAAATTATAAAGATAAATTTCAAAAAATGCCGATAGAGGGCGCTTTAGACTTTGGAATAACGAACAACTATTTTTTACGGTTATTTTTTGCATCTCAATAAATTTTTTTAGAAGTTTAGACATAAACTTAAATTTTGAGCTCAAAACCTGTGGTTAAGTATCGCAAACTGAGCTGTGTTCAATAGGAGTGGGTAGGTTCAAATTTCAAATGATTATTAAAAACATAAAAATTAATCAATTGATTTGCGGTTTTCACTAAAATTATTCTTTACGTCAGTATTGTCTTGAAAATAAATTACACAGATAAATTTCAAAAAATGCCGATAGAGGGCGCTTTAGACTTTGGAGTAACGTACAACTAGTTTTTATCGTTATTTTTTGCATCTCATTAAAATTTTTTAAAGCTTAGACATAATCTTAAATTTTGTGCTGAAAATCTGAATCGTTGAGAGTGGTTAAGTAGCGCTAGCTGAACTGTGTTCAATGGGGGTGGGAAGGTTCAAATTTCAAATGATTATACAAAACGGAAAAATTGGTCGATTCGTTTGCGGTCTTTTCTAAAAACATTCTTTATGTCAGTATTTCCTTAAAAATAAATTTTAAAAATAATTTAAAAAAAAATCCGTTAGAGGGCGTCTTAAACTTTAGAGTAACCAACAATAATTTTAACTGTTATTTTTGTATCTAATTAAATGCTTGCAAAAGCTTAGACTTAAATTTTTAGCTCAAATTCTGAATCGTTGAGAGGGGTTAAGAAGCGCAAACTGAACTGTGTTCTGGAGTTGAAATGTTACCCTGCCCACCCTCCGAACACAGTTCAATTTTTCGCTACTTAATTACTCACAACGATTCAGATTTTGAGCTCAAAATTTAAGTCTAAGCTTTTAAAACATTTATTTAGATAAAAAAAAATAACAGTTAAAAATAATTGTTGGTTACTGTAATGTTTAAGGCGCCCTCTAACGGAATTTTTTGAAATTTATCTTTAAAATTTATTTTCAAGGGAATACTGACATAAAGAATATTTTAGAGAAAACCGCAAACGAATCGACCAATTTTTCCGTTTTTTATAATCATTTGAAATTTGTACCTTCCCACCTCCATTGAACACAGTTCAGTTTGCGCTACTTAACCACTCTCAACGATTCAGATTTTCAGCTCAAAATTTAAGTTTATGTCTAAGCTTTTAAAAAATTTAATGCGATGCAAAAAATAACGGTAAAAACTAGTTGTACGTTACTCCAAAGTCTAAAGCGCCCTCTATCGGCATTTTTTGAAATTTATCTGTGTAATTTATTTTCAAGACAATATTGACGTAAAGAATAATTTTAGTGAAAACCGCAAATCAATTGACCAATTTTTATGTTTTTTATAATCATTTGAAATTTGAACCTACCCACTACCATCGAACACAGTTCAGTTTGCGCTACTTAACCACAGATTTTGAGCTCAAAATTTAAGTTTATGTCTAAACTTCTAAAAAAATTTAATGGCACGCAAAAAATAACGGTAAAAAATAGTTGTTCATTACTCCAAAGTCTAAAGCGCCCTCTATCGGCATTTTTTGAAATTCATCTTTATAATTTATTTTCAAGACAATACTGACATAAAGAATAGTTTTCGTGAAAACCGCAAACGAATCGACCAATTTTTCCGTCTTTTATAATCATTTCAAATTTTGGACCCTAAACTTTGATGGCGCCTATCTCCTTCGGAAGACGTTTGGGACCCTTAGTTTCCCATTTAATATTATTTGTCTTTATGTGTACTATCACCCCTTAAAGTTTTGCCCAGTAGTTTAGATACACCCTGTATATCTGAAAATAATTTCTAACTCAGGTGTTTTCAAGCAATATTTCGTGTTAAATTTACTCCCTCTCTCTAAAATCCACCCCCCCCCCCCCCCCCCCGCTTTAATGAAACGACTGTACATCAACCAGAAAGAAGAAAAGCTATTTTTAAGATATCACGAACGAGAAAGGAAATTTGTGACATAAAACAATTTTCCTCGAAGCTCCAATCTGCTCTGAAGTATTGATTTTAGCATTAAATTTAGATTAGAAGCAATGAACAAGGGGGTGGCTATGAATAGCGATACGGCCAGACTTTATTAGCATTCGATGCCATAACGGGCTTCTCAAATTTATTCATAGCTATTTTAAACAGACATAGGGATCATGAACACGCTCCAAAGATTGACTCGGGGAAAATATTTAAGACATTGGAATAAAAATTATTATTGATGGTAAATAGAGTAGAATTGGAAATTCATTTTTCAAGAAATAACGATAAAAATTTTTGGCTGAATTGTTTCAATTATTTTACGCCTTAACGGAACGGTTATTGATCAGCGTTATTAGACTATTATACGACTAAATTGAGAAATTTAACATGTGAAATATTTTTTAAATATCTCGCGTAAGAAAAAAATAATCTTGATATAAATGTGCTAGAAATGCGACACAAATTTTAAAATGTTGTGGAACTTAATTACAATATTTTTGCGTTTTTTTTCCTGCATTGCAAATTGATACGCGTGTAGTGTACTATTAATTTAATGCCAATAGACGGCCGTCTCGTTTGATTTTCATAACTTCTTTCTTGCTCCCCTAATTTTTTTGAGCACTGTACATGTAAAACTGTTATTTATGCCGAAAAAAAAAAATCATTTTCATTTTAAAAGCCATTTCAACTTATATACTTTCTCATAAATTAAGGATTAAACCCGAACAGAAGGGGGAGGGGGAGAATTAGAACCACAGGAGAGCATTAACTTTAGTTATTTGCAAAATTCCAATACATTTCAAGTTGAATCTTTGTTAAAATATAAAACTTTTCGAATAAATTTCAATGAACAAATTGTTTAAAAATTGTTTCGAAAAAAAAAAAAAACTTTTAAGAGAAACTTTTAGCAAATTAAAAAATATCTATATATCTGAAAATAATGTCTAACCCAGGTGTTTTTCAAGCAGAATTTCGAGTTAAATCTACTCCCTCCCTCCAAAATCCCTCTAATAAAAACGACTGTACATCAACCAGAAAGAAGAAAAGCTCTTTTTAAAAATATCACGAACGAGAAAGGAAATTTGTGACATAAAACAACTTTCCTTGCAACTCCAATCTGCTCTGAAGTATTGATTTTAGCATTAAATTTAGATTAGAAGCAATGAACAAGGGGGTGGCTATATGAATAGCGATACGGCCAGACTTTATTAGCATTCGATGCCGTAACGGGCTTCTCAAATTTATTCATTGCTATTTTAAACAGATATAGGGACCCTGAACACGCTTCAAAGATGTACTCGGGGAAAATATTTAACACTTTGGAATAAAAATTAATATTCATGGTAAACTGAGTAGAATTGGATATTCATTTTTCATGAAATGAAGATAAAATTTTTTGGCTGAATTCTTTCAATTATTTTACGCCTTAAATGGATGGTTATCGATCAGCGTTACTAGACTATTATTCGAATAAATTAATTTTAACATGTAAAATATTTTTCAAACATTCTGCATGAGGAAAAAAAAAAAAATAATCTTCATGGATAGGTGCTAGAAATGCGAGACAAATTTTAAAATGATTGCCGAGATTGTCAAGCTTAATTACAATTTTTCTTGCGTCTTTTTTTCTGTATTGCGCATTGATACCCGTGTATTTTCCATTTTATGCCAATACATGGCTATCTCGCATGGTTTTGTTAACTTCTTTGCTTGTTCCCTTAATTGTTTTGAGCGGTGTACATGTAAAACTGTTATTTATGCTGAAAAATCAATTCATGTACTATTTTAAAAGCCATTTCAGTTTAAATACTTTTTCATAAAATAAGACATAAACGTGAAGGAGGGGAGGGGTGTGCGACAGGAGACCCCTAACTGTAGTTATTTGCTAAATTCGAATTACTTTCAAGTTGAATCTTCCTTAAAAATTAATATTATTCAAATAAAATTCAGTTAAGAAAATATTTAAAAAATTTTTTCGCAAGGAACAAGAAAGAAAAAAGAAATAATTGACAAATTAAAAAAAGCTTTTTATCTGAAAATAATCCCGAATCCAAACGTTTTCAAGCAATATTTAGTGTTAAATTTAATCCCTTCCACCGAAATCCCCCCTAATGAAAACGACTGTACATCAATTAGAAAGAAGAAAAAGCTGTTGTTAAGATATCACGAACGAGAAAGGAAATTTGTGATATAAATCAACTTTCCTCGAAACTCCAATCTGCTCTGAGGTATTGATTTTAGTATTAAATTTAGATTAAAAGCAACGAACAAGGGGGTGGGCATGAATAGCGATACAGCCAGACTTTATTAGCATTCGATGCCATAACGGGCTTCTCAAATTTATTCATAGCTATTTTAAACAGATATAGACAACGTGAACACGCTCCAAAGATTGACTCGGGGAAAATATTTAAGACATTGTAATATAAATTATTACTTATAGTAAATAGAGTAGAATTAGAAATTCATTTTTCAAGAAATAAAGATAAAATTTTGGCTGAATTGTTTCAATTATTTTACGCCTTAAGGGAAAATGATTATTAATCAGCGTTACTAGACTATTATATGACTAAATTGGGAAATTTAACATGTGAAATATTTTTTAAATATCCTGCGTAAGAAAAAAAAGTAATCACGATGTAAAGGCGCTAGAAATGCGACACAAATTTTAAAATGATTGTCGAACTTAACAATTTTTTTGCGTTTTATTTTTTTTCTGTTTTGCGAATTGATACGCGTGTAGTGTATTATCCATTTTATGACAATAGATGGCTGTCTTGCATGGTTTTCTTAACTTCTTTTCTTGCTCCCCTAATTTGTTTGAGCACTGTACATGTAAAACTGTTATTTATGCCGGAAAAAAAATCATGTCCATTTTAAAAGCCATTTCAACTCAAATACTTTTTGATAAACTAAAAAATGAACGTGAAGAGGGGGAGGGGGTAGAAAAACAGGTGACCCTTACCTGTAATTATTTGCAAAATCCAAATTACTTTCAAGTTGAATCTTCGTTAAAAAATAAACATTTCAAATAAAACTCAGTTAATAAATTATTAACTGATCTTTTTTTTTGAAAAAGAAAAAAAAATAAGAGAAATGTTTAGCAAATTAAAGAATATCTACATATTTGAAAATAAACTCTGACCCAGGAGTTTTCGAGCACTATTTTGAGTTAAATCTACCCCCTCCTTCCAAAATCTCCCCTAATGAAAACGACTGTACGTACATCAACTAGAAAAAAGAAAAGCTGTTTTTAAGATGTCACGAACGAGAAAGGAAATTTGTGACATAAAACAACTTTCCTCGAAACTCCAATCTGCTCTGAAGTATTGATTTTAGCATTAAATTTAGATTAAAAGCAATGAACAAGGGGGTGGCTATGAATAGCGATATGGCCAGACTTTATTGGTATTCGATGCCATAACGGGCTTCTCAAATTTATTCATAGCTATTTTAAACAGATATAGGGATCGTAAACACGCTCCAAAGATTGACTCGGGGAAAATATTTAAGACATTGGAATAAAAATTAATATTGATGGTAAATAGAGTAGAATTGGAAATTCATGTTTCAAGAAATAAAGATAAAATTTAGGCTCGATTGTTTAAAATATTTTACGCCTTAAAGGGATGGTTATTGATCAGCGTTACTAGACTATTATAAGACAAAATTGGGAAATTTAAGATGTGAGATATTTTTAAAATATCCTGCGTAAGAAAAAAAGTATTCGTGATGTAATGGCGCTAATAGTGCGACACAAATTTTAAAATGATTGTCGAACTTAATTACAATTTTTTGCGTTTTTTTACTGTATTGCGAATTGATATTCGCGTGTAGTGGACTATCCATTTTATGCCAATAGATGTCTCACTTGGTTTTTTAACTTCTTTGCTTACTTCTCTAATTTTCTTGAGCCTGTACAATACATGTAAAACTGTTATTTATGCCGAAAAAAAATCAAGTCTGTTTTAAAAGCTATTTCAATTCAAATACTTTCTCTTAAATTAAGGAATAAACGTGAAGAGAAGAGGGCGTATAGAACGACAGGAGACCATTAACTGTATGTTGTTATTTGCAAAATTCGAATTAGTTGAATATTCGTTAAAAAATAAAACATTTCAAATAAAACTCAGTTAATAAATTATGAAGTCTTTCGAAAAGAAATAAAAAATTAAGAGAAATTTTAAACGAACTAAAGAATTTCTACATATTTGAAAATAATTTCTAACCCAGGTGTTTTCAAGCAATATTTCGAGTTAAATCTTTTCCCTCCCTCACAAGATCTCCTTAATAATGCCCCGACTGTACATCAACCAGAAAGAAGAAAAAGCTGTTTTTAAGATATCACGAACGAGAAAAGAAATTTATGACCTAAAACAACTTCTCTCAAAACTCCAATAAGCTCTGAAGTATTGATTTTAGCATTAAATTTAGATTAGAAACAATGAATAAGGGGATGGCTATGAATAGCGATACGTCCAGACTTTATTAGCATTCGATGCCATAACGGGCTTCTCAAATTTATTCATAGCTATTTTAAACAGACATAGGGATCGTGAACACGCTCCAAAGATTGACTCGGGGAAAATATTTAAGACATTGGAATAAAAATTATTATTGATGGTAAATAGAGTAAGAATTAAAAATTCATTTTTCATGAAATAAAGATTAAATTTTGGCTGAATTGTTTCAATTATTTTAAGCCTCATGGGAATGGTTATTGATCAGCGTTATTAGACTATTACTTCGACTAAATTGGGAGTTTAAACATGTAAAATATTTTTCTAATATCCTGCGAAAGAAAAAACTTTGCTTTCTCGCTTTTTTTTTTTTTTTTTTTTTTTTTTTTTTTTTTTTTTTTTAGCAGTGTACATTGAAAACTGTTATTTATGCCGAAAAAACAATTCATGTACCATTTTAAAAGCCATGTCAGTTCAAAAATTTTCCCGTAAAATAAGGAATAAACATGAAGGAGGTGGGGGGAGTGCGACAAGAGTTATTTAATTGTAATTATTTACAAAATTCCAAATAGTTTCAAGTTGAATCTTCGTTAAAAATTAAAACATTTGAATTAAAACTCCGTTAATAAATTAATAAGTCTTTTGCAGAAAAAAAAATATTTTATAGAGAAATTTTTCACTAATTAAAAAAATAAAAAAATGTCAAAAGTAACGAATAAGAGGATATTTAAAGATAGAAAACCAATGATTATAAATGCAGAAATAAAGTATGAAAAGGTAGCAAACAGCTGTTTCGAATCTACTATCGAGATTCTTCATCAGTGCAAAACTTAGCGAGCTAGTAAAAAAAATAACTGAGCAAAGAGACAGAGAGACGCAGGCTTATACACCCGCTACGGGAACGATCCCGCCTAAAGAAAAGCAACCAATGAGAAAAAAGCATCCTGAACAATTGGGTGGGCAAGTAGCGAACCCGAGAACAAACAAAACTAAACTAAAAAGCGAGGGGAAAAAAATTAAAGATTTCCAAGTTCTTGGAAAATAAGGAATACTTGGTAAGTCATTGACTAAGGAGTGAGAATTTTTAATGATGTTGTAAGCTTCCCAAAAATTAAGATCAAGAATGGAAGGACACTTATGGATGATGCTAGTTGAAGAAAAGTTAAACTTATGCTGTGAAGACCAACAATGTTGAGCAATAGAAGGGCGTTTAAGCTCTTGATTTTTGACATACCTTTTATGTTACGTATGCCGGCAGCTGCCGGGCGTCACTTGGTTCCTCTTTATTGGGGGTCTCGTGATCTTCCTGTTTGGACCGCATGGAGCCTCTCGGCCCTGGATCGGAAAACTCATAGTTTTATACCTTTTATGTTCTGTTAAACGAAATCTGAGAGCACGTTTAGTCTGACTAATTAAGAAAGACCAGATTTGAAAGAAATTTGGTAAATACACCAGTTATCTAAACGATCAGTGGGGTGCTTAAGATTTGAAAAAGCAATTTTATTAACAGGAGAAAAAATAACATTGAAATCGAACCTTTTTAAAATTTTAGCAACTTGCTGACTGATTTTGGAGGGAAAAGGCAAAACAACCAAAGTATTCGATTTCGAATTAAAGTTTTTTCTTTCAGATTGGGTGGATTTTCTCAATTTTCTATGAATTGAATCTATAATATTAGGGGAATAACCACGATCAACAGCGATAGCTTTTAGATAATTAAGTTCATCATTGAGTAACTGAGGAGTTGAACAAATATTGGAAGCCCGGAAAACAAAAGTTTTAAAAGCCGCAACTTTCTGATTAGTTGGGCTTCCAATATTTGTTCAACTCCTCAGTTACTCAATGATGAACTTAATTATCTAAAAGCTATCGTTGTTGATCGTGGTTATTCCCCTAATATTATAGATTCAATTCATAGAAAGTTGAGAAAATCCACCCAATCTGAAAGAAAAAACTTTAATTCGAACTCCAATACTTTGGTTGGTTTGCCTTTTCCCCCCAAAATCAGTCAGCAAGATGCTAAAATTTTAAAAAGGTTCGATTTCAATGTTATTTTTTCTCCTATTAATAAAATTGCTTTTTCAAATTTTAAGCACCCCATTGATCGCTTAGATAACTGGGGTATTTACCAAATTTCTTGCCAGTGTGGTCTTTCTTATATTGGTCAGACTAAACGTGCTCTGAGATTTCGTTTAACAGAACATAAAAGGTATGTCAAAAATCAAGAGCTTAAACGCTTTTCAATTGCTCAACTTTGTTGGTTTTCACAACATAAGTTTAACTTTTCTTCAGCTACCATCATCCATAAGTGTCCTTCCATCCTTGATCTGAATTTTTGAGAAGCTTCCAAACCACATCATTTAAAAATTCTCAATCCTTAGTCAATGACTTATCAACTACTCCTTACTTTCCAAGCATTTGGAAATCTTTAATTTAAAACTTTTTTTCCCCTCGCTTTTTAGTTTTACTTTTGTTTGTTCTCCGGTTCGCTACTTGTCCACCCAATTTTTCAGGCTGCTTTTTTCTCATTGGTTGCTTTTCTTTAGGCGGGATCGTTCCCGTAGCGGGTATATAAGCCTGCGTCTCTTTGTCTCTTTGCTCAGTTTTGCTTTTTCTAGCTCGCTGAGTTTTGCACTGATGAAGAATCTCGATAATAGATTCGAAACAGCTGTTTGCTACCTTTTCATGCATTTATAATCGTTGGATTTATATCTTTAAACATTTTTGCACTAAGGCTTTATTTGCTATTTTAATGAATAAGAGGATTATGTATGGCGCTACGGTCATGCTTTATTTTCATTCCATGCCGTAACTCGCTTCACAAATTTATTCATAGCTATTTTAAACTGAAATAGGATTTGAGAATGCACTCCAAAGATTGATTCAGGGAAAATATATAAGACATTGAAATAAATTTTATGTTTAATGGTAAATAGAATGAAATTGAAAATTCGTTATGTAAGAAAACAAATATTTTTAATGATTTTTATATCGCTGTGGAAAATATATATACAGGGTGGTCATAAAAAAACTTTGCCGATATACGGAGCTCTAGCGGCCATTCCGCTCAACCGATCGAAATGAAATTTCAGATATAGCTATTCAGAGGTATGAGCTCGAGATTCTGTAAGCGACAACAAAATGGCGCTCACGGTTACGGTTATAGTTACAGAAACTCGAAAATTTCCAATGGCAACACCCATTTTTTTTCATCGCAAAATGCTCAGCGCATACGAAAACCCTAAAGAGCGTTGGAACCGTACGTGTATCGCAAGAAACGGACATGTCATGCACGCACAAAAAAAACGTTCTGGGAATCCTTCCCCCCCATAGAAAAAACTCGATTGGGGCGCAAGGAGGAAATTTGCATATGACACAGACTCAGTACACTTATCTCTGATTACAATACAGATCGGAGAAACTATAACTTTTATTTTGATTACACATTTTCCACATGGGTGCCGTAATTGCCTGTGATGGTGACGGCACCCATGTGAAATATGTGTAATCAAAATAAAAGTTTTAGTTTCTCCGATCTGTATTGTAATCAGAGATTAGTGTACTGAGTCTGTGTCATATGGAAATTTCCTCCTTGCGCCCCAATCGAGTTTTTTCTATGGGGGGAAGGATTCCCAGAATGGTTTTTTGTGCGTGCATGACATGTCCGTTTCTTGCGATACACGTACGGTTCCAACGCTCTTTATTGTTTTCGCATGCGCTGAGCATTTTGCGATGAAAAAAATGGGTGTTGCCATTGGAAATTTTCGAGTTTCTGTAACTATAACCGTAACCGTGAGCGCCATTTTGTTGTCGCTCACAGAATCTCGAGCTCATACCTCTGAATAGCTATATCTGAAATTTCATTTCGGTCGGTTGAGCGGACTGGCCGCTAGAGCTCCGTATATCGGCAAAGTTTTTTTTATGACCACCCTGTGTATATATATATATATATATATTCACAGCGACTAAAAAATTCATTAAAATTAAATTATTCATTAAATTCATTAAAAAAATTTGTTTTCTTACATAACGTGTATATATATATATATACAGGGTGTCCAGCAAATAACACCCTGATTTCAAAATTAAATTTCTCAAAAACAAAGACCAATAGAATTATGCAGTAAACGGTTTGTTGATCAGGTAAGCTGTAAAAATCTTTTACAAAAGTTTCGAACGGTAAATATTTTGAAAAGATTGTGTTCTGATTGCAAAGAATGCTTTGATTTGACATTTTTCTTGCTTTAGATTGCTGCCAGAGAATGTGTTTTTCGGCTTAAAGTGCCATATTTCATAGTTTTTTGAAATTAAATTTTTTTAATTTCGAAATTCTAAAAATTTACTTCGAAATATCTTTAAAATATTGCACTGTAAGCTGAAAAATTATTTCTCTGCAGGCAATCTAAAACAAGAAAAATGTCAAATCAAAGCATTCTACGCAATCAGAACGCAATTTTTTCAAAATATTCACTGTTTGAAATTTCTGTACAAGATTTTTACAGCTTACCTAATGAAAAACCGTTTACCGCATATTACTATCGATCTTTGTTTTTGAGAAATTTAATTTTGAAATAGGGTGTTATTTGCTGGACAACCTGTATATATATATATATTATTGTTATTAATCTAAATCTTAAATTTTGAGAGAGAAAGAGAGAGAGTTGTGTATGGGTGTGGGTGTGGGTGAATATCGCGATTTATTTGCAAAGAGCGAAACAATTTTTTTTAAGTTTGTGAACATATGTGAGGACCTTAGAAGCCAAGGGGTATATGTAACAAAAAATTTTTTTTGGAGTAAATTAAATTCAAAAGATATTTGATGTTAAATTTGAACATCAATAATTGACTGGTTCATCACTATCTAGTCAAGTATGTGCCTGCAAAAAATGGTTAAACTGCTGTGCGACGTTTTGATTTTAAATCTGGATTATTTTGATTGATTTCAACATTAAATAGTGTTTAGAAGTGCTTTCCCATTTAAAAGTCTCTGCTTCAATATTTTTATCATAAACAACTTTAAAACTACTTGCTTTCAAGTCTCTATGTACAGTATGAACCGAGAAAATTAGAAGGTCACAATAAATTTTAATAAGAAGCAGCAGATTCAGATTCAGTTAGGTGAGGAGGCCTACCATATGGATTGAGCTCAACAAGCCCCACCTAACATTTATTATTATTATTAAAAAAAAAAAAAAAAAAAAAAAAAGTACAATTCTTTTACAAATGGTTGCCCAATTTCTTCTGGGCAAACCTAAAGTTTTTACAATATTAAAATGCATAAATTTCAAAATTTAAAATTGAAGAGTTAATTAAGACAATTAAGAGTTTGTGAATGTCTATAAAAAATTTTAGATGCACTTTTTTTTTTTTTTTTTTTTTTTTTTTTTTTTTTTTTTTAATAGAAAGATTGTAAAGAAACGAAGACTTAAAAGGAATATTCCATATTCTATTCCGCAGTTCAACAATCTGAAACCCAAGTGTTTTCAACCAATAATTCGTATTAAATTTATCTCCTTCTCCCAAACACCCCCCTAATAAAACGAAACGTAGTACATTAACTAAAAGAAAAAGGCCGTTTTTAAAATATAACGGACTAAAAAGGAAATTTGTAACATAAAACAAGTTACCTCGAAGCTCTAATCTGCTCTGAACTATTGATTTTGGCATTAAATTTAGATTAAACGCAACGAATAAGAGGATATCTATGTATGGCGATACGGTCAGACTTTATTAGCATTCGAAGCCATAACTCCGCTGCACAAATTTATTCATAGCTATTTTAAACAGAAATAGAGATCGTGAATGCACTCCAAAGATTGACCCAGGGAAAATATTTAATATATTGGATTAAAATTCATTTTTAATGGTAAATAGAATGAAAGTGGAAATTCGCTACATAAGAAAACAGATAAAAAATTTTCAATGTATTTTATTTCGTTGTAGAAATATATATATATTATTGTTATTAATCTAAATCGTAAATTTTAATATGTAAATTATAATTATTAGAGAGAGTGTGTGAATGAGTTAGAGATTTAGAGAGAGAGTATCGTGACTTAGCTGCCAACAGCGATACAATTTTTTTAAGTTTGTGAACATATATGAGAACCTTTTAAGCCAAGGTGTATAAGTGACAAAAAATCTTTCTGGAGTAAATTGAGTTCAAAGGATAATTGATGTTAAATTGGAACATCAATAGTAATTGACTGGCTCACAACTAGCTAGACAAGTATGTACCTGCAAAAAATAGTTAAACTGCTATGCGACGTTTTGATTTTAAAACTGGATTAGTTTTACTGATTTCAACATTAAATGGTGTTTAGAAGTGCTTTCCCATGTAAAAGTCTCTGCTTCAATATTTTTATCATAAACAACTTTAAAACTACTTGTTTTCAAGTCTTTATGTACAGTGTGAACCGAGAAAATTAGAAGGTCACAATAAATTGAAATAAGAAGCAGCAGCAACTATAGCTACTTTTTTTAAAAAAATAGAAAGATGGTAAAGAAACGGTGACTTATAAGAAATATTCCATATTCTATTCCTCAGTTCAATAATCTGAAACCCAAGTGTTTTCAAGCAATAATTCGTATTAAATTTACTCCCCCTAACGAAATCACCGTAATAAAACGAAACACAGTACATTAACAAAAAGAAAAAGGTTTTTAAAATATAACGGACTAAAAAGGAAATTTGTGACATAAAACAAGTTACTTCGAAGCTCTAATCTGCTCTGAACTATTGATTTTGGCATTAAATTTAGATTAAAAGCTTCGAATAAGAGGATATCTATGTAGAGCGATACGGTCGGACTTTATTAGCATTCCAAGCCATACTCGCTGCACAAATTTATTCATAGCTATTTTAAACAGACATAGGGATCATGAATGCACTCTAAAAATTGACTTGGGGGAAAATATTTAAGAGATTGAAATAAAATTTACTTTTAATGTTAAATAGAGTGAAATTGGAAATTCATTCGATAAGAAAACATAACAAAAAATTTCAATATTTTTTACTGCGCTGTTAAAGAAAAAATAAATTGTTATTAATCTAAATCGGAAATTTTAATATGTGAAATATAAATATTAGAGAAAGAGAGAATAATCGTGATTTAGTTGCAAAGAACGAGACAATTTTTTTAAAGTTTTTGGAGATATGAATTGTAAAACTCGGAGGTAACAAACAACGGTGAGGTGACCCTTTGAAAAGCGGGGGGATAAAATATATTTCATTTGATTTTAATTTCGAAATGCCATTTTGACACCAGAAATTTAGAACGAAAAATTTAATTATTTTAACTACGTGAAGGACAGTTTTTTACCTATTTTGAAGTACTTCCTTTTTCTTTAAACTTTTGATTTCAATCAGTGATTGCAGCATTTTACCAATAGAAGTATATCGCTCCCGAGAGGATTAAAGACACGATTGGAATGCCTTGTCTACTCACATTAATTTTACTGTAACATTTTTTACTTACTTATTACATATAACTAAATTTTACCCAAGGGTTTATATAGTTTGATTCATGTGTCTGATAAAACTCTGCAAGAACTTAAGACAAATGAGAAGTGTCTAAGTCTTTTAACTTTTTGAAAAATTGTACTACTCAGCTAAAATTACCATTATCTCCTCAAAAGTTCGAGCAATTAAAAAAGAAAAAAACTTTTGTAGTAAAGTATAAATATCAGATGACATGTGAAATTGACAAAATATTAACAAAATATGTATAATATTATGTTAATATATATTATATATATTAATAACAAAAAGAATAAGGCCGTTTTTAAAATATCACGGGCTGAAAAGGAAAAGGACTGTTTTTAAAAAACAATTCGTATTAAATTTATCCCCCTAATAAAACAAAAAGCAGTACATTAAGAAGAAGAAAAAAAAGCTGTTTTTAAAATATCACGGACGAAAAAGGAAATTTGTGACATAAAGCAAGTTACCTGGAAACTCTAGTCTGCTCTGAACTATTGATTTTGGCATTAAATTTAGATTAAAAGCAACGAATAAGAGAATATCTATGTATGGCGATACGGCCAGACTTTATTATCATTCGAAGCCATAACTCGCTTCAGAAATTTATTCATAGCTATTTTAAACAGAAATAGGGATCGTGAATGCACTCCAAAGATTGACTCGGGGAAAATATTTAAGACATTGGAATAACATTTATTTTTAATGGTAAATAGAGCGAAATTGGAAATTCGTTCTATAAGAAAACAGATTTAAAAAAATTTCAATGATTTATACTGCGTTTTTAAACAACAACAACTAAAAAGATTGGGAGATTGTTATTAATCTAATTTTTTTCAAAGATTGTGAAGATATTTATATGTAGTGAAAAATGAGTGGAATGGGACAGTAGTTTTTTTCTGAATAAATTCTGAAAGGGTTTCATAAACTAGAATTATAGTTATTGAAACTAACCTCTTCTGTTCACGTCGATTTGCAGAAATTTTAAAATAATTTTGACAGCTAGAACATAGAAAAACCTTTTTTGAATTGAATCGGTTATTTAAAAAACCACAAGTCAAGATTTTTCTGAATATACTTTTATGCCGCAAATGCTTCTTTAAAGGTAGAGCTATAATCTGGATAATAACTATGTAAGTCAGTATATTCCTTTCTTTTCAAACAAAACTTTTAAATTTTCGTTCATTACTTAAACGACGTAAGTCAGTGACCTAGGTGGTTTTTGCATGCAATACCAGATGACGTTACAGACATAACGTTTCATTTTGTGCAAATTCTAGCACTACTACATATACCATTGCAAAACATTTTTCTTTTTGGTGACTATTGTTTCATTGCTTTGGTATAAAAAAAATCTGAAACAAGGTAAATTCATATCTTAACATGCGTCACAAAAACATTGCTAACAAGGCTGTAAAAGAAGTTTTTTCTATGTTGTTGCATTATATTTAAAATAACATTTGATCACTTATTAAGCATTTATACCTGATTAAGCATTTATTCAAGAGATTTCTCCATGATTCTGATAAAGAAGGTACTATCATAGTCGAAGAATTTATTGATGGATCGTTAAAATTTTAACTTGAGGAAAAAACTTTCAACTCCTGCGCCCCTTCCGTCAGCCAAAGCATATTTTCGAAAATATAAATTTATAGTTTAGGATAACATTTTAGAAGATCTTATGCCATTTTATCATAACGTATTTAGCTCGCCAACTACCATTACTAAAGATAATCCAATTATGAATAATTATGAATATGATTACGTTACAAAATTATATTAAAAAAAAATGTTCCCATATAATTGTCGTATTAATTAATTTAAATTAAAACACGTTTGATATGTATGTTTTGTTCAAACTAAACACCCCTAACCTCGTTTCTTGCTAAAACAGCATAAGTCTGTAATAGTTTTTCTGTTATTATTAATTTTATTATACATGAATTCTAAAAATTATTCGATATATTTAAAATTATTGAAATCCAAACTCTATAATAAGCCCCAAAAAATCCATAAAAATTCATTTACTTGTAAATAATTAATTTTTTTAAAAATTTATTTAAAGTTTTGATTCTTTGACTTATTTGGTTTTTGAAATGACCGGTTTAATTCTAGTAGGAAATTCCAGAACTAGAATTTATAGGGATGATATGGAATTGTTTTTTCTAGAGTCACAATTTAGGTTCTAGATGCCAGAACCAATTTTTTTCTCAGTGTACCAATATTTATATACAGGATTATAAGGGTTAAACTACTTATATTATTTGTGTGTCTGTTCCTAAACACAAATGAACACTGTGACGTGTACTTGCAAATACAGAGAAATAAAGTGGAATCTTTTAAGGTAAAATTAGTTTTTTTTTCGTTACGTGAAATCAAAGTTTTTTCTTTTTTCTTTTTAAGATGAAATCAAATAGTCCCCCCCCCCCCCTTAAAGAGTGATTGAAAACAAAGAAAAAATAAATATTAGGAAAACATATTTATTTATTCTTAGCGTAGCGAAATTATTTAATGCGATAAAATAATTCCAGTCACATTACTTTTCACTGCGTTTCCACCTTGTATTAAAATAATTGCACAGCGCGAATTCATTTAGCAAATGTAGAAAAGAGAAAATGCATTAACAATTTCTAGTCTATTTACGGGTATCTAAACGTCTAAACAAACGGACATATAATGCATCGTCATGTCCTCTTGCAACATCTTTCAACTCGATCAGTTCCCGGAGGAGAGGAGTATTGATTTTCTCATTAAATTTAGATGATAAACGGAAGATGGTCATGAACCGAGTTGTGACCATAATTGTGTGGGCTGAAATCTTAACTGATTACGATACCGGTTGAATAGAATCGCAAACGTGTTCCGACGATTATAAGGGTTAAACTGCTTACCGTGTTTGTGTGTCTGTCTTTAAATACAAATGAACGACATGGACATACAAATCAGTGTGAACGTTTTTGGATTGTTGTAAGAAATCTGGACTGTTGTAGGACTTACAACAAGCTAAATAAAGCTAAAAACTCAGACTAAAAGATAGTTGTCAGTCTAATGATTCGAAATTAACAGATTCTCGTATAGATAGCAGGACCATCGAATTTATTTTTAGCTTGTTGTCAGTCAAAATCTAGCCTGCTTTTAGCTTAAAAAAAACGGTCACACTGATACAAATACTTTGTATACACAAATAATATGTAACATGTCGCATTTTAATTTTCTTTTCTTCCTTTGTTAGGTAAAATCCAATATTTCTCTTTTTATTAACGTGTGGTGGAAATCAAAACAATAAATAAATGTTAGGAAATCATATTTTTTTATTCATAGAGTAACGGAATTACCCAATGTGAGAGAATACTTCCAGTCTTATTACTTTTTACTGCGTTTCCACCTTGAATTGAAATAATTACATTATGCGATTTCATATAGAAGATTTAGGAAAATAGGAAATCCATTAACAATATCTAGTTTATTTATGGATATGTAAACTTTCAAGCAAACGGACATATAATGCATCGCTATGCCATCGTTCAACTCGATCAGAATTCCCGGCGGAGCTAAAATTGATTTTCGCATTAATTTCTGATCATAAACGGAAGATGGTCATGAACAGATTTGTATCCGGATTTAACATTTGAGACTATAAAATCGGGTGGACTCAAATTTTAGCTGAACACGATACCGATTGAATGGGATTGCAGACGCGTTCTGACGATAAATCTTTTATTTAAAACTGTAATAAAGGATGGTATTTCGGTGCTGGACGAGTTTAAAAGAAAAGAGAAAGGAAGGAAGAGGCGAGCTTTAACTAGTATATCCTGTTACTGGAGGACCATTTTGTGTTATTCAGATGTTATTTTAAGGAATCAGTGATTGAAATAATTATTATGATTTTAAGAGCAATATGTGTTTTTTTTAATACTATTATTGTCCCCCTTTTTAACACGTTAAATGTCACGACAGTCACCGATGACAGACAGTCTAAAATATGACATAAAATTTTAAAAAATATATATTATTTTAAGTAATTACTGAAAAATTATTTAACCTTTAACTGATTTACCGGTCTCACAGACCACTGTTTATTTCAATTTGAAATTAAATTTAATGGTGCTACGACCTATGTAAGACTTTAATAATTGTAAATTAACAATTGCGATTTAATGATTAAAGGATAAATTGTTTTGAAAAAAATATTACACGGTACGAAGTCCTCTGTGCGATCTGCGACCACACTTACTCATTTGTTTTTTAATCTGAAATCAAATAATTCTCTCCCCGCCCCCCTTAATGAGCAATTCAAAACGAAGAAAAATAAATATTAGTAAAACATATCTCTTCATTCTTAGAGTAAAGAAATTATCTAATACGATAAAATACTTCCAGTCATATTACTTTTTACTGCGTTTCCAAACCTGGCATTAAAATAATTACATAATGCGAATTCATATAGCATATGTAGGAAAGAGAAAATCCATTAACAATTTCTAGTCTATTTACGGATATCTAAACTTCCAAAGAATACATCGCTATGCCCTCCTGCAACATCTTTCATTTGATCAGTTCACGGCGTCGAATTGATTTTCGCATTAAATTCAGATAATAAACGAAAGATGGTCATGAACAGAGTTGAGGACGGTTTTAACATTTAAGACCATAAAATCGAGTGGACTGAAATTTTAACCGATTACGATGCTGGCCGAATGGGATCTCAGACGCGTTCCGACGATAAACCTTTCTATGGAAAATTGTAATAAAAGATGCTATTTCAGTGCTTGGACACGTTTAAAGTAATAGTAAAAGGAAAGAAAGAGGCGAGATTTATATCCTGTTATTGTTGGAGCATTTGTGTTATTCAGATATGATTTTAATGAATCATTGGAGTAAAATAATGATTATGATTATAACAGCAATATTTTTTTCTTCAACACTATTTCTATCTTCCTTTTTAAAGGGACACAGTAACTTGAAATTAGTCAGAATGTCGATTTTATTTTCTTCTTTTCTTTTCTTGTTTGCTTTTGCCTTTCTTTTTTGGGTTAGGTGAAATCAAATATTTTTTTGTTTTTTATCGCTCGTTTAAAGAAATAAAAAATAAATATTACGAAACATATTTCTTTTTCCTGCAGCAACGACATTATCCATTGTGATAAAATACTTCCAGTCATATTACTTTTTACTGCGTTTCCACCTTGCATTAAAATAATTACATAATGCGAATTCATATAACAATATAGAAAAGAGAAAATCCATTAACAATTTCTAGTCTATTTACGGATATCTAAACTTCCAAGGAAACGGACATAATGCATTGCTATGCCCTCCTGCAACATCTTTCAGTTCGATCAGTTCACGGCGTGGAATTGATTTTCGTATTAAAATCAGATAATAAACGGAAGATGGTCATGAAAAGAGTTGAGGCCGGATTTAACATTTGAAGCCCCACCAGTGGCCGAGAGGTTCTGACCTCAAACTGGTTGACGGTAGGTGCTGGGTTCGAACCCAATCGCGACCGTCGGCCTAACCGTTCGGAGTTTTCCGTGGTTTTCTTCGAACCTTGCGTAAATACGGGTGAGGTTCCCTTAGAAAGACCCCCCCCCCACGGAGGGCATCCCACCCCTTAGGGCCTATATCCCATAGTGTAGATAATTGGCCGACATACATACAACAACAACTACAACATTAACATTTGAAACTATAAAATCGGGTGGACTGAAATCTTAACTGATTACGATACCGGTTGAATGGAATCGCAGACGCGTTCCGACGATAAACCTTTCTATGGCAAGCTGTAATAAAAGATGCTATTTCAGTGCTTATTTCAGTTCAAAGGAAAAGGAAAAAAAGAGGCAAGGTTTAATTATATCCTGTTATTGGAGGAGCATTTGTGTTATTCGGATATTATTTTAATAATCAGCGAGTAAAATAATATTTATGATTGTAACAGCAATTTTTTTTCAATACTATTTCTGCATCCCTTTTTGCACGTTAAATGTCACGACAGTCATTGGTGACTGCAACTGAACTTTCCGTTTAGGCTGCGTCAGTCACCGATGACTGACAGTCTAAAATATAATATAAAACTTAAAATTATATATTATTTTAAGAAATTAATGAAAATTTATTTAGCTTTTAACTGATGTTACCGGTCTCACTGACTACTGCTTATTTTAATTTTAAATTATATTTATTGGTGCTACCATCTATATAAGAATTTTATAACTATAAATTAAAAATTTGGATTTATGAGTTAAAGGATGACTTGTTTTGAAAGAAATATTAAACGGTACTAAGCCCTCTGTGCTATCTGCAAGCACACTTAGTCACTAGGTTATTATTATTTGTTTTTCTTTTTAGTGTGAAATCAAATGTTCTCCTACCACCCCCTTTAACGAGTGATTGAAAACAAAGTAAAAATAAATATTAGGAAAATATATTTCTTTATTCTTAGATTAACGAAATTACCCAATGCGAATAAAATACTTCCAGTCATATTACTTTTTACTGCGCCTCCACCTTGCATTAAAATAATTATACAACGCGAATTCAAGTAGCAAATGTAGGAAAGAGAAAATGCATTAACAATTTCTCGTCTATTTACGGATATCTAAACTTCCAAGCAAATGGACTTAAAGCATCGCTATACCCTCGTGCAACATCTTTCAACTAATCAGTTCCCGACGGAGTATTGATTTTCGCATTAAATTCAGATAATAAACGGAAGATGGTCATGAACAGAGTTGTGGCCGGATTTAACATTTGAGACCATAAAATCGGGTGTACTGAAATTTTAGCTGTTTACGATACCGGTTGAATGGGATTGCAGACGTGTTCTGACGATAAACCTTTCTACGGAAAACTGTAATAAAAGATGCTATTTCAGTGCTTGGACATGTTTAAGGAAAAGGAAAAGGGAAGGTAGGGCAAATCATAATGCGAGCGAATTATGGATTAAAGTAGAATATCATTAAAAAGTATATTTCCAGTTCTATAAACAGAATTATGTTCCTAATTTAATTTTTTTTCTGATAAATTTTCACTTAGTAAGTCTTTCAAAGCATGAAAAAGTTTGTTTGGCAAACAGAGCTAATGGAAACCTCTATCTACTATAGTAAAGGTCAAATCACTCAGGCTTGCGGCCTTTAAATTTTTTCGTTCTTCGTAAAAAGGAAAAGGTCATTGTGTAGGAAGATGTTTTCTGAAACAGAATTTTCGGTCGATCTCTTGTAAAAATCAAGCAAATCATAACCAATGAGGTTTCCCTTAGTTCCTCCATAAGTACAGGCCAAATCAGTCATGCTTACTGCCTTTAAATTTTTTTGTTCTTCGTGAAAAGGAAAAGGTCATTGTGTGGAAAAAAGTTTTCTAATTTTCGGTTGGTCTCTAGCTAAATTTAAGCAAATCATAATCAATGCGAGTGAATTATGGATTAAATTACCGTAATATCATAAAAAATCCCAGTACTATAAACAGAATTGTGTTTCTAATTTAAATTATCTATCAGATAAATTTTGATTTAAATCTTTCAAAACATGAGAAAGTTTGTTTGGCAAACAGAGCTAAGGGAAACCTCTAAGTCAAATCAGTCTGGCTTACGGCCTTTAAATTTTTTCGTTCTTCGTAAAAAAGGAAAAGGTCATTGTGTAGGAAGATGTTTTCTGAAACAGAATTTTCGGTCGATCTCTTGTAAAAATCAAGCAAATCGTAATCAATGCGTGGTAATTATGGATTAAAATAAAATAAAACCCTTAAAAAATAATTTTCAGTGTTATAAACAGAAATATTGTTTGAAACTTAAATTTTCTATCGGATAAATTTTGATCAAGTCTTTCAAAACATAAGTTTGTTTGTCAAACAGAGCTAATGGAAACCTCTATCCACTTTATCCACCGACGGTACTTATACCTACCATTAAAATTACTTATTATAAAAAAATTGTAATACGTCAATAGTTGTAATACATTTTAGAATGAGTTACAGTTACATTACTTTATATTGTTCCAAAAGTATTATTGGTTACACAAAACAAAAAATATTTTTAAAAGGATGATTTATTTTGCCTTTATCTTTTCAGCTTTCTTGGTGCTGAGGGAGGGAGATAGGGATTTTTCAATTCGGAAATATTTCTATATTTATATTGTAAGAACATCATATTTGTACGTTTTATAATTCTACACAATACTAAGAAAACAATTTAAAATAAAAGATTTGAGTAGGGTCATAAATATTTCGCAAAATCCCTGTAAATTCAAATTTAATTAATCCTTCTAAATCCTCCAATCCTTCAAAAATTTATTAAATAATTATGTAAATCTTTTAATTTAATTTAAATGCGTTAGAATGTAAAATTTTCATGAATTCATAATGCGGTAGATAAATGGGTTAAAATACAGGCTAAATCAGTCAGGCTTACTGCCTTTAATTTTTTGTTCTTCTTAAAAAGGATAAAGGCCATTGTGTGGAAAGATGTTTTCTCACCTATTTCACACCTTTGTTCCGGGTGAATTGCACACTAAAGATCCTTGACATGGAAAACCGCGCTCATGTAGACTCGAATGCACCTTGTTAAAAAAAATAGTATAGTTTTTTCAATTCATTTCATGTTTTTCTTTTTATCGCTGTTGTGATTCCCATGCACGTGTTTGCCAGTAAAAAAAAGGGTCATTTGTAGTTTATTGGCATTTTAGAACACTTTCTTTAGAGGATTAAAATCTAAAATTGTGCGATTAACATTTCCACACATTTACTTACTGTGCTACTAGTGCATGCAAGTGAAGAAAATTATGCAGCATGGATAAGTGTTTTATTGGTTGTTGGTGACTTGTTAAACTATGCATGGTTAGTTAAAAACAATGTATTTTTTGGGTCGATTTTTGGGAAGGAAATACCTATTTAACGGACTTAACCGAAATTAGTTAATTTATGCTTATTGTTACATTTTGATGTTTTTGTGATTTGAGTAACTACATTTTTCATACTTGAATGAAGGCGATAAACGTGTTTTTAAAGTACCGTATTTACTCGTGTATAGGGCGCACGCGTGTATAAGGCGCACCCCTACTTTACAAGTAAAAATGGCGATTTCTTAAAATCTCGTATATAATGCGCACCATAAATTTGATACGGTAATGAAGAAGATCAAATGAACTTCAGTAAAAAAAAAAAAAAAAAAAAAAAAAAGTCGAAACAAACATTACACCAGACCAGAAAACAAAACGAAAATGCATTTTCAGACTTCGGGTTGTAAGAGAATAATGGGAAACAGGAATGAGTCACGGTAAAGTGAATTGCTAATTAGCGTTTAGATAATGTCATTAGCTCTGTTGTATAAAAAACTGCAAGGAGTAAATAAATATGCAGTAATATTTCAATTAAATAACATTTTCCGAGTTTTAATATCTTTTTTGAATAATTTCTTGTTTTAAATGTATATCGTTCGACTGCATCAAACAGTAAAAAATATAAAGCGCACCTACGAGTTTTGCCCTAATTTTTTGGAAAAAAAGTGCGTCTTATATACGAGTAAATACGGTAATTAAAAAATATTAGTAAAAATAAAACTGTGTAAAAATTCCTGGGCGATTTATTTTTAAACAATGCATATAAATAAGTATTCAACTAAATTTTTGTGGGATATTGAAATCTGGTTGCAATGCCTGGTCGCATGAGAGTAATTATATTACAATGAATAAATGCGGGTTTATACGTAATATACAATTAATAATTTAATTTGTAGTAATCTAGAATGAAAAATAGATTTATGTGTATTGAATATCAAGAAATTTTTATTGTAACGGGTGATCCAAAAGTGAGGACGAATTTCAAAAATGAATAATTCCAAAACGAACCAAGATACAAAGATACTTTGCACCGAACGGATGGAGAAGAAACCGGGTTTTGTGTAACAATGAAAAAAAAAATTTTTTTGTTGGCATATAACAAATGGCGCTATATTGTTTAATTGGCGTAATTTTTTTTTTTTTCAACCACCTTCGTCCTTCCAAGCCCAAGCTCGCACTCTGATTGGTTGTTGCTCTCGGCACTGTTTTCACGTAACTTGGCGATGATCATACTTGGCGTAGCGATAGATGCTTCCGTCGAGTTTGATTTCCTTCGGAGCCGAGTACAAAGTAAAAATTTGTGTTTAAAAACTTTTAAAGAGTACAGCCTTCAGTAAGACACATTCCATCCAATCCAATGCTGCAAGAGAAAAGTTACTTTGTATTCGGTTCGGAAGGAAATCAAACTCCTCGACGGAAGCATCTATTGCTACGCCAAGTATGATTATCGCCAAGTTACATGAAAACAGTGCCGAGAGCAACAACCAATCAGAGTGCAAGCTTGGGCTTGGAACGACGAAGGTGGTTGGAAAAAAAAATTACGCGTTTTATTGCACCAAACGATGATTTACAAATGAAAAAAATGTTGACAACTTTCAAGTCAGCTTAATTACAGTTAATTAGTACTACAGTATATGTTCAATGTGCTTTCCATCATTCATAAGTGTAGGTGTGAGACTACGCACCACACCATTCACAGCATTTAGTATTTCTTGAGTTGTGGCAGACACATTTTGGCGGATAACATCTTTCGGTGCTGCTAGTGATGCCGTTAGTTGCAAACAGAACTATATTTTTTCGTTGTCACACAAAACCCTGTTCATTTTCCATCCGTTTGGTGTAAACCGTATCTTTGTATCGTGATTCGTTTTCGAATTATTTACTTTTAAATTTCGTCCTGACTTTTGGAGCACCCGGAATAATAAATCTCACTCTAGTTTAATTAAAATGGTAACCCTTTCGGGTCTAGTGTACTGTAACGATCTCGATCAGTATAAAACGAGTTACTACCTGCGAGTAACTGGCTTGGCCTTTTGCTCAACGGTTAACGCACTCGCTTACTGATCACGAGGTCCTCAGGCTCAGCTCTAGCTCGGCTGTAATTCTCTCCGCGTGGGAGAACTTTTTACTTTCAACGAATGGCAACTCAATTAATGGAATTACTTTTTAACGAAGCGCTCTCACATTCTCGCAGTGACGTTTTCTCGAATATTATTTATGTTTGTGTGAAGTCATTAAAGTCTATTTTTTATAAAAATCCTTCTGATTAATGAGTCAATAATATTTAGCCCACAATACAACTTCGCTAAAGTACTATTAATAGTACATGTCTTTTAATTGAGCATTATTTTATTAAACAAATAGTTTTATGACTGTTTACATATAGTAATGTTAGCATGTGTCTATGCATTTATTATTTGACTTCATTAATGTTTAAACATTTAGTAATAATAATAATAATTTGCCTAATTATCTTTGCACCGTTTGATATTCTTTTATTTTAAACGTATATTTCACGCTTGAATTTTAAAATAAAGTTTACTTTCCTGAAAGAATGATGCGCAAAAAGTATTAGAAATTTGTAATGTCAGTTACATCGTGGGTAACATCCCCAGTAATTGGCACTTTCAGGATTTGTCTTTAAACTTACTTCTATTTTCATTACCAAGAAATAAAATATTTACTTGCAAATATTTTTAAATCAAAGAGTGCATATCTGTGCATCTATTTTGCCCACTAAAAGCAAAAATATCTGAAAAAGTATTTTTATAAAAATATATTTGTAAAAAGTTGCTGTAATCACCAGTAATTGGCACTTAGACTAACTATTACACAATTAAAGTAACCCTTTTCCACTAAACAGAACTGTTGTCAATTAAAATTTTAAATATACTATAAATCAGATAATAATAAATTAAAATGCATGCCTTTCTTAAGCCTGAAAAGAAACATTTGCAACAAAAATGGCGAATTTGATATAAGCCATAATTGTTTCTCTTTCCTAGGCACTTTTGTCATTTAGTAGCATAAATCAAAGTTATAATCTGTAAAGTAAATGAGCATATAACTGTTATATGGTCTTACATTTTTAAAGGACTGGATATAAATCTTATTTCAGAACATTTTTGTAGGATGTGCCAATCACTGGCGCATGCCAATTACTGGGGATGTTTCCCTTGTTGTAATATAATATTTTCTAAACATCTCCAAAAACCATTCCTTAGCCTCTTGTCATATAAATATGAAATGAGTAGTAGTACGCAAAACAACAACATTCGTTAAGTTTCAGACAGTGAAATATTTGTTAAATTCTAATTAATCTGTTTGAATAGCTAGGATTAATATTATTAACATAAAAATATTTTTTTTTTCTTAAAAATTGAGAAAAAAAATCTGACCTGAAAGAATTAATATAGTTAAATTAACAAACCCTTCTTAAAGTAAAAATTATTCGTTTTAACCGTATCATCATAATGCCCATGATCGTATTAAATGAGTTAGACTGTATATTACGTAATTTAATATTATAAATAATTTACATTTTGCACCTAAATTTGAAAAAAAAAATCCGCCTTTTAAACCTTTTTTTAATGAATAACTTTAAATTTAGATTGAATTTAAATTAATCGTCTGCTTTCATTTTAAATAATTTTACTTATACTCGACAAGACGTAGATTCCAATTAAAAAGATTATTTATTGGTAGCGTTATAAAATGATTTATAATGTTATTAGCGCCATAAAAATAATGGCACTTTATTTATTATCATTATTTTTAAATTTTATTCTACAATCTTTTGAAATAAATCTGTATTAAATTACTTCAGACAATTTTGAACAATTTAGTGCTTCAATCTGGCATATAATTAATGAATAAAATATCACTTTCCCTAAAATAAAAATTTTAAACTTAGATGAGTGGGGGAAATTGTTAGCGTATTAAAAAGAAGTATCAAAAGTTTTAGAATTAATAGCCGGCTGTTAAAGTTAAAAATTCTTTTTCTCTTGGAGATGCCGGAAACTTCTGTTTTAAAACTATTCAAAAGCTCTCCTAGCTTTTTTTCATTGTTTGGAGTTTAGTTGATATTTAATAAAAATCTGTTTGATTGATCTTTAGTCTGGTGTTGAAAACTTTTGAAGTTCGGGGATGCTTAAAAAAAAAAAAAAAAATCTTTTTCAAATACTTTTATTTGTCTATTGAAAATTATACAAGTTGGAAATTGCACATGAAACGTAGCAAATGAGGCGAGTTCGTTCTATAACGTTAAAAAAAAAAATCATATCTCTGTGTAGTAGTATGCAGCACTTTGGATACTGTATATGTATCCGAAATATTTTATGTGTCCATGTTAATACCATCTGCTTTCTGTTATTTAAGAAGTAACCTGTAGTAAACCACAGCAACGTACAGTCTACTCTCGTTAATTCGAAATCTGATAATTCGAATCTTCGGTTAATTCGAACTAAACATGAAGTCCCAAAATTTTCAATGGCAGAATAACGTTAAACTTTTTCATTAATACGAACTCATTTTCTCTTGACATCGGTTAATTCGAACTAACGAAAATTCCGATTTTTTATTTTTCCTTACTTACAACGGATTTCAGATCATTTGAATAATTTGCTTTCTTTGATTTTTGTGAAAATTGTTCCGAACGAGTATACATATAATCCCATGCATTTAATGTCCACATACTAAGTGCCCCGTCTGTCCATCAGTGACGCTTCAAATTTTTCTTCCATTGTGCTTGTTTCTAATCTCTTAATTAGTTTATGTATTTATAGATTCTAATTTAATATTAACTCATATTCTGATGAACACAGACGAAATAAATTAAAAAAACACTATAACATTAATTTCTTTGTAATAGTACCATATTAAGCATGTTTCCATTTCATACTTTCCATAATTCGAACTTCGGATAATTCGAACATTTCTTGTGGTCCCGACGAGTTCGAATTAACGAGAGCCAACTGTACATCAATTTCATAAAATGTGAAATAGTTTATAGTACTTAAAACGCGCCCCAGGCAATGTTTCTTCGATGCAGCGATGTTGCCAGCATTTTTTGGTAAAAATTGCAGTAAAATTAGATGTAATTTTTTTTATTACATCTATTTTTACTGCAATTTTTACCGTAAATTTAACAGTTTTTTTTACAATGTATATTATTGTGAAATGCAATTCTTTTGTGTGGCCCTGGCAGCATTACGAAATTCTGATTTTGGGCCGAAAACGAAATCGAATTTTCGGTCTAACAATTATTTGATTAATGTTGTGAGAAAGTAAAATTTAGATTTTAAAAAGTAAAAATAAAATAAAACAAATCAATGGATTTATTTATACAAAATAAGCAATAATCTAGTTTGAAAAAAAACTGATTTATGCATTATAAAAAATACTCGAAAATCTTTTCGAAAGTCGATGGCAGCAAACAAAAACTTTACTTATGTATTTTTTTTTTTTTACTTAAAAAATTCTGATTTTTGATGTTTTTAAAAATAATAAATACTTTCTGGAATTTTTAGTAAGTCGAAAACTGTTATATATAAATTCGTTCGTGATTATGTTTTGTTTTCCAGCGCTAAAAAAATTCTTTTTCTTTAGTGTATGGAATTTCGTTTTGGTATTTAAAGTTATTATATAATCTTTTGAAATAAATCTGTATTAAATTACTTCTGACAATTTTGAACGATTTACAGCTTCAACTTAGCTTATAATTGATAAAACATGACTTTTTCTATGATGTAGATTAAAAATCAGATAAACAAAAACTTTTTTCTGGAGTTTTAAAAGAAATATGGAAAGTTTTAGAATTAATAACTGGTTGATAATGTTTAGTAATTCTTACAACAATCTTATAAAAATCATTTTCCTAAGAGACACTGGAAACTTCAGTTGTAAAATTATTCAAGAATTTCCCGAGTTTTTCTTTTCTTTATTATTTTAAATTTAGTTGATGTCGAATAAAAATAAGTTTGATAAATCATTAGCTTCACGTTATAAACTTTTGAAGTTTGAGATATTTTTCTATTTTTACTTGTTTTTTTCGCTAAAGAAATGTTTTTACTGACATTAACTATAGCTCTAAAATGCTACGTTTAACTTTTGAGAAAACAATATCTTATCAGATGATTGCGTGCATTTATTTTTGTTAAGAGCTTAACTTTTTTTTCCCTATGCGTTTAGTTTGTTTGTTTATTTTGCACTATATTTCAAAAAAAGAGAATTGACTGATTATATCCATTAAACATAAATAGTTAAAGAATGTAGTTTTAGATAAAGCAAATATACAGGGTGTCCGAAAAGTCTGGAAACGGTCGAATAACTCGAAAAATACATATGAGATTGAAAAACGTAAATATACGTGTTAAATATTTTTAAATAAGCTACTCAGTGATACCAAATTTGACCTTCGTAACCGACACCCTGGGGGTCAGAGGGGGTCCAACTTTGAAATCTTAAATTATAACTCCCATTTTTTATTACAGATTCGGATTCTACGGACAAAAATACGTAACTTTTGTATTTGATGCTTATTTCGAATCCTCGTTTATCACGGTGTAATTGAGCATATTAAATCGATACATATTTCGGCTTTTCCAACGGGATTTTCCCTAATTGAAACTAATTGGGGAGAATTTATGACATCAAATTCCTCGTCTTTTGCAATAATAGCGTTTCCTGAAAATCACCCGTGCCGATTATTTCGGTAGTGCTACACAGTTAAAAATTTGATCCATTTGCTGTAGCGTCACTCCACAGCTTTTATAGAATATCTCTTTCATGACTAATGAGATTGTTCCATAACATAGTAAAGTACACTGTAAAAAAATTGACCCTTTTGCTGCATCGTCACTCCACCGCTTTTATAGAAAACGATTACTTTACTGTGTTATGGAGCATTCTCATTGGTCACAAAAGAGATATTCTATAATAGCTGTGGAGTGACGCTACAGCAAATGGGTCAAATTTTTAACAGTGTAGCACTATTGAAATAATCGCCACGGGTGATTTTCAGGAAACGCTATTCCTACAAAAGACGAGGAATTTGACGTCAAAAATTCTGCCCAATCAGTTTCGATTAGGGAAAATCCCGTTGGAAAAGCGGGAATATGTATCGATTTAATATGCTCGATTGCACCGCGATAAACGAAGATTTGAAATAAACATCAAATACAAAAGTTACGTATTTTTGTCCGTAGAATCCGAATCTGCAATAAAAAATGGGGGTTATAATTTAAGATTTCAAAGTTGGACCCCCTCTGACCCCCAGGGGGTCGGTTTCGAAGGTCAAATTTGGTATCACAGAGTAGCTTATTTAAAAATATTTAACACCTACATTTACGTTTTTCAATCTCATGTGTATTTCTCGAGTTATTCGGCCGTTTCCAGACTTTTCGGACACCCTGTATATATACCAAATAATGTATTAACCTTTTCGGGTCTGTATACTATTAATGGTACATGTCTTTTCATCGAGTGTTATTTTTTCTTAAAATTATTTAGTTACCTTCTAATGTTTAGAAATGATAATACATGGTTTTGGCTGGATCTTTTTATTATGATTTCATTTATACACTGTAAAAAAAAAGTGTCGATCTACTAAAAAAACTTTAGTGATCCTTGTAATTTCTAAAAAATTTTTAGTAATCTTAGTCGGTTACAAGAAAATCTGTAAGAATTACTAGAAAAAAGTTAGTAACGAATAGAGTTAATAATTTTATATTTTTAATAGCTATTACTAAAACTCACTTGGTGTGGCCTTGATAGCATGGTGGTTATAGTAACGGACTCCAGGCTAAAAGATTCCGGGTTTGATACTGGCCTCTGCCAAATACGCCCCGAATGTATGCAGTGTAAGTACTCGTTAATAAAGGGATTATGAATATCCTGACGGAGCAGTAGGAATGTTTGGTGCTGCCATCTATTGCGGTTTTGCCGAAAATCTTCCGCTCCAGAAGTCTGGATGCAGCTCGAAGGAAGCTCCTGCCCTTCGAACCCACGTAATGGTTATTAAAAATAATTTTGGAGCTATTACTAAAATTTGCTTGGTGGCTCATACTAAAAATTTTTAAGTTAGTTATACAAAAAATTCTTTTGTTTAGTTTACAAAAGGAATGCTTGTTTCGCTTGCAAAAAGAAGTTTGTAATGGTTACTAAAAAATTTGTGGAATACAAATTTACTAAAAAATTTTTAGTAACCTCTTGAATTTTTTTTTATAATGTATTTTGACACTTTAGTTGTAATAATATTAATAAAAGTTTTCTCAATTCTCTTTGCATTGTTGGCAATTTCTTTGTTATACATATGCACAAGCTGTGTATCTGTAGATACTTTTTTCCTTTTAATACATGGTTAATTTTTCAATTTTTAAAATCTACATTAGGATCACATTTATATGTAATTTATCAGTTTCAACGATACCGGACTATACAAGTTTTGGAAATGATCTCGAAAATCACTAGATATAAATTCGAAAAAAAAAACATCCTTATTTGTTGCAATTATGCACATTGTGTATCGTAGAAAAGTTTATGAATACATTTTTCTCAACATGCCTTTAGAAGAGTCATATCATCTTGCAGTTCAAATAAAATATTTCAAGAAGGAAAAAGATAATCATGGGTCGTATGACTTCTCAACAGCCTCTCCCTAAAATGATTTAAAATGTGTAAGAAAAGTTTTAGAATTAATAATCAGTTTTTAAAGTTAAATGACTCTTACAACGGTCTTAAAAAAATCTTTTTATCGAGAGACGCTAGAAACTTCAGTTATAAAACTTTTCAAGACTTATTCCGTTTTTCTTTTTCTGTTTAGTTGATTTTTAATAAAAATCAGTTTTGATAAAACTTTAGCCTGACTGTCTAAAAACTTTTGAAATTACAAATATGTTATAATTTTTACATTTTTTTTTCGCTAGAGATATGTTCTTATTTGCATTAAGAATACTGTGAAATGCCATGTTAACTTTTGAGAAATCAATGTTTTATCAGATAATTCCTTCTCATTACTTTAAGACTAGTAGATCGTAATCTTGCCCCCCCCCCCCTTTTTAACATCGACTTATTTATTGATTGTGTTGTATATTTTAAAAAGATAAAAATGGCTGCATACATAGGGAAATTTTTAAAATTTTCTCCAAGTAGAAAAACGCAATCTATAGTTTTTTTTTTTTTTTTTTTTTTTTTTTTTTGAGCAGGAAGTGTTTTTATT